>CM060846.1:28775000-29240000 GCA_030762175.1 Metallyticus violacea | reverse complement strand
TAGTAGTAATAATAGCAGCAGCAGTAGTAGTAGTAATAGCAGCATCAGTTGTAGTAGTAGTAGTAGTAATAATAATAATAATAATAATAATAATAATAATAGCAGCAGTAGTAGTAGTAATAGCAGCAGCAGTAGTAGTAGTAGTAGTAGAAGAAGAAGAAGAAGAAGAAGAAGAAGAAGAAGAAGAAGAAGAACAAGTAGTAGTAGTAGTAGTGGTGGTAGTAGTACTGGAAGAAGAAGAAGTAGTAGTAGTACTAGTAGTAGCGGAAGTAGAAGAAGAAGAAGTAGTAGCGGTAGTAGTAGTAGTAGTAGTAGGAGGAGGAGGAGTAGTAGAAGAGTGATGTTAATTCAATACAACACTTGAACCGACACATGGGCAATGAGTAGTTTTATAATATATTAATTATGATTGATCAGTAAATGTATGATATTTGATGTTGTAGAATAAGCTATAAAACATATATTCAAAAATACATAAATAAAAATACCAGAAGAATATTTGTTGAAATATTAAAAGTGCATATATAAATATCTCAAATTATAGCAAAATTGTTTTCTAATCTGCTATAATAGAATGCTGGAACATGTTCATGGTAAGAATATGTTTCAGTACGGTAGGGTATACCACCCCTAAGCTCGGCTCAGCGCTCCCCATCACGGGGGCCTTACAGCCTTTAGTCTCGCACTGTCATCACCAGTCACGTCAAATAGTCACGCGGTTAATAGCTGGTGTCCACTAATGAGAATAACGGAATTTCTACCCGTGCGTTGTTTTATGTCATTTTTGTAAGTAAAAATATGTTTAATATACATATGATAATATAATTTTAAATTGTTTATACTAATGAAAGCTTAAGAAATCTTTGTTTTCAAAATAAGAAGGAAATTAGTAAATATGTTTCAATTGAAATAAAGGCAATTTACATTATTTATTTTATTTTTCACCTAGAATAGTTGTTAATGTGGCATTCATTTTGAAAACGGTGATGAATAATATACGTTCTTATGTTTCAACATAAATGCCTTAAAATTAAAATACAGTTGTCCATCAAGATATATAATTGTTGTTAAACAAACAGATAAATATTCAAGCATAAAGAGGATTCGAACCTACATAGCACTTGTTACTAGGCAGGTGCTTTTGCTCTCCGAGTTTTCACAGCACACGTTCCGAACAAGCACATTTTCTGCTTAAGGCACAAGTTGAACTGAAAGCGGCATTGTGAATGCTGCAATGTTTTGTGAATTCGTCATTGTTTCTGGTTTTTTCCTCTAATAGTGCACATTATTTGACTTTAGAAATCACGTTTTTAGATATCTGCTGATTGTTAAATAATGAAGTCTTTGTAAATCAACATAGTTAAAGCTACTACTTTGTATCGATATTTAAATCCCAAATAGCATTACATATGTATCTCAAATAGCTTGCAGCCAGGCTCCTTACAAATATGAGCTTCAGTGCTGCTAGATATAGCTTATAAGTATTAAGAAGCTCACGACAAATGTTATACATAGTTCAGAGCTTATAAGTGCAAGATATTAGCTGTTCATAAGAATTAAAAGCACCTGAAAGTTACTTGCAATATTCCACTTAGTATGTACGCAGCGTACCTGACGACAGCAATTGAACGTTTTCTTCCGTGGGCCAACCTACTGCTGGGAGCTGGAAAGATGGCTAGCGTCCTATGCGGGGAGAGGGGTTTATCTACCAAGTAACACATTACGCACTGCATGTGTATCATCGTCTATTCAAATACTCTTTTCTTCAACAAAAGCAGAATATTAATAGTTGAACGTTATCAACACAAGTCTCTGACTAGCTATCTCCCCAACTCTCAGCTATACCTTAATTTTCTCTTTTTCATTCGCCCGTGAGCAGCCAGGTGATATGGCATTGTTTGAGAGTAAAGCAATACGGTAAGCACATGGGCTACTAACCTTTGCTCAACATCAATTGCAAAGCTTTAATTTCACACTCTTTTTCTTCGTATGAGCAGCTAATATTTTGCCCTTACATATCTCCTCTCAGAAACTAACTAAATGTAAAGTTTGAGGTAAGGTTCTGTGATGAGCTACCTGAATTTGTAAGGTTTTGTTTCGAACAGAATATTGTATGTTCTTTGCTGGCACTGTTTCGGCATTCTTTGTGTGTGTACAGATTAAACTACAGAAACTGATGAGATGTATAATCTCATTGACACATTTTTTAACATAAAAAGCATCTCCTTTCTTTTCCTTCAAAAATACTTCAATACACAAAATATCACACTGTCAGCGCTGAACTCGAGATATTGCACCAAAGAGATACTGAAGACCTGAGGTTTCGTTCTCTTTGCATAAATGTATTTTAGAATGATGGTAAAGTTTGTTTCATAGTAACAAAAGGCGATACAGAACTCATAGCCTTAAACCTTTATAGGGGTGCTATAATGGTCTCATTATATGGTGAGGAGTTAGATTTGTATTTCAAACGTTCATAACCCTTGTTGACTGGTTGATTAAATATTGCTTGCGTGCTTGAGTGTATTTTACGAGCTTTGAAGAACATTTTCCGTTATTAATAAACATCATTTCATTTCTCTAGCCTTTTGCTGGATGTCTGCAAGGAGAAAAATGCAAAAGAGCCAGATATCGAAATCGTACCCCCACGTCATCTGCTCGAAAATTTACTTTACTTGAGGGGAGCATAAATCCATTACCTTGTTACAGAGAAGTGCAATAGACGTCGCTAGCACTTTAAATAACTTTGGTAATGTTATTAGAATGTGGCGTCACTGAGCAATAGAATTATACACCGGAGGAAAATGGCTCAAAGATTACATAGTGTAAGTTCATGCTTGTAACGACGTTAAGTAAATTAACCGGCAGACATCAGCTTGGGAAGTAAAATCGCTAAGCTCCTATAAGCTGATAAACAAAAGTATATCAATTTTTCAACAGAAACAAAAGGCCTCTCCATACCGTTTATTAACATTCAAAAAAGAAATATGACTTCTTTCTGTAATTTAATCAAAAGTGCATCTTTACGACATTGTACAACCTTACAACAAACTACGAAATCGTATATCCCATTTTTTTCATTTTGTTTCCAGTACACTTAACTAAACGTCCTCTAAGAAAACCGGACTTAATTCAGTATTAAGATTCCCATATAAATGAAAATAAAATATTTTGCTTCAATTTCCATATATAGATTTAAAAATGTGTGAAAAAAAATTTACAGGCCAGATCATTTCTATTTAGCATATGCATTAATAGTTCAAGTAATATATACCTAAATACTAAATTTTTATAACACTCGACTAATAAAGCTTATAAGCATTATCTTCAACAATTTTTAATAATATTCATCCAAATTTCATTAAATTAATTCTGTCGAAATGGACAACAACTTCTCACCTTAAAGTTTGAATAAAATACATTTACACATTCCTTTTAACGTCTACGCAACAATTATAATTGTTATCAAGCTATATAATAAATGTATTAATATTTTCAGTATCGGGCCTAATGCTGCTAACAATGCCATACAATGGCGCCGTTGTGCTAATGTTTAATAATATGGTTCATATAATTCGTCCACGCTCTGGAATAAGCTTCAAGTGTTTACTGTTTATTCATAGAGGAATAACGGTAAACGTTGTGAAAATTAATATCAGTAAGGCAAAAACAATACTTGCAGGTTTTAACGCAGTTTTTACTCCTAATAGTACCTTAACCAGTGTAACTTTCTGACTTGTTTGAAAATATTGGTTTTAGCCAATGAATTTATCGCTCTCAAGTTAATTTCACGAAATGCCGATGTTTAAGTACTTTATCAAACCTATGGAACAACATCGCTACTTTTTACAATTACATATAAGGTTTAGATGTTTCAGCGGTTGCTATTTTCATCAAACATGCATAAAAATTGTTTAGTTTTAGCACTCTTTCAAACAAGCATAAAAGTAAACAAAATTACAAACGATTTAATTTTAGAGTCTATATAAGTAACATCATCAAGGAAAGTATTGGGTAAATCATTATTTAATAATTAAAACAGAATGGAAAAGAACTCGGTGTCATAAATATAGAGCTTAATTACCCTCTCCTTGGTCTACAGATTAGCGTTGCTGACGGGAGGCCCGTGTTCTACTTCCGGTACAAACTTAGGAATTTTTCTAACTTAGAGAGGTCTGAAACGGGGTTTACCCAGTCTCATGAGGACAACTGGGAAGATGCCTGATGGAGAGATGACGTTCTTCCATCACGAAAGCCTCGTGATAGGTGACCGCCGGGGTTACCCCTGCAATACTGCCCTCTATCAATGAAGTCGTAAGACGGAAGTTGAGGAAACAGAGGTCGCTGTAGCAGGCCAAGGCTTATCCCGAGCTGTAGCGCCAAATGAAAAGAAGAATAAACCTTAATAAGATGAAAAAAAAAGTTTAAACACATTATTCTGTCTCTATCTCTTAGAACTTTTGAGGAAATAAACATATAGCAGCATCGCTTCAGGTACTCTGGCGATTAAATTGTAAATTCAGAATCCTGCAATTGCAGATATTCGACATGTATTTGTTTTGGGGAAACAAAACGCCGAAGACCAAAATGGTTTTAGAAAAATTTGTTCCATTTATAGCACGAATCATCCCACAAAATTATGACACTAAGTTTGTCGTACCCTACATATTTGAAAGTATTTTTTTAATGTAATAAAAACATTTTACGTACACTTAAGAAGACTATTTGTTCACTAAGTAATTCCATTTATATAAATAATGTTGAGTGAAATAGTCAAAATAATCTAGTAAGAAAACCGTACACCATTAGGTATACCTTGTTCTTTAACCCTAAACCGCGTGCAGAGCGAGGTAGGAAAAGTTCTGCAAGTGCTTCATGAAAACACTTCTCTCAACGTTATATAGATTAAGGTGATATAAGGCATATCTCACACTTTCTACCAGTTAAACTTAAAAATTCCCTGCCAAAAACTTTAGTTTTTCCCTGCAGAAATTTAAATCTGAGGTTATTTAACTCTACAGGATAATCAATTACAGCAGCACTATCGAAATGCTTCATCAATTTCCTCTGATGACTCATATTTAATATTGTTCCTTAATACTGTGATTGGAGTAATGACACATTAGCCGATATTAGTGTATTGGGCACAAGATAACTGAGATTTGAACTTGATTTAAATGCTAATAAAACACTCAAGTGCATCGCATTAAATTAAAATTGCAATTTAAAACACCGTGATTTTTTCAATTAATCTCTACGAGGTCTATGATGGGACTATCAGGCTCATAGTGGTTTTTCTCAATTCTATTCTATTGCAAGTAATGTTTGATAATTTAAATATAAATTTAATCGTACCAAGGCAGCGTTAAATTTATAAAATAGCAAAAACCTATAATAAAATTTTCTCTAAAGTACAGTGAGGGCAGTATTAAAGTCCCGCAATACAAATCGGCCGGCCAGCGAACCTACTCCTACGCTGAAATTCCACAAACACCATTCTCTCTTCCTGTCAGTTGCGAGCGGGATTTCGACAGAGTTGGACAATTGTGTTTTGTAGTCAGAGTGAGATTTCATTAAATAGGGCAGCAGTATTGTGCAATAGTGGGTTATTCTCTGCGTCGTCGTACATTCATATTCAAGGAATTCATCAGGTACAGAATGTCGTGTGGCAGAACGAGACAGGCACTTAGGCATAAAGCCTCTGGTAAACCGGTTCCAAGACGAAAGACAATATTAAAGTTAATATAGAAGTTAATGAAACAGGTTCTGTAACTGACCTGAAAAAAATCGAAAATCCCAGAACGAAAAAATACTTTATGAAATAAGACCATCCATTGAAGCCTCCTCGTTTTCCAGATATTACAGTTTGAGTTTTATCTTTAGGCGACGTTGAAAAATAACAGTATATTCAATTTTCACACACTGAAGAAACTTAAAACAAACAATGAAAATAATGAATAGTGTTTAACGCCCGTTTTTGCTACAGAGACACCGCAGGCGATGGACACTGATGATACACGAGATGAAATGATAAATTGGGAAAGGATTTATTTTTAAGGAAGCAATTGTTCCAGCCCTAAGTATAGAGTACCTCCCCGGCATTTGCCATTTATGAGGCTTGGGGAAAACCTGGAAAAACCTCAGTCAGGGAGGACGGTCCTGGTGGTATTCGAACCCAGATTTCCCGCTTACGACTCCGTGCCTTAACGACCTCGGCCACCCGTGGCGGTTTAAAACAAACAGTCATAACAAAGATAGGTCCATTAGTAATGGAGAACAGGCGTGTCAGTGATAATTTTCCAAGATATGGGATTTGTGTAAAGGAAAATGGCAATATTTCCAGTACATTCTGTAAGGAGTTTTGATTGATTGATTGATTAATTTATGGACGCTCTTTAACATCTCAGGTCATCGGCGTCCCATTCAACTTGGGGCGTGAAACGGCCGACAAATTTTGCTCAGAGGCCTCTCTTTCAGCCTTGAGGTTCTTTTTCGTGCCGTAAATGTATGACACTTCCTTTCCGAAGGAAGCCATACTTCGGATTTTTACGCCCGAAAAAATCCATCGGTCTTGGCCGGGTTCGAACCCGCGACCTTGGGTTTAGGAGGCAAGAATGGTAACCACTACACCACCAGGACCGACTTCTGTAAGCAGAATGAGTAACAAAGTCTTTTATTTAATATGTTGTATGTAAGTTTTAAAACAGTGAAGTGCCACGAATCTATGCAAGATAATACCGGCAACAACGCGGGGTTTAACCGCCGACCGGCTGAACATTGTGTCGGGATTTTTAAATTGCTTTCATTGTACATTCCCCCCCAAAATGGTTTTCTGTTTAAATTAATGATATTCTGGTTGCTGAAGAACTATAATTTGTATAAGTTTCAGTGCAAAAGAACACGAGTTGGGAATTGGAAATAATGCAATATCGTGTGGTAATTATTAAGCACTTGGGGAGAAGTGCTTGAAAGCAACCTACATTTATACGAAAACACCTTAAGGAACATTACTTTATTTTCATATTCCGAAGTGTTCAACGGAGCTAAAAGGAGGTTCTGGCAGCTTGACACTGTAAATGTACACGACAGGATATTGCAGCAAAGCTGATAAAATATAATTAAAATTAAAATTCAGCATATGAACTTAAAACAGTCATCAAGGTTATTTTAGTGCGTGAAGTTATCTACTTTAATAATGCTATAAAACTATAAATGATCGGGCAAAGTGCTCAAAGTTAGGGGGACCTGATTTGAAAAATAAACAAACAATTTATTGTATAAATTTATTGTGCAAAGAGAATATTATTCTACATTAATAACAGCCTATGATTTCTACCAGTTAAACGATGCAAGAACTTGTCAGATAATATGAAACAATTAATAGCCAGAAAAAACTCATTGAAAAGAGAATTTCAGTACGCTATAGTGCACCCAGTTGGGAACCATCATATGATGGTAGCTGCGCCCTTTTGGGAAGGATTAAGTACGGTCATGCAGGTGTCAACAGGATTATGTGTGTGCGCAGACCGGAAAGCGCAGATTGCTGCCTCTCACTACGTTTGTTAAGGATAGGTACATAAAGAATGAAACACACGAGAGATGCGACGCACTTTTAAAGCCTTTGCGCTTACCTCTCGTGCGACTTGAAACGCAATCAAGTTCCGCTTGCGTCTTAATGATATCTTTCAGACAACTCCGCATATTCCTGCCTCTTTATTGTTTTTTAAAATACATGTGTATGTCACAATGTAAATTAAGCAAAGGCACCGTCTACGTGCTCTAAAACGTCACTTTTAATGGAATCTACAATTATTTTAGAGTATTGGAGCATTTACATTCATTCGTTTCCAGAAAGTAAAGCAAAAATAACAAGTCCATCATCAAAATCTTTCTTTGAATTTAGAAATAATGAGAATATATCATTTTAAAACTTTAATGAGATTTTTTATTAAATATAAAAACAATAAATTTTCAAAAATCACTAAATTATAATCGTTATGCCTGCCTCTTTAATGTGTAGTTTAATATATAGGCTGATACGTTTGGGTGTGGATAGTATTAAATATTCTATAAAAGCTAATATGATAATGGAAGACATTTCTTACTGGTAACATTTTTCTTAAAAGAAATTGTCATACATGGCAAGAATTAAAGTCGAAAATGATTGAAATGGCGTTACAAATCAACGGCGAGCTTAATGCGTTCTTTGATACGCTAAATTTGAGGGTGCTAAACATTTCGACGTGAGCACAGTGTGAGTAATGTACATAAATGTTGATATGTAGAACATTTGTAGAAACGTTTTTGTGTTATAAAGCACGCAGGAGAAACCCAGTATAGAAACAGCTATCTCTGAAGACATGACAAGAAGCCTTACGTAATGTTAAAGACGGCTGTCAGCAGAGATGAATGTACCATACACGACCTGTCAGCGTATTGTTCGAAGGTACCCGACACTGTACCCATAACACTTACAGCGCCTACAGGCCTTACGCAATGAGGATCACAAAGCTGGTTTCAATTTTGTATCTATGATGAGTCAACGGATTGAAGATGACGGCTTCTTAAACAAATGGCTATTTACAGACATGTCAGCGCGGAGTAAACACTCATACTACATTATTTGGACAAGGGAAAATCCACATGCTTCCTACGGTAGCTTGAAAGATCAAGTTCAAAAGTTAATGTTTTTTTAACAGTGTTTAACGCCCGTTTTGACTACTTAGGCATCACAGGCGATGGAAACTGATGATAAAAGAGATGAAATTATAAACTGGGAAAGGAATTTTTTAAGGAATGAAATGTTTCAGGCTTAAGTTTAGGGTACCTCGCCGGCATTCACCATTTATGAGGACTGAGGAAAACCAGGAAAAAACCTCTGTCATGGAGGACGGTCCTGACTGGATTCGAACCTCAGACCTCCCGCTCACGAGTCCGTGCCTTAACGACCTCGGCCACCCGTGGCGGAAACTTATGGAGCAGCCGCAATTTAGTGTATTGTATGGGCTGAATTGCATTACCGTTAATGAGTTGTACAGAGTGCGCAATGGGGGTCATGTAGCGTTCTGAGAATTTTCCCATCTTTCAAAGTTGTATACATAAAGTTTGAAAATATAAAGTTTAGTAATAAATGTTTTACAGTGTTTTCATTTTATTCATGCCCAAATGGATTACCTTATACACCTGTGTTTGCTTAAAAAATGTAGAAGCTATTGCAATGAAAGTGGTAAAATTATAAACTTGAGATTTTCCACGGGATTTGCATGCTAAAACACTAAAACAAATGAGGAGCTGTTTTTATTCATAATTGAATGGTGTTTAAAATAATGCGAATACAGTTACAAAACTGCAAATTTTACAAAAATAAACATATAGTTTTAAATTTGTAAGTAGAAAGCAAAATTTTCATAAAAGCTTTATTTGCAACAACTGTCACAGTTGTTTAATTTAAAAATAAAAATTCAATAGGCAGTGTTAATATTATTTACTTTTAATTCATAGAGCACCAATACTGGATACATCAATTAATTTTCTTTTTCTTAAAGTTTCATGTGCAAAGTGTTGTTTTTTGTTCTATTGATCTATTTCTTTTTTATACATTCTTCCCGTTAGCATACACCATAAAATACAACAAAATACATTATAATAATTCTTAAAGTTTTGAAAAAATTGTATGTGAATATTACCGTTTTACAATTTTATATTTATATTTTGCCAAATGTGTTTTCTAATATTCTCTTATCATTGACAAATTTCTCGGTTGTTCTAGGTTCTCAAATTTTCTTTCTTTCTGCAGGTTTCCATCGACATTTTGTTTCAAGCAATCTCTTCTCCAGTATGCTCATTAATTGCCCATACAATTAAAGTTGTCACATATTTTGTATATCATCTACTATGGAGTGCATTTATTAATTTATTCTTTAAAGGTTTTTGTTAAGATACGATTTTTTAAAAAAGTTGTAAATTAGAGAATATTGTTTTATCCTATTTAAACAAACAATAACCTCAAATGACTGGAGTTGTAATGATTTATAAAATAAAAGTATTTATTGCCCTATTTAGTAAAACAAATTCAGCTTGAAATTATATTTGTCAAAAAAGAAACACAAATAAGCATTTATCTATGTAATTCCATTTTTTTGCTTGAAAGCCAAAATGAAGCAAAATTTAGTTTACATTTTATCACCTAAGTTCTAGATCAAGATATGATAGAATATGCCATTTTATCACATAATTTTTTATATATATATATATATATATATATATATATATATATATATATATATGTAAATCCCATTCAGAACTCTCCTATAACTACTTCAGTTTTGTTCAAATATAGTTGGTTTTCTCATCTCACGAAATAAGCTCTATAACTGTCTCATTTTGAGGTTAATGCTACACCCATTTAATTCAACAGTAAGCTATATTTGCTCAATAATTTAAAAAATCCTGGAATGCAATGTCTGTATGAATTTTGCATTTATCTTAACTACAAAAAATAATAAATAACTATATGTTACAACAAATTCTGCATGTGTCTTTTTTACAACTTTCCAAAAGTAATATTCATAAATACTGAAATTTACTACTATATTCCTTATACTCTCTCAAGAAAATGCTTCAGAAATATTATTGCGATGAAGATAAACAAATTTTAAATAAATCCACACACACTTCAATATGAGAAATTTAGAACTATCACAAATGATTGATTGGAATGATGTACATGAGATTACATATTTATCTGAAATAATAAAATTATTATTTTAATTTATTTCTGTAATTTTAGTCATGATGTCTGCGGTTACTCTACCTACAAATACTTTTATTATTTATATTATCATCATCATTATATTTTACTGGCAATATCGGTTTCATATGTAACCAAATGTAAAAATAAATAAATCAAAATCTTAATTTAAGTTCTAAAGAATAACAATAAACTTAATTACGAGAAATAAACTGTTCAAAGGATAAAACGCAGTAATTTATTTGCAAATAAACATTGAAAATCACTAAATATTTGGAGCATCTTGAGTATTTTGATTATGTTAGGATATTAATTACATTACAGGTTTCATATACATCAAATTTTAAAATAAACACATTCTTAATGTTAATATCAGATCGTTTTAATTCACAAATCATTTTAAACTCCATTAAACATTTCAAAGTTTTCCGTCATTTATAAAGACGAATAACCGTTATATTCACATTTATTTGCATCCTTTATTCAATAAAAGGTTTTACCTTCTGATTCGTGACAGTTTGCTTGGGACAATAACAGTTTTGCAACTAACAAAGAAAACAGGTTACACCTTTAAGTTTTAACATTCTGCCAACGAACAAAATAAATAGATTTCATATGCACTTACAGTCTATCAACACAAAGCTATCCGTCATTCAACGTATTAATATTAATTCAAAGAAGATCAAATAAACTGGGTGTAAATAGTGTAAAGTGTCAAGGAGTTTATATGCATTTTAGTGAACTAGTGTATTGCAGGAACATAATTATATTGCCCATAGCAAACCGCAGCTTCGCCGTATTACTATGCAACCTGATTTACACAGAAATGGTCATTGTGAAACGTGAAGCAGCAGTGAAAAGGGGCTGCTAAAATACGTTCAATTCATTTTTTGCTAATGTACATCTATTGTTCAGAAATTTAAAGAGTTTGTTTTCATGGGAGCTTTCTGCAACGACAGCATAACTCTGCAATATTAAGGGAAACTGGAACTGCACTTTATGCCAAAAATAACTATTCATATATAAATACACTTTGTACCCTTAAGGTCGCAGAATGTCTTTTCGTACTCTGCCATATTTAAAGGCTTCGAGCAGGATTTAAAAGGCTGTGTGTATATAACATGACAAGTATCTCCAAGGTACTATTTCGTACTGCTTTTATAACAAGGCTTTGCCAAAGGGAAAATTCCAAGATATAAGAAAATGAAGGGGGCTTACAGAAGTTGTCTCTATATCAGACTGGCTTGTGTAGCACAAAACAAAATGTATGTTTGTATGCTTTCATGCGCAGAAAGAAAATTAATTTTGTCCACAAACATAGAAACTCTGAAGTGATGCTATACAAGGACTGAATATGGGACACAAAACTCCTTTAAGATGAAACTATTCCTTACAGAGCGCTGCGAATAAAGCGAGTCAGGCGGCATAAGCAAAGGATAGACGTATAACAGCGTTCGTAGTTGTGCAGAAAGAAACAAAAATGTGGCCTGAAAGCAATAAACACAAATATGGTGAAGAAGGTTTCGAAAAAAAATATATAAGGGTAACATTTAATCTTAGAACAGTTTAGGAACACAAGAGATACATTTCAGGAAACTGTACGAAATATGCGTTTAGAAAAATTAATATCCTCAATAGTTTTTTTTAATGGAAATTATTCCTAATATGCAAGAAAAATGCAGCCTTTCAATCTTCATTTTGTGCAGCAGATCTTCTCCTCGTATTTTTTAAAAAAATTAAACTCGTGGAAAAATATCTATATATTTTATACGTGCTATTTTAAAAAATAATTACATGAAAATAAGACAATTAATTACACTTATTAAGCTCAGTGCACAAGAAAATAAAATAATTATAGTCTAAAGCAATTTCGCCTAGTTTACATTTCGCTTGCTAGTGTTAAAAGTATGACTTGATAGCTTAAAAACTGCAGATAAAGATAAATTCCGTCTCGTTGTCTAATAAACATAAAAACCTTGCCTCTTGTATGTTTCATTCTGCTGATATACGCAATGCTGACTTCCGTATTGTTTTGATACCAAGAAAATACAATTATTCCTAGTAACCAGTGACTATTCACTTCATGAGAATTCTTAGTACAAGAGTTCTGCCACTTATTCAGATCACTAGATTTTTCAGTAGGCTTTGATTATCATATCTACTAAGTGTATTCTGCAATGAAAAGTTTGAATCATAAAAAAGGCACCTTCTCATCCCCATGAGGTCTGGTTGATACCTCTTATATCCTGAAGAACGAAGGCTTCCAAGAAGAAGAAGCGGTAGTAATAGTATAAACTATAAGATGAAAACACACAACACACACAAATATGTATATATATATATATATATATATATATATATATATATATATATATATATAAGAATAAAATAATTAAATAAAAAGAACAAAAACAAAAGGTTATAATTGAAAATTGTAATCTTTTAGACCAAGAGGGTTTCATTTTGTAAAGTTTACATCAGTCAGGTCAAATAGAACTTTGAAAGCGAGCCCAAGAATTCGGAGAGAACAAGTGTTCTTTTGTTAACAGTGCAGGGAAAACTCACACAATAACTAAAGGAAATCATAAACTCATAACATTTCCGATACATCTTTCTCTTATAGTTTAATTGTTCAGGTTAGTACCTAAGAACAAAGATCTGAGGATCGATCGTTGGAGGACCCTGTTCAAATCTTAAATAAATAGCCAATGACAGGGAACCAATATAAATTAGCGTAAAATGACCCCAATGGGAAGACTGGTGTAGGAAGATCATATCACGTGACATTTAGAAAATCCATGTTGAAGGCCTTTATAGCACATAAGACCGGTGGACGGTCGAATTAATAAAAGCAGTTGTAATGGACTATAGAATACATGTTTATCACTTGTTAGTTTGGGCTGGAGTGGGATAAGTGTAAGAAAAAGCGAAAGAGCAGAACAGGAAGGGTCAAAAGTTACTCTGTCACGGGAATTTATCAGCTAGACAAGTTACATAAATGATAGAAGTCAGGCATTCAGGCGAGTCAGGTCAGAGTTGAAGTGAAGATGGTTGATGTGAAAATAAAATTTTATGAAGGAACTATCAATTAATCAGTTCGACAAGTGGAAACTTTTTTTCAGGATTCTATCGTGACCTGATAGCAACTATATTTATGACATTATGTTAAATAATGGTGAAAACTAAAACAACGAGTATTATATTATTGCTAGTTTATTATCTCCTTTTCCTTTGATAGTGTAACACAAAAACGTTCAGCTGTTAAGTTGAGCTTATAGCCGAGGACTAAACATTACACGTTTGCGAAACTGAATGGAGGTTCGACCAATCACCCCTGAGATACCAATCCATTTATAAAATTCGATCAACTCCTTATAAACAACTAATCCAAACCCAGTCCCAAAGTATTCAAAATTATATTACACATACCGCCGCAACCGGCCCATTTCATTGTACCCGCTGTTGGTAGTCACAAGGGGAGAGTTTCTGGTAGAACAAAAATTCATTTGTACAGCGACATGTCACAATGGTGATGACTATAAAAGCATATCACTTTATTAGACTGATATAAACCAATTCAATTCTTTAACAGGTAATGAGAATTCTCTATATAAATGCATAAAACAAAGTCTGTTAGAGAGAAATAAAAACTATGTAAACAAACTTGTGGATCATATTCCATAGATGAAAAATCACCTGATTACATTTTTGAAGTCGGTGAATTATACGGAATTCAAGTAATTAGTACAGTGAAGCATAGAAGCAGACAATATGCGTGTTCATTATAAATACTCCTTTTCCCAATTTAAGTTATGCTATATGTTATTCTTCTCACACATATTACATTTTATAGAGAATGCTCTTGTACATTTTAAAGAAGTATATTGTCCATAATCATCATCATCACTAATAGCATAACTATGATGTAAGGCATCGTGGGGAAAGCTCCCCTAAGGGCAATTTTAAGGCATATTTCGGCCGCGGGCCTTGCCTAAAACCGCATTTCGTTACTTACAACATTTCATTCTGGATGAAATTTGCTATTTAAGAGGGTTGGCTTTATGTGTTTTGTCCTACTCTCCTTTAATTATTGGATGTCATTTTACGAACACACTGTATACAGCGATGCACATTTAAAACCGTTCATTCGCAAGTCGAGCTTACAGGTGCGAGCTTACGGCCACACAACGCTTCACTTTCTTAAAACTTGAGTACTATAAACAAAATAAATGAACCATCCTTCTTACAGAAAATACAGAAATTGATACCCAAAAATTACGGTCATTAGTGCAGAAGAACTGATGAGCGTAAGAAGTAAATAATGTGTAGTACAAAATGAGCTACAATTCCAGCAGTTTCGGTAAGAAGGGTGAGTACAGAATTCATTTATTTTATTTGTAGTATCCGCGTTTTAAAAAGGTAAAGTGCTGTGGTGCGTGCGTTTGCTAGATGCCGGTAAGCGACCGACTATGAATGGACTATCTTAAATAAGTGTAAATGCATTTTAAATTTGGCATTAAAAGTACGGTGGTCTGATATATAAAGTATGAGCAAACATTTGTGGCCAAAGTATAATTAATTATGATCGAGACCTAATAATTCAATAATATTAAGAGATAATTGAGTATTGATTATTTTTTTCACATATTGCTATAATATTTCTACTAGATGTTTTGACGCAAATTCTAATATGAATAAAATTAACGATAATTAAAACCAGCATACTGAGTAACTCTGATAGGCAGCTCTTAATGAAAGACGAAACAGTCGATTCAATCACGATACCTTAGCAAAATACAAGAGTCTCTAGGCTTCACTAACAATAACGCCTACTTCTTTATAGCAATGGTTACCAAAACAACCAATTAAATTTGCAGAAACCTACGCCACAAATGCTCTAGAAAGTCTTGGAAATGTGGTTACTTCTTTACTGCGTGCGGAAAAGCAATATGCAGAATATTGTAGAGCTGAAAGGCAGTACCAAAGGATAGGAACAAGGCGCTACAGAAGCTTTTTACTGTGCTAAATGCGTCAACATTAAATCCGTCATGTTACAGTCTCAGATTATGAAACTTGTTTGTGGGATGCCAGATGTAAACAAAATGCAATCGTGTACAATGCTGCTCACTGTCCTAGGTGTGTGTGATGTTCAGTGCAGCATTTGTGTTTAGAAGCCTACTCACTGGATGGTACAGGAATACCGAAAGCTCGTCTTTAAATTAGGCGGAATTTATAGTTCTAATATGAAGATGCCCCTGTACATTTCTCCCTTACAGCCCCAAATTACCTAAACAGAACATTTGATGGCAGATGAATCGGGCGCGGTGGAACAATGCAGTGGTTTCCACCGCACATAAGGCGCAAATAATATTTAGTTTCTACACGAAAAGTACGTACTGCCTCAACGTATTAGCACTGGTACACAATGAGTTGCGCTGCTAAGTTTTACGTTTCTTAAAATAATTTATGTGTGTTCTGCAGGCATCTTAGCTACCATATGATACAAAACCACATAAAAGCACACATTGCAGAATACGTGGTTTTCAGCACAACCATCTCAATATTATTGTAACAATGTTACAAAACATCCTCTTAATTATGGATGGAATCTTAGAATTGGCACACTTCATTTTATGAAACTATTCACTTGAAATTACATCACTCCGAGTTATAACTACACACGTAATGAGCAAACAACACACACAGAACTTGGTAAAACAATAATGCTGGTGATTATGCTCTACCACTTTAACATCAGAGCAAGTTTATTAAACAAGCGACAGAAGCTAAGGGAAGTGACGTTGCCAGTTGATTGGAATAGAAGGGAGCAGGCAGAACATTGTTTTCTGTTTCATTTTGGAATAATTTATTATGTAGATAATTTTGCATTTGCGTAATATTTTTAGCATTGAATGTAATGTCATAAAATTGGATGAAATGCATAAGATTTACGGACAACCCGAATAGCTGGCAGAGGTCTTAAAGTAAATGAGGATGACAGTGTTGATGATCTGCCCAAGTTCTGATGTGACAAAAGAGAGAAGGTGGAGAATGAAAAAGTGTATATCTATCGCATTAGATTTCAAAACCATTAAAATGTATGTCTACTTGAATTCCAGTAGTTCAACTAATTATCAGAGAAAGGCGGACAACTGTTGCAGAAGAGGCCGTCACAACTGTCTTTCCAAGGAAGTACCGTGAAGATCATCCTTAATACCAGCGAGTGTCCGGTGCATCCTATGCAGCAGCGACTAATGAAGCAAATGGCAGCCACGGAAGTGTGTATTATTTGACATTTAAGGACTGTGATATCACGTGAAGAAAGCGGAGTTCATTCTAAAGGAATCAGACATAGTTGGGCTCTCGGAGACCAGAATTCAAGTGCTACCATTTTCAAAGTCTTCATGATGGTATGGCCACGTATTTTCTGTGAAACAATGAATGCCAGCAAGATGTGTTCATCTGCGTGGAGGTATCCGAGCACTGTCCACACTGGCAGTAAGGTGAACCAGGCCTTCTGCATTGATAACACAACAATTGCTTTCTGAGAATGTTGAGTGTCCGGCAAGCAGCACGCACTTAACAGTAATGGAGGCTTCTTAAAGAACAAAGCTCGGGATGTGATTAACTGCTTACTTTAGAAAAATTAGTCAGAGTCATTTCCATCTGAAAAATGTGTTGCAAATGATGGAGTTTTAAGTAATCGCAAGAACTGTATATAACTACTGTCATCTCCTTTATGGTTATTTGCCTGTAATAAATAAAATATTGCACAAAAATGAGTACCAACCGATACTCTATACATACTTTAGAATTGTGGCAAATGTTACTTCAAATTTGATGCTTCGTCCACTTTCTTTGTGTTACCATTTCGAAAATGGGATTATTTTTTGTTAATTTAAGTCTCTTATATGAGGATCATTGGAAATTGATTTAGAATAGTAGTTTTGTACCTTATTTATAGGTAATATTATTCAATGCACATGGGACCTCTTAATATACTCCCAACCGATGTCAATGCACCGTTGTCATCTTCCTGGTAACTTTATTATGGCGTCGTAAAACCATTGTTTGAAGTACAAAACCACCACAGCTGCCTGAATTTCCTCGTTGTTGCCGAATCTTTCACCTCGCAGCGAGTCTTTCATGTTGTCATAATCACATGCAGCGAGATCGGGTGAATATGGTGGGTGTGGCACAACAATGAACTCCAGCGTTGCCAACATAGTGTGTCTAGTGTTGCTGGCGAGGGGCGACTCTTGTCAACCACTTCCCCTTTCGCCGATGCTGAATCCAGGGTGTAGGCATTGTAAGGGTCCTGCAGTACAACTCACTGTTGATACTCGTTCCTTGAGGAAGTCAGTTCATTGAAGTGTCCCAAAAGACTGGGACAGTAGGACTGCGGATTTCCTGGATGTTCCCATCGTATGGATTGTAATTTTCTCTGATATGTGGTAGGGACAACCTGACTCGTCACCAGCTTGTCCGAAATATCCTCATCTTCATTATGCATTAGCAGTAGCCGACGACAGACTTCAGCCCTTTTATCTTGTGAGCCTGTTCAAATTCGGTGGAACCAAATGTGCGCCCAGCTTTTCCATATTCATATCGTTGTGAATAACGGTACGCAGGGTTGCGCGGCAGAGGCCTGTCTGACATTTCAGTTCATCAAAGGTTGTCAATACATACAAAACCTCAATATTTCTGGGAAACCGCGATGTTGACGGACAAACAGCACTCTCATTCTTGTGTGCAGATTCCTTGCCGCTGGCGAGCCCATTGACCCAGATGTAAACGTTCTTATACACCACACTTAAACCTCTACGACACTTTCCTTCCACAAAACCATGTAGTCCATCTCGTCCACGTCTTTCTCTACTTGACAATAAACGAACATTGTCCTTTTGCTGCACACTCTACTTACAACCGCTATCTATTGTGTGTATGGCATACAAGCATTAGTTAATGGTCCTACGAATGGACATGTCAACGCCCATACCAGGCTATACTGAGGAGCAAAGATTTGCGTATTATTTATGTGCGGGTATTCACAAAGCGCTCTAATCTTGGCAAAAAGAAAGTACTTGCAAATAAACATTTTTTCGAAATATTTCGTATGGCAGATACATATGGCAGTATGGCAGATAGATATGTGGTCGTCCCACTGCGGATAATGAGGGTAAAAGTTGAGGCATATACAATTATTCAACATATTGCTGAGGAATTTGTGCTTTGTACCTAGTATACTTATGATCACAGTAGAGTAACAATATGAAATCTGTGTTTAGCCCTCTTTGGGAATTTTTTTATTTTGATTTATTTATTTATTTATTTATTTATTTATGGACGCTCTTTAACATCTCAGGGCATCAGTGTCCCATCAATTCATGGCGTGAAACGACCAACAAATTTTGCTCAGAGGTATTTTCTTTCAGGCTTCAGGTTCTTTATCGTGCCGTAAATGTACGACACGGGACCCACGGCTTTATTTCCCTTCCGAAGGAAGTTATACTTGGGATTTTTACGCCAGAAAAAATCCATCGGTCCTGGCCGGGATCGAACCCGCGATCTTGGGTTTAGGAGGCAAGTCTAATTACCACAACATCATGATGACCCACTTTCTTTGGGAAATAGAAATGATGCGTTTCTATTGGGATCTGTAATTAAAAGTGCATTCTATGAGAACTATATATTCCTCATGATGAAATTCGTCAAAATTATGGCAAAATACTGCCAAGAGTTGGAAGAAAAACAATAGAAAAAGACATCGTCTTTAAAAATTAATATAGTAACAAATATATTAACAATTTTGAAACTGCATTAATACTGTATCCGTTCATCTATAAAGGCCAAGATTTATCTCACCCATTCTTGATATATAGGAATATACGTGTGTTTCCATTTTTCTATAGTACTATCACTTTCCGCCCTTGAGTGGGTCGGTAGCAGCCGAAATCTTTCTGCTGCCTAAAGCGAGGCCCAATCAAACGGATGGTACTCTAGTAACTAATTTATAAGACGTTACCAAAATTTACGACTTATGGTAGGATGAACACGATAAACTGGTGGTTCACACTGTATAAGCAACAATGCATGTACCCAAAACTATGAAATATCAGCATTCTGTGCCCAAAGAAAAACAAAACCCTTCCGCTGTACGTTTTTTATTTGCGATAAACCCCTCACACATTGAAAACAAAAAAAAAAAAAAAACATGTTATTTGTCATTAATTTGGAATAAATTATTATTTATATGGTTTATGCAGGCTTGGCATGATACCCCTACTGATGTTTCAAAGTATACATAATGAAATATTGACTCACCTGACTTTGCAATTAAGGGTGTTAATAACACTGTGGAGGTAATATTGATCACTTTTCGATTTTCCATTAATTAATAGCATGCAAGTAATGTAATCTCTGAGTTGACCTGTCCATGTATTATACGCGTCATCATCAATATTTTAACGTCCCCGAAATAGCTATTTAAACCATTCTGTAAAAATAATTAAAGATTAACTCTTCCGCAACACACCACGAGATGCTATTATGTGTGCAAAGGTTTTTTGATGTCCAACTATCATTACAAAAACTCGACACCACTCAGAGTACAGCTTTATGAAAATCGAGGTTTATTTTATCGGTGCTTTAATTCAAAATTAAACTAAGCGGTTTTAATTTGATAATAAATTAAGTGTATCATTGACTCTCCATAGCACATATTTATTAGGATTAGTATTTGTATTTCCACCACATATCTATTTCGTGCACTGGGTGATTCATAAGAAACGTGGCCCAAACGCAGAAATATTATCTTAACGTACTCAGCACAGGTTAAGGGGTAGATGTATGTAAAAAACTTTACGGTAGTCAAATTATTTACATCTTCACCGTAGAAAGCTGAAATTGTGCATGGTAATTTAAACTACCGTGCGATCAGTTTCGATTTCCTCCGGAGTTATTTGCTTACGGGCGAGCGCGCCGCTCGTTAGCCAGTTAGCCTGTCAGTCGGGTCACGTTAGTTAGCAGGAGGGTAAAGCAATAAAACAGCCCAACCATACAACAATACACAAGCCAGTTTAAGAGGGGCATTACTCATCAATGAAGTGTTAAAACTGCCCGCCTTCATGCTCCACACTTTTGGCATCTCTCTAGAAAATTAATCATCACTCACTGTAGTTCATTTCGAGAAATCCAGACAATTTCCTGATGAATCTTTGAGCTCTTGTATGGTATATGGATTAATCTTATAAAAGACTTTTTTTTTAATTTACTCCAGAGATAATAATCGCAGACTGTAAATTGCGGGACCGATGGAGCCACAAATCCCTACTAATAACTCTATCATGTGGAAACACAATATGAATTGCTCTCATGGAATTATTCGCAGTATGAGCGGTGACAGAGTCCTGTTGAAAATATGTTTTTTTTTCCACTCCCTGTCGGTTAATTCTCCAAAAAAGGGGGTTAGTATATTCACATATGTAACAGAATAAACTATATGCTCAAAAAATTGGTCCTATGTTTCTTTCGCCACTAAGTTAACATATGAATCGTACATAAAGACACTTGCACACTCGTACATAAAGACACACAGCAAGGTCAACAAGTAAGCAAGCAAGTTAACTACCCCTCCACGGCATACGAGTGGGGGCTCGCTCATAGGAAAGAACCCGCGCCGCAGAGGAGAACATCAATGATCGCATTGTTTTTGTTTATCGTAATTTTTGTAGAATGCATTATTGCGCAGAACAGTTATGAATAATTATAAGTGTATACATTTGAAAAGATTTAAACCACCACGGATGGCCGAGGTCGTTAAGGTGCGAGTCGTGAGCGGGAGGTCTGGGGTTGGAATCCCACCAGGACCGCCCTCCCCGACTGAGGTTTTTTCCAGATTTTCCTCAAGTGCTCATAAATGGCAAATGCCGAGGAGATACCCTAAACTTATACTTGGAACGTTTCCTTCCTTAAAAAAAGAATCCTGTCCCAATATATCATTTCATCTTGTATCGTTATTAGTGTCCATCGCCTGTAGTGCCTCAGTAGCAAAAATGGGTGTTAAACGCTGTTCAAAAAAAATTAAGGTACATTTTCTTGAAAAACATTTATTTTACTGAAATAGCATATATATATATTTTAAACATTTCGGAATTAAAAGCGGAACAAATTTGATATTCAGTTAATTGCTAAATTAAAAATTTTATTTCAATCTTAAAATGGTTATAAAATATTTCACACCATAACCGTATCATAAGACAATTACTGAAAATATGTCCCACAGGTATGTGTAGAAGAATTATTTATGTAGAAAATAACCAAAATCCATAATTGTCTAAATAATTTCTCAAAGAGGACCTGAGTTATCTTCAGTTTAACTTGCGCGGGGTTACTAATGCTGGACAGAAAACTTAAAACGGAAGCCCATAAATAAAGGAACGGAGTTCAAAAGGAACAAAATAAGAGGGGTAGAAGAAGATTAGGAGTATGGGTATGAGCAGCATTAATAACCCCAACATCATTGCAAGTGAACTAATTATAAAAAGGCTGCGCAACTGCCGCTTTATTATTTTTAGGTGCATTTTCTCAGAAGTTAGGTAAAGCAATTAAATTTAGCAGTTTCATGGAAAACATCCTTTTGCACTATCCTGTGGAACAGATTTTTAATAACTTTTAGTGTAGCAGCAGAGCCAAAATATAAGCAATATTTATGAGCATTTAATATAATATTTTTCTTTATCAATTTATTAAATATTAAAATGTTATCCATCACTTTTAATGTTAAAATATATAGAATACGTACAAAATTTCAGTAAATTAAGTCCAATAGTTTTCAAGAAAATGCTACCATAAAAGTTGTTAAATGTGTAAAATTAAAAAAGAAATCGTCACCTTTGTAGTTATATAATCCTTGTAAACATAGTTAGAATTATATTTTAGGTATGAAACTCTCAAATTACAATCTTGGAAGTATATACTAATTTTTCCACTTAAACAAAAACATTTTTTTTTTTCAAAATTGTCCCTGTCTCTACCTTATCTTTGTGACGTGTCCAATTCAAGTAACTGTAATTATGCGCACTATATCAAAATCTAGTATTTACCTAGTTGATATGTATTAAAACACTCCAGTAAAAAGCAATTCGGATAAAAATCCCCGCGTTAGAAGCTTCAAGTCAACAGTAATGCTTACCATTATAAAAATTTCCAGGAGATGCAAATTGTTTAGATTAGCGTTGTCTCAACAAGTTAAAGTGCGGATCACTTTTTAAAGTTAAAATGTTCTGCAGATCACCTTACTCCTGCCTTGCTGGAAAGAAGTGTTATCATGTAATCAATTTATATATACTGCTACATTTTCAAAACAGCATTCCCTTGGTTTCATAAGTGGATCAATAGTCAGAAGGAAATACATATTCGTTATTTTAATAACTAAGGAATGTGAGGGTTATTTTATATGTAGATTTATAAGTAATTTATGTTTTGGAACCGAACGTGTATAATGTACATATTAAGTGAGAAAATAAAAGTTTTGTTGAGATAAGTGAAGCTGCCAACCCTTGCACGGTTATTTTACATATGATTTTAAATTCCATAAGCGTGCCCCAAAAATGTTTCGTGGAACAAACATTTTACAGCGATAACCCCGTTTTGTTGTAGTTCTAAACTATACAGTGTGATCCACAATTAATTTGAATTTGATTTTTTTAGAATTTTTCGAAATATTCCTTGATTTTATTAAAGGTATGTTAAATCTGTATTCTAGATGACCACAAGCGCATACCTCCAGCATCATCTGTGCTTTGCTGACCATAATTTCAGAAACCCTGGCTTAGATTAAAATAATTTTAATTACCCTCAACGAAGAAACTTTTACTAGCATTGGTTGCCACTTGAAAAATACTTCTAAATTATTTCTTAGGACACATTTCATGATATCAGCTGCCTATACAACAGGTTAATGAGCTACACC
The DNA here is from genome assembly GCA_030762175.1 of Metallyticus violacea. Taxonomy (NCBI): domain Eukaryota; kingdom Metazoa; phylum Arthropoda; class Insecta; order Mantodea; family Metallyticidae; genus Metallyticus; species Metallyticus violacea. The sequence continues at coordinate 29,216,277 of CM060846.1, read as the reverse complement.
TCAATATTTCAGAGATTGTAAAAGAATCTTAGACAAATACCTAGGGATGTAAAACCCTTGCAGAAAACAAAATGAAGCTGAACGATGCTGAGAAGTCAGTATAAAACGAAAGCGGTAAAATTTGACCTTAGCATGTCTTCAAACCTGTTTCGCGAGTGAGGAAATCCAAATATTCAATAGATCATCATCAGCATTTTCAAGATTTAGTGGTATAAATATCTCTAAAATCTCAAACTAATCGTATGACAGTAACAATGAACAATGATTAAATGATTTATCATGTTACGTCATTTAGTCTAGAAGAAGTTACCTATCCGACCGAGCGGTCTAATGGATAAAGTGATAAATTGTGGTTTCAAAAACCATAGGTTGGGATCCTGCGGAATAGATTATTTATTTGTTTATTTTTATGCTTTACCGTAAGAATGCTCATACATACAATGTAAGAGTGAAAAAAGTAATCAACAAGACTGGCACGTGAGCCGCTTTCACTCGATGTCGGTACTATACCAACCGCGCCCAAGAGACTTCCTTCTGTTATTTTATGCGGTATCATTTCTAATGAAAACTGGTCCTTTAGAAACTTTGAATTTTAACAGGCTCAGCATAAATTCCCCAATTTCACATACCTTGTCTTAGACCCCTCTATATACCCTCTGAAATTATTACAATGTAATTCATTAACACCCGGTATAATCAGCGGAGTTTTGTGAAAGTACACCATGTAGCACAATTCAGATAGAAATGATTCTTATAATGAAACAAAGTTTTTACTTTAATTATCACTGTTCAATACGAGAGTATTGTGTTACTCTGCTGACATCTTCCCACAAAAGTGGTGCCTTTGATACGCCCCTGCATTTCTGGAATAATGGCAAGTAGAGGGGTGACAAAGGTTTGACTCTTGCTGTAATTCCACAGAAAAACATCACTTAAGTCTGGTAAATGAGGCAGCCAAAACAGGAACACATGACACGCTTTCCATCTGCGAATGCAGTTATCTGAAGGTCGATTTTTCCAAAACTCGAACGAAAGTGGCGCTGAATGGTAACGATACCCCTTATCATTAGGTGCTATTTTCCAAATGGTGACAGCTGGCAACTAAAGAGGGCGGATGACACAAAACTAAACTTTCAACACCTTTTCTCTATCCTTGCAACGATAATAATCACATTCTTAAGCACTGCAATTAAAAAATGCGCAAAAGCTTATAGGTAATTACTACGTTTATCAAAAAATTCCAGGACTGCTTCTGTAACAAAGCAAATGCTTCATTTACCTAATTTTGAACCCCATTTCCTTCGAAATAGTCTTCTTTGGCAGCAATACACTTGTCCCAGCGTTTCTGCCACTTTTGGAATGCGGTCTCAAGTTTGTAAGTTAGTGGAGAGCCTTCTGCGATTTACATTGTATCTCGTCAATAACGCTGAAACAGCTTCCTTTGTCTACACTGACCCAAACGACAACCAACTAGGTCAGCAATGTCCTCGAGTGTTCTCCTACCATCCTCATGAACAATTTCTCGGACTTTTTCAACATTTTCGCGGGTGATGCTTGTCTTCTTTCATGGACGTTCTTCTACTTTTGAAGCACCCGAACCACTTGAAACATTCCATCATCGCCGTAAATTTGCCGAAGCATGTTTAATGTCACTGTGGCAGTTTTCTTAAATTTAACGCACATTTTACGTTAGCTGTTTATCCCAACTTGCTGCCACGCACATGACAAAAATACCGATTGCACTACTCTCAATGTAAACACAGCGATGTTGCCCGCCACCTGCTAGTTACAGGTTACAGGTCCCTAGCGCTGCGCGCGGAACCCTGTACTGACATTTGTTGGCACGCTAAAGGACCAGTGCGGGAACCTTTTGATATAACCTCAAAATCCTATCTTTGCTAAAAGCTACATATTGTTGAAGCTGATATCACACTAAGTTATTCTGAAACAAGTACTATCTCCGCGTCATCCTAACCATAATAGCGGTTTTGTGGGTGAATACTGAATAGTGCTTTTGATAAAGAAATAAACCCAATCGCATTTTCTTCTCCACTTCCATGTTTATGTAAATTTTGAAAACCAGCCGCTATTGCGGTTTCCTACTCCATGAGCGGCAAAAGAACCATTAAATCAATTATTTATGAGTTAGCAGTTACTGGTTATAGGTACGTAAATGTGATTTTATGCCTATTTTTACGACAAATGACCAAACGGAGGGTGATTTTATCTATTTTCAATAAGACTGTCACAATCAGTACAGCCAAGTTTCCGTGAATGAAATTATGCTTTCAAACAGGGCACAGTTATTAATTGCGCGTTTTTATTTTCCTTGCCTGATTTTATGTTAGCAGTAAATAAAAACCCGTACTCATTTTTAAACAACAGATGCGCAATTTGTTAATGTGGACTAAAATATATTAAATATTCTAACAACACGCCCTAAGAGTTTGCATTTTTATATTACACACTAAAAAGGCACAGTCGGTCCTGGTGGTGTAGTGGTTACCATACCTGCCTCCTAAACCCAAGATCGCGGGTTCGAACCCGACCATGACCAATGGATTTTTCCGGGCGTAAAAATCCTAAGTATGGCTTCCTTCGGAAGGGAAGTAAAGCCGTTGGTCCCGTGTCGTACATTTACGGCACGAAAAAGAACCTCAAGCCTGAAAGAGAGGCCTCTGAGCAAAATTTGTCGGCCGTTTCACGCCCTGAGTTGAATGGGACGCTGATGACCTGAGATGTTAAAGACCGTCCGTAAATAAATAAATAAATAAATAAAAACTAAAAAGGCAGAGATAGTCGAATTTTGCAAGTAAAGGAAAGCAGTCTCCCTTAAAGTATAATATAAAACAAAGTGAATGGAAATAGTTCTGTAGGAACATGTCGCGTTCTTTTGATTAAGTGCACAGCATTGTTGTTTTTAAGTTGGAGACGGTAAAGGAAACCGTTGAATTTCCTTCTCTATCAAACCGATCACTGATCACAACCTCACAACACTATCCAAACAGCTCGTGCACCCATAAAGTACAGAAACATAACAAAACGGAAGAAAGCCATCTTGCGTTTTTTCTACTTCATACATAGATTGTAGAAAGTATCTTGCAACTGTTATTACCTCCCTTATACTACTGACTACTGCCAAGAACTTTTCACTAGGTAATCAACCAATAGCCCATGTTCTCAAGGTGGCTCGTTTGAAAGTTGTGTGTTTACGCGGTGTTTTAACAGTAAATGCCACGACATGCTTCTAAAAATAACTGACTCCTAGCGGTGTACGCAAATTTAGTTGCTCGTATAATCAGCAACTATTTTAAGCAGCTCATTCTATTCAAATATGCAGAGGAAACTGGATATTATAATCTTGAGGTTAGTTTTTTTTTTTTTTTTTTTTTTTTTGAGATTGATTTATTTAAGGACGCTCTTTAACTTTCTTTCAGGTCATCAGCATCCCATTCAACTCAGGGCGTGAAACGGCCGACAAATTTTGCTTAGAGGCCTCTTCTTTCAGGCTTGAGGTTCTTTATCGTGCCGTAAATGTACGACACGGGACCCACGGCTTGGCTTTGCTTTACTTCCCTTCCTAAGGAAGCCATACCCGGTCCTGGCCGGGTTCGAACCCGCGATCTTGGGTATAGGAGGCAAGTATGGTAACCACTACACCACCAGGACCGACTTTGAGGTTAGTAAAGGATTTCAATTGTTGTATTGTTAAATTGTAAGCTGTTTAAATTATTGTAAATATTTTTAACCTTTAATATTATTCTCGCAGTACGTGTATTTACAATTTTATAATGTGTTAAACGTTTTCAAAAATTTGGTGAGAGTTAGTGTGGGAGCGTGGTTAAGAGAACTTGGGAACAATCATGCCACTTAAGAAACTAACGTAAATGACATGATGGGTGTGGGAAGCCATTTAATATAATATTATTGTACATGCCAGTTCAATAATTGAATTATTTGTTTGATTTACGAAATTTTTCGAAAAAAAATTTACGCTGAATTTATATAACTTATATAAGTGTCAGGGCATTTAGACGTGTAATTTTAGTATCCATAAAACGTAATATATATACAAATAAAAAAAATAAACATATGTATGCTCTAACATAAATTTATTTCCATCCACATTAGTTTTTCTAAAAGTAAAATCGAGATTATTTAAATATTCAATGCATTGATTATTTTAATAAAATCCGAAAGTACACATACTCGCTGATTTTGGAGATGGTACATTTCTTATGATGTGTTTTAATTTTTGTAACAACAAGAGTTCTAACTTATTCTAGATTAAAGATAGACACCTCAAAAGACAATGACTCAAAAAGAACGAAAACTAGATATAGCATGAACTCAAAAAACAAGTCAATAAAACTACGGTTACGGTTTTGAGAAACAATATGTCAGTTCGAAAGTAGTTGAAGCTTTTAATATCCTTAAAACTATGGTGAAATATCGCTTTGCTTTAGGTAACAGAGAGAAATTTAAAGGAACACTATCTTAAAACGAGTACAAGAACTGGAAGTATGTACAGGATAAATAGATTAGCTGACGTTGGAAAAGCTATTCAATAGTTAAGATTAGCACAAATGATTTACAGACGTCAAATAAAAGCTTGATTAGTAATTTGTGCAAAACAGACCGTATTCTTGGCATGAGAACGTTTAATCGATGTTTAAAATATGTGAAGGACTTGCTAAAAAGGACAAAATATAAAAATTCGAATGTTCATTCTGTGCAGATTCTGACTGATATATTTTTTCAAGTAAATAAAGTTAATTTCCCTCAGGAAGGTTTGCTTGTATTTTTTATGATTTTAAAAATAAAGTTCGGTATGAATCACTATAGTGTTTACCTCAAGATCTTAGATATAGTCTTAGTCTTTAAATTTTTCAAAAATATTGATCCTACGGTGACCTAAAAGTTATTAATTCTGTAATGTGTTCAGGAACGTTTATGTAAGGATTTTGACCACAAATATACTAACCAGGAAAAATATAAGTTTTAAGATTCCGAAACTAATAAATTCAACAACCTGTGCAAAGAAAACATGTTTACAAATCTTGGCATCTTAAGTTTGGCCACCTTTGGTTCACCTACCTTATTTATACTAAAACTAGGTTGATCTACCCTTTAGGTAACTCAAGACAGGATGTCTAATTTGAAGAACACAAATACCATTAGTTCTAAAATTTTCTGTAACTTTTATCCAATTTATTTTGTATATATTTTCAGTTCTCAGAGCAAACCACTTTAGTATTAAATAGGAAGCCCTAGACATTCTAATGTAATATATTTAAAATAATTCACGTCAGCCAGTAATTTGAACTCCATTTTCAAAGTTCAGTTCTTGGAAATGAACCATTTAGGGTAATTTGCTTGTCTTTTTTCCTTTTGCATACTTGAATTTAGATTATAATAATATAACCGTCATTAGAAGTAATATGCGTATCTTCTCAGTGCCTGATGCGTTCCTGTTTATTTTAGTGATGAATAAACAATGAATTACCGACATCAAGACTCTGCAGATTGCATAATTTACAAAAGGGCCCAAATATAATAGGACTACACAGCCTTCTAAAGTGATTAAAAAGTAGTTCATGTGGTAACACGGGGTAAATAGTACTGAAAGTAAATCCAATTTGCTTAATGTAAAAAAAAAAAAAAGTTTAAATTATTCTTGACTTTGCACCTGCAGGGAAGTAATTCCATAAGAATGTCTCTGCAAATATTTAGTGAAATATTTTAGTAGTAGCTTCGGGTGGGGAAATTAAAGTTAATGGGAATACAATGGGGACCTCTTCATTTCATTATTTGAGTTTTGAAAAATGGAAGTGCTAAATCACGAAGATCTGTATATATTTCTTCGTAGCCCTTTGAGGGAACACTATAGCGTCTTTTGAAATACATACACAATAAATTATATATTTATTTGAAACGATATAAGAACACAAAATATATCAATCAAGAGATGAATGTCACAGAAACAAAAATGAGATACATAGAAGAGAACACATCAGTGAACTAGACTATATATTTCTTTAAGGTAGCGTATATGGGCTAGTTTGCTAATAAAAACCAAGGGGATTTCAAAATATATTATCTTGAACAAAAAAATTGCATTAGAAAAATTTATTTTCTCCTTAAATCCATACATTTTAAATAGCAGAAATTACCTATGGTGGATGTAACACCACTCATAGATTTAAAAAAAAAAACAGGACTTACTTATTTACTTACTTAGCCAGTTAATTCATATGCAGAATGAACTAATGGAACATTTTATCCACCATGTACGCAAAGTTGCCTTAGCATACTCCATATAGTGTATCTAATCCTGAACTCTGCCTAGCATTTATACACAATACATAGCCATCAGCTTTAACCCCTTCCTCTGACGTCATGTATCCTAACTCGTTGATATCTCGTTTTCGAAGGAATTGTTCTATTACTACATATAGGTGGTAAACAAATTCAATTCTTGTTTTATTGATTTATGTTAATAATTATTAAATTATAATTCCATTTTTAAAACTGTAATATTTTATTTTGGCATAAGTTTCATTCTTATACAATGTGTAAATGTTTCGTCATTTTGTTTATTGAGTTATTTGTGAAAATGTTTCAGTGATTTATTAAATTCTCTAGCTATTTTTAACTGTATTGTTAGTTACAACCTACTTTATTTTTCATTTAAGTATGTAACCGCCACGGGTGGCCGAGGCCATTAAGGCGCAGACTCGTGAGGGGGAGGTCTGGGGTTCGAATCCCACCGGGACCTTCCTCCCCGACTGTGGTTTTTTCCAGTTTTTCCTCGGTCATCATAAATGGCAAATGTCGGGGAGGTACCCTAAATTTATGCCTGGAACGTTTCCTTTCTTAAAAATACTCCTTTCCGAATATATCATTTCATCTCACGTGTCATCAGTGTCCATCGCCTGTGGTGCCTCTGTAGCAAAAACGGGCGTTAAACACCATTCATTCATTCATTTAAATATATGATATAATTATGTCAGTGAGGTTCAACGATTATTCAGTAACGGGTACATATTTTTACCAAGAATATATCTAGGGCCACCCTTACATTTTTCTATAATAATAATAATAATAATAATAATAATAATAATAATAAATTATATTATTATTGCTATTACTACTCTGCCAAAAATGGCCATTGGGATTTTCAAAATATAATTATACATTAATTCGAAGTACTAGAAATCGTGATTCACATTGATGCTAAACGACTTGCACAGAAGTTACTTTGTCGTTCATAGAATTCAAAGTTCCGCAGTTTTCTCAGAATCGGAAACAACGCCGCCAGAAGAAAGGGAATTGACTTGAGTGTAGCATTCCTGTTCCTCTCTCAATTCTTAAACTTAGTACGTAGATATTAAGATTTAATTATTCATTGTTTTTAAGTTTGTGATAAATGTAACAAACTAGTTCCTTCGAGGACTGGAGAAAATACCTCAGGGCTGCCTGTAGCATCATTCTGATATGTAATAAATAGAGGTATATACAGGTTGAAAGGTAACACAGTGCCATAAATAAACCTGGTAATGAGAGTAACAAAAGTCTAAATACCGTTTCTTTATCTCTCACGGGTATTTTTAATAACAAATATTTTATATCGAAACATATGGCAACGTTGCTTAATGTTTTGTATGATTAACTTATAAACTTAGAATGAAATAATCTCATAAACCCATTATGTGTCCATTCCGTAACCTTACTGTAAAAACCAAATGACTCACATAAAATTTTTCAGATAAATTTACGTCAAAACAACAGCAAAAGGTATCTGTTGTAATTCTTTTTATCTATTTATTATCACAATCGAAATATATTCATTTCAACACATACATGATTTTTTTTTTTTTTCCGCCAAAGAACATGTCAACGGCCAAAATGACATTATATATATTTTATGATATGGAATCATGGGACAAAGTTTCCTTGTAATTTTTATAATCAAAAAGTCATTTTTCCTACACATTTCTTTCATTATTGCCATACAAAGCAATTGGTTTAAGTTGCAGCAACGAAATATATAAAGCATTTACGATGCTAACTAAAATCGAGGGATATTTTTAATCCTCTTGGACAGCATCCTGTTAAACACCAAGCTGTTACTTTTTAGATAAAAATAAAAACCTAAAAAACAGAGTCCGTAGTCATTACCAACTGCCCTGGAGATGGAACACACGCTGCCTAGTTTTAGTATCGACCCCAAGCTACGGAAGTTCTGGTAACAAAAGCCGGAGGGACAATGAATCTTAAAAGTATCTTTCTGATCTACATTTCAGCAGATCTCTTCCCCGATTCAAAGCGATGCAGGTCACGTGACATGCAGTATGTCCGTTGGTACACAAAGGAGATATATTAGAGGTGAAGTTTTCCTGACAAACTTTGCGGGACTTGTGACAGAATGGCAGTTTGCAAACTCTCTTAATGGATTGGCGGGCTACAGTAAAACCTTCCTTAATTCCTCCATGAAATTTAATTTACTCTGCAACTTCCTGTTTGTCTCCTTCACACATTTTCTACAAGATGCCTAAAAGAAAAGGTCTAAGTTACTTAAACTTTGCATTTATTGGAATCGTTCCAAAATATACATTCAGCTATTGGCTTTCTCCATTTATAAGAAATAAAATTTGGAATATATTCTAAAACTTCTGCTGTCTCCTTTTCATTTCTCTCTTCTCTAGTTATACCGCACAGCGAAATACTAACTTTTTCGAGAAAACTTGTTTAATTTGATTTGTAAATGTCATTACAGTTCCTAAAATAAAAGTATAAGATAAACGTAACACAAGTTATTCTTCGACAATTTCATTTGAACACAATAAAAAAGTTTGACTCATTCCCTAGACATTTCCGTCACTGGGTTAGCATGTCTTTCTGGGAACGCTTTCTTCCATTCCTCCAGTTCTGCCAGATTATAAAAAATTGGGGATTGGTGCTATTGCATTTTGATTGAGACTTACTGCCGATCAATCCAGTGCTTCTTGCAGAGAGTCCACCACGCACCGTACTGCTTCGGAACAGATATTGAAGTTTTATCGATGATGCCTCCATGTACCTCCATGAATGTATTCCTCCTAAGACAATAGAAGTGAGTTTCGGAGTAGTCTGCAGTCCTCTCCATACAATTTATCTCCACTTGCTGACCTGAAATTAAATTTTGAATTATCGCTGAATGGCCGCTTGGTTAGATTTACTTGCAGAAACGTCCTCGTCATGGTTTTCCGACTTACAGCAGCATGGCATAGCTCTTCTAAACCGCTGCACGTCGGTTACACATAAGTTTCCGGCCGATAAGGATTATCGCCTTCACAAAACCCTTATATGTTAAGTAAATAATTGCAGCTGTAATTTCCGATCCGCTGTGTTTAGATATAGTTGCATAAAGAAGGCTATATGTAGAAGATTGTGACATGTTCCAAATGGAGTTTCGACCTGTTACTAAGTTCTTCACAAAAGAAGGACTTATTCCCAATAAAATTAAACAGCGATTGGACGGTGTATATGGGGAAGCATTCCCCTCATTTATACCGTAAAAGAATGAGCCAAACTTTTTCGAATGGGTCGAGAAAGCATTGAAGACGAAGAGCGTGCAGGTCGGCCCTTGGATGTGCTCACTCCTGAAAACATCGTTTTTGTGGAAGCAGAAATTGTGTAAGACCGGCGGCTCATAGTTACAGAAATATCAGCAACGTTGGGCCTTTCTAAAACTATAATCTGAATTATTCAGGAACATTTAAACATGAATAGGGTTGGTGCAAGTTGGGTACTTACACTTATTTCCTCAGTCCAAAAGCAGCAACGAGTCATCTGTTGTAGGCATTTTTGGCGCTCTGCCATGGAAACGAGTGTGAAGTTCATCAAACCATTGTTACGGAGGTAAAACTATGCTCCTCTACTGTGATACAATGTCCAAAAGAGAAGCAATGGAGTGCAGTTTACCTGGCGAAGCACCGCTTCTAAAGGCCAAATTCACTCAGTCAACCAAGATCATGGCCACAATCTTTTGGGACTATGAAGGAATAATCCTCATTGACTTCAAAAGAGGAACACCGCAGTAAATGGGGAACACTATGCTGGTCTACTGCACAGACAACGCGCTTCCATCAAAGGAAAAGCGAAGGAAAGCTGAGTGGTGGTGTGCGCCTTCTTCACAACAACGCGCTGTGCACACAGCTCTTGTTGCAAAGGAAGCCGTGAAGAAATGTGGCTTCAAGGAGATCGACCATCCATACTACAGCCCAGATCTAGCTCCCAGTGACTATTTCCTCTTTTCAAAACTCAAGAAGGACCTTCGAGGACGGAAATTTAATTGTGACCAAGAAGTGATGCATGCTGTTTATGCCAATTTTGCACGCAAGACTTCTAACTTGGGGGGGGGGGTGAAATGTTAATTCGAAGATGTGAGAAGTTTATAATTATATTAAAAATTGAAATATAGTTTTTGTCTTTAGCATACCTAGAAAATGGTTAAGCTGGAAACTTATGGACCTACCCTCGTATGTCCAAGAAATGTCCAGTTACCGGCAAACAAAAGGAGATATCAACAAATAATAGATTTTTTCTTTATCAACGTTTAATTCCTAATTCAAATACTCTGATTTGTTCCACAAATTGTTTGCTATAATATCCCTCCAAATCCATGTGACTGGGTCACCCGCATGTAGATATCTTCTTACTGCAGCTAAGGCTTCTTCATCATCATCATCAAATCTCCTTTGATGGATTGCGTCATTTTAGGAAACGAAGAAACGCCAATCGGAAAGTGAAAGATTCGAGATATAGAGTAGGTGAGGAAAACAATCTACCAAGTTTCCTGATATTTTTTTCAGTTGCATTGACAGGCAATGACCTCGCTGTTGATATTACTTCATGGATTGTCCATTGGTCTCATTTTCGAAGTGATGAACCATGTTTCATCTCCCGTTACAATGCTGGACAATAAACCGCCACTTTCAGCCGCTGACTCTAAACAGATGTATCTTATGATCGACAGTTTCTAGTCGCTGGATGCTGGTGCTCAAATGCTGACAGAGATATCAATTGGAGCAGCAAGCCAATCGTCACGAATTAGGATGCCGGCATGTTCTATCATTGCAGATGTGATTGTCGCATGGATGAGTTTTGTAATGCCCCTGAATGTTAGAGAAAGTATAATTCTTCAACAAAAAAAAAATGCAATTACTGCCTTTGTTAGCAACGCACATCACTTAGAAACTGCTACCCAGCGGAAGAAGATGTAACTGTATGAGATACAACTAAACTTGTCGAAAAAAGCACAAAGCACTCATGCAACCAACTGCAGACAGTTAGACAGGTTTTGTTATATTTCCATACCTCAAATTCGTTTTAAAATTGTGCAGTTTGCACAATGACTCCATATAATGTTTAAGAACGACAGTCAAATGGCCTGAAATTTACGTGGGGCAACAATGATCTTACGATGGGTTCACTTGATGGAAAAGTAAAACAAGGAAAGCATTTCATCTTCAAATTAAGCATCGTTTAGGTGTTTTAAGAACCGCTTTTTTAATTAAAGCATATATACTTGGCAAACAATACCCTTTGGTAACATTAAAACTTTTTTTTCAAATAGTTATTTGTATTATAATTTTCGTTATACTTTTTCCCACGCGCTAATTTTTCTTTCTTCATTTCCGAATAATGCATTTTCTTTTCGACCACTTGTAGTACTTCTATATTAAGGGACACAATGTAATTTTTTGGTCAAAAATCGACAAACTTTATTTTATTCCAAATTCTTTCTTTCTTCATTCGTATTATAATTTTTATTACACTTTTTCCCTCGGGCTTCTTTTTCCTTCTTTTTTCCATTCCGAATAACCTAATTTCTTTTCTACAACTTGTAATAGTATTTCTACATTAAGGGACATCGAGTGTGATTTTTTGGCCCAAATCGGTCTTAGTTGATGCTGCAAACATTGAGCGTCCACATAGAGCCGACATTTGCATGTCGCCTCCTCCCTTCGGACTCTACAACAAAATTGTTGTATCCGAGTATTCTTTTAAATCACACTTTTTCCCAGCATACTTATTTTTAAAAAACAGCCTTTTTCTCAAAACTTCATTTTCACATACTCAAAATATTCCACGCTTCACAGATTATGTTTAAATTCAAGTCAAATTTACCCGAATTTGCAAGAATATCCAATGGAACATTTTGCCAAGACCAATAATATTCCAAATAAAATATTTTCTATGATAAAACGAATAATTATAAAGATTAAATTTTCTTATAATTTTTAAAAAATATCACACTTCCCTCATCAAATTTATTTAAAATATATTTCTATACAACTTTTTTCTGGAATTCGAAAATTCCAAAGCATTTTCTCAAATCATAAGCCCCGTGGGGAATTTTGATTATGCGTCATATTTAAGTAATAAAATTTATGAAATAATTTATATCTGGCAAATTATGTAACCAATTTGAATGAACTTTGGTATACATATCAACTTAACAGCAATGCAATTTCAGTAATTTAACTGCACAAGAAATCATTATATATTTGCAGCTACTACGCTGTGTATCCACAGCTGTTTTATTTTACCCATGTTTGTGTTTAAGAAATATTCAAGGGGGGTATGTTTGCAAAGTGCGGACCAGCCAAGAGTTTATGCATGTTTGAGTGGCAGATTGGGAAGCACGCTAGCGGTAAGTTGACTGCCTCCCATTCCCTCATACTTTCCTTCGGTAGCATGGCAATTAGAAATTGTGAGTTTATGGTAGTTAAACTGCAGTAATGACAAAACATTCAACGGTAGTTATAACCATGTTTAAAAACACCACTGAGAAACAGTATTCATTATTGAGACCTACTTCTTAAAGAGATCACACAAGTATGTGCATAAGTCTATAATATCTTTAAAGTCCGCAGTTTGTTTAAATATTGATGAGAAAAAAAGTCCACCTTTAAAAAGGCGTTATGTAAAGAGATGCGCAAAGATATGCGTGCTAGGATTGAAAACCGTCGTTATAAACCTTTCCACTGGTTGGCAAAAGAATCAAGTTGGTAGTTATCGATGAAGTAATAGAATTTAAGTTGCAAAGAACGTCACAAAACTGTCAGGAGCTCTTTAACGAAAACGGGCATTACTTTCAGCATACGTTAAAACTCAGGTGTGATAAAGACAGATTATTACTTTATCAATGCATAAATATTTAACTTATCTATTACCATACCTGCTATCCTTCCACCTCGAGAGGAAACTAAGTGATTGTGGGAGACATTCAGTTCATTTATCGCTAGCGCGCTTTTCACTCTCCCGTGAGTTATGCGTAAACACTTGGATGAAACGCCTTGTACTTTCAAGATTAAATAATAAAATGCAAGTTTGCCAAAAGTGCTTGTGATTTCAATAGGTCATAAAGAACATGAGTTAGAAAGCAATAATTAGTAAAAGATTTTTGCGAACAGTACGTTAGCTTATTAAATATGTTTATTACCTATGTGAAGATTACACCAAGCATTTTAGATTTTCAAAAAACAGCCCGAATGCATTTAAACCTTACATATTTACAACGACTGAAACTTTGGTTTACGCCTTCGATCCAAGTACTAAACACCAGAATGTGGTAGTTGTAACCATATAACTGGAAAGCTAACTAGCGTTTGGCATTAAATACCATAACTCAGCCGGAAATACAACCAAGAAACCAAATCTCTCTACATAATTTGCTCTGCCCTTACTGAACGACGGGTATGCTTAATATCTCAGGAGAAGTCCTTTCCAAAAGTTGTTAACAGTGTCAGAAATGAAATGATTAAAACCTAGGGTGATTTCGTGAAATAAAAGACGCGATCTACTGTGCGAGATTCCCGTGTTTCTTTTACCACAAGTTAACCGCTATTACATAGAACATATCTCATGTGTCTCTGTGACAGATGCACAATCAGATGAGATGATTCTGCTGTGATAAACATGAACAATGCGCTACATATACACATAGCATGCCAGAGGGCTGCCAGCCCCGTGCAACGGCGGGCAATTCCTGGTGTTCCTTCGCAGTAATTTCACGCGCAGTGCTTTACTTTGGCCTCTGGAATAATCAACCGCTTGCTCCAACAAATTTCCTGGGTATATGAAGCGGCTCTCAGCGTGTATTTGTTCCCTAAAGCGATGCTGTCCGCTGATACAAGAATAAATTTCTGTGGGAGGCGACACGGCGACAGATAATGAATAAGTTTAAAAATGCACACAAACACTCGCTAAACAATCGATCGCACATTTAACCGTATTTTACGTATAAAATACTCGGAATGTTGCCCTACTCGATAGAGGTCTTATACTTCGATCTGGTTAATTATTTGGTATACGTATATCGCCCGCCTTCCCGAGTAATTGTCGGAAAGTGAGAGGGAGACCCCAATGTCAAGGTCACGACAGTTGTGTGTAGTGCACCCCAAATGAGAAAGTCAAAAGAAAAATTTAATTAACTAACCATAAAACTAAGAAAATTTCATGATTAGAAACCACGTGTTCAAGAATCGAGAAGGTAGAAAAAGAGAGGCAAAAAGACATTAAAATATGTAACTTAAGGAATAAAATAGCTTGAAATATTATTCTGGTAAGTAAAAATTAATTTAAATTCATTTACTGTTAAATATGAAAAAATAGCAATTGTTTTAAATGCTTGCTTACCTGAAGTTATATGCAATGCTATTTGTACGAAAGAAAAAAAATATTGATTCTTATAATTTTAAAACAGCAATACCATTTGAAAATAAAAAATGTAGGCAAGATTTTTATAAAACAATTGACTTTTCTCAAAATGTTTGTATTACAATGTATAAATTGAGACAAAATATTCTATTATCTTTGAGTGTAACAAAGAAAAGACAATAATATCGTAAGTTGGCATCTTAGGTGGCGAATCAGGCATAGTAAACGACGCATCTAAGAGATTTTCATTATCGCTGCAGTTTTGCTGTCTAAGTTTCCGTAATCGGAACCTTTTACTGCAGCGATTACTTTTACAAAAGTTCATAAACGATTACCGCTCGCCCGCAATGAAAACGAAACGACTACAGCTACCCACTTAACCGAACTAACATCTTTATCGAGGCCTATCTAGCAGGGATGGGCAAATGTTAGCTATAAAGCATTTCCTTTATAAAATGAAACTTTTGCAACATTACTATTGGAACAAACAATTATTTTTTATTCCCGCCAATGAAGCATATAATTACAATAACAGGGAATTGGCAACATAATGATAATAATTACAAAAAGGGCAGAAATAACAGAATAGTACGAAAAATGTCACAAAGTACCAAAAATTAAAAAGATAAAACTGAAGTCTTTCTCTAATGCTTTATAAAAATGCATTTTGTGATAAAGCTGGGCTCTGCGTATATTGAATTGTAACTGTTGCACTTAGGATATAGCCAAGTTCTACATAATTTCACTGAGATCCCCCTGACAAACATTAACACTTGAACGGTCCGCAACCCCTTCGATTGCACAATTTGGTATCTCCTCTTAAGCGTAAAGCAAATATCGTTTAACATTCTACCAGCAAACTAGTTATCTGAGCTTGGATTACATTCCCAAGGTTGGAGGAGGTTATTTCGATACTTCAGCCTTGCTCAAAGATTTGCCATCCAAGTAGCTCGCGCTTCCATACCAGGCACAAGTCACTGTCACGCCGCACCAGCCCACCTTTCCTTGCACTTTCTACCACGTAACAGAACCAACGAATTAAAATGCTATGAAATAATATAGCGTAAATTTTGAAAACAGAAAAGATCCACTCCAACATTACACTAAGCGATGAAGGGAAACAACGAAGAAATGCAATCAGAATGGCAATTCCAAAGAGATTTGAACCCAGGAATCCCAGGTGTTATCGCCTGAGACATACCATTCGATTCTTCAGTCCTTAACCTTGAAGAAAAAATTAAAAACCACAACATTTTAAGAATCTAAAAGACAACTTGTAAAACTGGCTCTTAAAGAGCAAACACTATAGAATATTAAAATCATAGTTTCTTGGCCTATTCTTTTACAGGGGTTTAGATCATGTTTACAGTCCATGGATTTCTAAGACGGAAGTATACAGTGGTTTGGCGATTTAAGAAGGAACTGCAAGCACTCGATATCATTTATGCTTCTATTCTGTGCGAAGTGTAAAAGCTGTTTTCAGAAGCACTGTTAACACTTTGGGGAAGTTTAATTCAATTGAAAATGATGCATTGCAACAACACCAGATTTAAACGCCATTCACTGACTCTGCCAGCAGGAGTCTTCAGGTGTGCCGCAAACTTTTCCCTATACCGTAATAACTTGACTATATTTTCCTCCTTGTATTGTTTTATATCTTTTTATTTCTACGCATGCTATGAGTAAATAAATACCCAACTTTTCTGTCTGCGAAATTTAACACCTGCTGCGATTACTACAAAGTGCAGCTGCAATGAAAATGAAATATAAAGCGTGACTGACATTTCTCAAAGGAAGAAGATATCGGTATGTTTATAGTTTATTTAATCACTGGAAGAGTTTTGCTGTTTAAGAGGTTATTGGGTGGATCTCTTGTCAACAGTATCATAAATATGTCATCCTAAGAGGAGTGGATATACAAAGCAATAAAGTTGTGGAAGTACTGATAAACACGTATACAACATGCGCCAGATGTGACAAGCAAACTGCCAGTAAATAAAAGCTAAGTTTCCCATTTTATACCGCTTCCTCTTAAAATTCAAGAGCAGCTAGCAGATATTAAAGCGGACAGAGCATTAAAATTAAAAATAAGAAATGAATACCCGGCTTAAGTATTTGGGTGAACTGGGCTTTCCTACGTTAACTGAAACAAACTTCGAAGAGGGAGAAACAGACATATCGACGAAGGAATTCATAGTTTTATTATTCGCCGCGCATCAGCCTTACGTGTTCAGCAAAGCAGGCACAAGTAAACACAATGAGATTTTTTTTTATATTTGTTACACTCCTACACAATGCATTAGCTGACCCGTTTTAATAATGATAAAAATAGCTTCGGTTATATCTTCACTATTGAGTTGATGCATAAGTTGGCAAGATTTTTTCTGTGATAAAAGTTCCTATTTGAGATAAATTGCATATAGAAATAAAGAAGTAATATTTTCTCCTCCATTATCTATGATTGGGGTAGTTTTCTCCTCTCACGTCTGAAGAAATCTGCTGGTTTAGAGCTGAAGAAGTTGACAAGCCAAATTCGTTATTGAAGGAGTTGTCTCAAAGATTACTGGATAGAGAAAGGGCAGGATCAGAAAACGTGGGGGATGTGCAATCACCTCCCACCAAGTTTCTAGATGATAGCTGCTTTCCTTTTTTTAGCAGAATTTGGGCGTGCATTATCGTGGAAAGGAACATTTGAAAGGAATCAACCATTCCTTTCAAATGTTGACAATGTACCATTTTTTGTCACCATTAATAATCTTGGATAGGAATGGTCGATGTAATTCACGAGCTAACCATTGATGAGCAAGTGCTAATCGCTGATTTTGCGTGCAGCACACATACACGGATTTTTTTAACCTAGCTCATGGAAAGCAAATGTCTCACTAGAGTTAGCTGGTCACAGTTTATCACATCTCATCACATTCTCGGGTTGAAAGACGTAGATAATGATAGATTAAAGTGTTCAGAAGGGCTTCATCAAGGCCCGTAGCGAATTGTTCACGCCAAAGTGGCCCTCTTTGAACAACAGACCCATTTCCTTGCCGTGCTTTCTCCAATGGCATTCTCCCCGTATACGGCACACATATTTTGAGCTGTTTCCACTTGCCTTAGCTCCTCTGCTAAGCTCAAAAAAATATGTAGGAAGTGTTCGTTTTTCTCTACTTGATTCTTTAGCACATAAAGTGCGCAAACTTTCTTCAAAGTTAAGACGTATTTGTAAGTATAATGCTCCATAAAACGAATGACAAATGACAAACAATAAACAATATCCTAGTAATGCAGTGTTGTAATGATGAACAAAAACGCTGGCAACTTATGTACCTACCTAATATTATACCTATAGCGTATAATGTTATAACATACGCATTTGAGAGCATTATCTTTGATGTGCTAGTAATTAACGGGGTGCCGCGAGGAAAAAAACTTGCGGTACACTGTCCCATTTTATAGCTTCTAGGTATCCTTTGTATTTTACAACTGGATATTTCAAACTTAAAATAAATCATATCTATTCGCAATTAGTTTCTCGCTGTCTAATTTAGGGGTTGTTACGTTAAAAACTGCCGACTAATATTGATATATTATTTAATATCAAGTACAAAACTAGGTAAACCCAACATCAATACAAAGGTTTTATTTAACATGTGAAACATCTCTTGGGAGTTATATATGGAAATTTCTATAAGTAATTTATCCATAGATCTAGAGAAAGTGTTCAAAATGACCCTCACGTCTAACAGACTTATAAGTGTATGTATTATGGGACTGTCGTATACTATTCCATATTCCGTTTGTCTGTCGTATCTTCTGATGACATCCTGGAAGAATTTCCACATTGTCAGTAGGTCTGGAATACACAATGTACTAACGCTGGATAAAAAGTAGTGGTAATACTGGCAGTACGGGGCGGTCGCGTGCTTGTTAGTCATAAGATTGTGCGGATCCGATACTGGAATGTTCCATGACCTTCAGCAGCGAGTGGGGACATTTGTTCAGTATCCATTTATGTACTGCTGTGAATAGTGTAAGCGCTCTAGCAATATGTTTTCGAAGCTAGAACAACGTTCATGGATCAAATTTGAAGTTGCTCGAGACCATGGTGCTCAAGTTTGTTATCCGGAACTACGTGACGCTTGTGATAATGCAGTGTTGCCATATCGCACAGTGGCAAGATGGGTGAAAGTGTTTCATTCAGGCAGGACAATCCTCGTTCAGGATAACTCCTAACTGACAACCGCACAATTCAGCCCCTCGCTTCTCCGATGGATGTTGATCGCCGATGAACTGCGCGTGAATGCCACAAAATTGTACTCAATATTTTGCAGGATATTCTTGAGTAGCAGCGCGCTGGATACTCCATGTCATGACGGAGGCGCAACAATGGCAGCGTAAGGCAATTGAACAGAACTTGCCGAACCGTTACCAGAGAGAAGGTGATGACGTCCTTGGGAGGAACTTCGCTATGGACGAAACTTGGGCTCGTTCATACGCATCATGCTTGAAACGGTAATCAAATGAATGGAAACATCCCGGCTCTCCTCGCCCACAGATAGTGTGTTCTGAATACGTTGTGAAGGTGATGATCATTTGGCGTTATGATATGCGTGGTGTACAGCACCATGCTATATTTAAAAGACAAAAGGTAAATACTGCGGACTATTTCAATTTCTTGGAACACCATTTTTGTCCAGCACCAAGGAGAAAGCGAAGACACCTGATGGCAGTGAAACCCGTCATTCTTCATGACGTTGCAAGGTGCCACGGACCTGCAACATCGGCGCACTAGGAGATACTAGAACATCCACCATATTCACCCGATACGGGTCAATGTGACTACGGTCTCTTTGCAAAAATGAAAGAATAAATTCGAGGGAGGCCTTTCATGTGATCATTATCAATGCTGTAGGGCAGTCACTTCAGGACGTTAACATAGATAAATGCGCAGTACGGCGCCTTCCACATGTGTGCCAGTAGGTGGCAGAGTAGTCGTACTCATCCAACACATTACGTGATTAACAGGAAACGGTTAGGCTGATGTATAACAAACCAGCTCGTCGTCGTATTGCAAAATGTTAGGCCATCTCCCCGAAACCTTGTGAAAATGTATAATATTGAATATAAAAATTTAATGAAATTGGCTTCGTACGCTCCAGTACTTCAGATGATTCTGTATATAAAAGGCCAGTAAACGAACGAGCAGACCAAAACGTGCAACCCTAACACCTAACCATTATTTAGGAATCGCTTACCTAGAACCACACTAGCTACAAAAGTAAAATAGGCCATTGCCCCATCATGTATGATCCACTTTCGGCTTATTAATTCTATTGGAATTGGGCAGTGATTGACAGGGGAGAATTGTGTGCTAAATTATTTAAATTATTAATTTTTATTTTAAAATTTCTGTTTACTTTTTCGCATCATCCTTTCCATTTATTTTATTTTTATTGAGGTAATCCTCTACTTCACTTCGCATCATTAGGCAGAAAAAAAATATGTACTATTTATATTAGTTACCCTCTTCATTATTACTCCATCTTATTGACAAAAAACATACTTTTACGTTCTGTTGTTAGGCAACAATAGTCGCGTTATCTTTCACGCTCATTTTCCCTTCCATCTTTATCCTATCGTATGCAAAGAAAACAAAACATTAAATATGTTACGTTATTAAGGTAATATGCTTTTCCTTCGCTGTGACCATAACATGAAAATCGCATTGAAGAACACTTGATAGAGACATAACGGCAATTTTCATGCTGAATCTCAACTGAATACAAAATGCGTTTTCTCAAAATCTGTACCGTATATGCAAATGAAAATTTTACCACTTATTAAGCTATTATTTCGAAATCAGAAACTAATTTTAAATTATTTTATAATTATTAGCAAAAAGAAATATATATTAACATTTTTTTTGCAGTTTTAGGTGCATTTTTCTCACCATCTGTTAATATCAGATTCCTCCCATTTTTAAATAAGTTTTCAAATGTATAACTTAATTTGCTGGTGAAATAATATATAGTTTAAAACAATAGTACAATTTTTAAAAATATTTTCATATAGTGTGAAGAATTTATGCAAATTTAAAACAATATTTAACTTTTTTCATGAAGCTCATTTATGCATAAGTTAAAACTTTCACAAGCTATATAGAATTGTGTTTTGCACCTGAACAAAAATCCATAACTTGTCTTTTCTAATTTTCACGAATTCTCACACTTTCCATATACTGCTTTGTTACATTCTATACGTTTTTTTTAATTATTATTTGATTTATTTACGGATGCTCTTTAACAATACAGGTCATCAGCGTCCCATTCAAATAAGGGTGTGAAACGGCCGACAAATTTTGCTCAGAGGCCTCTTTTTTCAGGCTTGAGGTTCTTTATCGTGCCGTAAATGTACGACACGGGATCCACGGCTTTACTTCCCTTCCGAAGGAAGCAATACTTACGATTTTTACGCCCCGAAAAAAGTCATCGATCCTGGCCGGGTTTGAACCCGCGATCTTGGGTTTAGAAGGCAAGTATGGTTACCACTACACCACCAGGACCGACTTTTGGTTGCGTGATTGCCTTTACACACAACAGGAATCTTACACTTTGTCTTTTGTTATTGGAAATGTCCTCATTATTACCATACTTAGGAACACAATCTTGAACACTAGAAGTGGATCTTCAGCTGTTCCTTGAAGACAAGGAGCTCTTAGAAAAGTCGAAGAATAAATTTACTTTTGCTTATTGTTCTCTCTGTAGCTTCTTTGCATAGAATGCATGTGTTTATGGCTCTCAAATCAAATACATTGAAAATACAGGCATTTGCTAGTTTCTGCATCCAGGTTTAGTGAGGTTATAAGCGTGTCATCTGATCTACTACATCCACACCACACATTGTTTTGTTATAAAACTTGGTTCACAGTTAAAGTGGTATCACCGTTTGCCTTTTTGAACAGAAGAGTGCATTTAGAGTTTGGTTACTTAGCATTGCTGTAGCTGGCATTTACCTTCTATTGTGCCTACAATGCTAATGGATCTTCTCTTCAGCTTGTCTGCAAGGCTCAGGGATATGGAGTGAGTAATTGTCAGGGTAACATTTCTTCCCATTCCAAGATATGGATATATCAGTTTGAGCACGATATGTTCAGCAGCTTCTCGATCGCTTGGTCGAAGAGGATTTCTGCCAGTATATGCAACATCCTTCTTTATAAATTTGTTTTCCAGACATACTAGCAGCCAGGATTTGATTCCACTTTTGTTGGCTAAGAGGCAACATATTGCTTGAATGAGCATCTCGCTTTTGATTGCAGAAGTTGTTCTTCTATTGTGAGATAAGAACCTGGTTTATACATGCAGCAATGTTCTCTACAACGCCTATATATGGAAGATTTTGTCGGTCTTCAGATGTTCAGATCTTGTAGATTTCACATCGAACCGCATGCATTTCATCCTTTATTTGGTTCCGCGAGACAAAATTTGACTGAAGAGTGTGACTCCATGTTGACTGTTGATTGGGAAACTTTTAGCACAATAGATTCCCCCTACATATAGCATTGCGATAACCATGTGTCAACCTGTATCTGGTGATATGTTTCAGCTTCAGAACATTTCTTGATGTGTCTCATCAAACTGTCATTGAAAATGAGTCGCCAAGCACTTTGAGCACATTCATCCTTATCATTGTTCTTGGCATAAAATGTAGGACCAAATGTCTCGTGTACTGTGTAAACAGACAAATTAAAATTATAAATAACAAATTAATTTACAAATGTGTAAAAATAAAATTTAAGTGGCAGGTGAATTACTTAGCAGGTGTATTTCATGTCGAAATAAAATTCCATTAAGTTCCATCCTTTGGCATCTCTCTGTTATCTTGTGGCAAAATCTACTGCATTTGACTAAGCTTTTTGAACCTATTATTTGCTTTGAATCCGAATGCGTTTGTATTTCTTTATTATTGCATTCTTTCTCTTGGAGAGAACCATTAGAATGACTGTTATCACTCAATGATTTAATGCTTTACAATGTTCACCCCTACTATCATCAAACAATGAGGTCTCGCTCCCTTCGCCTGATTGACTTCCGTCAATATCATCAGTGAGCCCACGCTTCATATAGGAAAACATGTTGTTAGCACAAAGGTTTGTAAGCTACTAACAATAATGGCTCTGAAAAGTACAGGTATCTGTTCATCTCATGTGACAAAGTGCAGTTGTTTGATACCAAATGCGAAACGTTCATTTTTGTTTGTGAAATCCACAACAGCCATTTTGAACTGTAACGAAAACGTATTATTATGTATTTAGAATTATATTAATAATTAGATTACATTTTTGCAATATAACGGGTAAAACATGCATCAGGGCCATATTTTCCCTTCAGTCATTAAAGTTACTGCACCTTATATTTCCTCGCCTAATATTTGAAGCAGTATTAACGGTTTCACCCCATTACTATTAATATGATTTATTTATTTTACTATTGCTATCATTATTACGATGGTCATTTAGTGTTCTTATTATTTATGTTGATGATACGTGCTTCTTTATATCATATGTGGTAATAGTGAGCGATGTATATTCATCAGTTTATATTATTGTTCAATGTCGTGTATATGAAATTGTTGTAAGATGAGAAGAACGCCTACCTGACTAACGTCAGAACGAGAACCCTTCGGACAATAGCAAGGCTGTTGAAAGCCAGACATTTTCGTAAAATCGAGGTCGTAGCCCTTTCGTTCAACACTTTAAAAAGACACTGTGTAGTAAAGAGCTACCGTTTTCCAGAAGTTACCCAAGCGTGTGGGTGTTAAAGTCCCACTAGAGGTAAATAACCCCAGCTGCCTAAGACATTTAAATCACCGAATTGCAAGAGAGGTTTTTAAAAAGTAAAGAACGAATCAGGCCAGCCGAGACAAACTCATATTTAGACCGTTAGAGAGCTGGATTTAAAGCTACAAATTTAGACGTGACGATTTTATAAATCCCGCGGGATTTAAGCATCCTAACGATGTACATTCTAGTTCTGTATAAATAAGCAGACTTGGAGGCCGGAGATACTCAACATTCAGTTTTCATTTGTCATTCTTCAGGACCACTTGGTACTCAGATTCACTCAATAGCAAGGCATTAAGACACGCGTTCATTCTTCAGGAGCACTCTGCATTCGTCATCTTGGTATGCGGACATCCAGTATTCATACGACAAATGGTAGAGCACTTAGGTATTTTGAAGCGATAAATTATCATCAGAACTTACTCCTCGACGTGTATTTATTTGCATCAGCGACCTCTTCCTAACCCAGTGACTCAGTAATAAAAAAACAGCCAAATCCGCCGAGGCCTTTGTTATTTCTAAATGGGACGGGAGTAGTAAAGAAACTTCACCAATGAGTCAACATACTTCAGCAGTCGAGGCAACACACCGCTACGTGAATCTACATTGCGAGGTCATCTACTGCTGGCCCAACTAACATCGGCCCACTCATCGACGATACCGTCCCATAATGTCACAACATACGGAATTTTTGGGAAACAACACGTCACCCACAGTACCATACTCGTAGAATATTGTAATAAATTTTAAAAATTTAGATATTACGAAAATATATTGGATATTAAACATAACCAGAGTGTGCATTAAGAGAAACAAACCAACAAATTCCTAAAATTTCCAATTTGGCTCCTTGGATATCCTAGTGTTTAGCTATTATTAGACTCTCAATTAGGGAAAGAGTGTTGTACAGAACACATACATAACTTATCTTTAAGCATATTAATATATTAAAAGCCATAACTGATTCAGACACAAGCATAATATTTAATTAATTTATGCATAAAAATCAGTACTTAAAAGAAAAGTTAACCAATTTACTTCAGAACTAAGCGATTCATATTATTTTCATACTTCATTACGAAAAACCGTGGAGGGAGTAAGGCAGACACATATCGTTTGGGTTAAGAAAGCTCCCAGTAAGCCAGGCTAGCATAAGAAAATATGACATTTTACATCGTTATCGCTGCTGAAATTTGTTTTACAAACAATAGAAGAATATGAGAGTTTGTGTTCCTTAAGATGCAGTAATAGAACCTAAAGGGAACGTTTGATTTTTTTATTTCACTTCTAAAGTAAATATTCCATATTGGAGAAAAGGAGAAAATATGTTTATGAATAAAATTTTTCTTTGTACGGAATATGCTAAAAAAATTAACAAATATACAGGATAGAAGGGAATCAGTGATATAATTTTATTGGGTAGTTACATGCTATAAATTGAAAATCTATTAAAACCATTTTGGCCGTTGACGAGTTGTTTGGGCGAAAAAAGTAACTCCTGCATTATTTTCATGTGCTGTACTATGTTTATGCGTTAGAATTCGTATATTCAAACAGTAATAATAATAATAATAATAATAATAATAATAATAATAATAATAATAATAATAAATACACAAAGATAAAAGGAATATGTTTTCATAAATCGAAGCATGTTGACGTTAATTCGCCCGAAATGTAATATGTGGATCATTTACGTTCGCAAAATTGTCTGGCATCACTGAACTTAATATTGCTGTCATGGCGTTTGTGTTAACAAAATTTTAAAAAGTGACTTACGCTAGCTATTATTTTGTTTTCATAATAAGGTTAAGGAAGCAAACACAACGACTATCTATAATTAGTGCGATCTAAATTGTTAAGTTAAACATGCAAACCATTAGGCCCGTTGTCTTAAGTTTCGCGATAAAAGATTTATTTTCTAAAAAAAAACTCCTAACAGGTAGAGAAAATGGCATTTAGAATTTTATGTTCCCATTATCAGCCTTATTCATCTTCTACCTGTATGTTATGGATGCAAGTTCATAGAACAAAACCCTTAATACTGTTAGCAAGAATGAAAATTTTAATTAATAGTTTAAATTACAAGAAAAAATATTAACTTTTTAAACAATTAAAATATGCTATAGTATATGTACCTAAAGTTCAATAACATGCATAAAACGAAAATCGATATAAACTATCTGCATATAAAGTAGATAAGGGTGTATGACCGAAAGATAGTTCCTTGTGATGAACATAATAAAATATTTGTGTAATATCGTATCGTAGTATAACTAATGCCTACCTAGTTTTAGGACTATATAGCAGTCTAGCGACACTGGGATGAAACAATTGAAGATTAATGCTGTAAAATCACTTTGCGCCTCTATTTTATAAATTAAAACTGAAAGTAGCAGTCTTACTATACCATACAATTTAATAGAACAAATGTACGAAATTATTCAAGCAATGCAAATTACATGGAATAAATACTCATAATGTTGAAGATTACATTACCTTCAATTTCTCCAGAAAATACCTCGCTCATACCTTTTTTTTATATTTCTCAAACAGCAATCATTCCTTATACAAATCGCCGCTTCAACCATCTGGGGTGGAGTTCATTCAATATCTTTATCACTTTCGTCAAATTTCATTATAAATTTCAATTAACCTTCAAATCATCAAACTACTAAATGTTTCAGTAATATCAAGAATAACAAAACACTAACGCGTAACTATTCAAACATATGAACGTACACTAATCTATTCGATATTTCAAGTTCTCGTTATTTTTAACCTTCCACATTAAAATAAATTATAATAAATTAAAAATAAGTTACATTACGATATGGTAGTATAAAAAATTGAATGTAACATACTTGTTGAAAGACTCATTGTGATCCTGGCATAAAATACAACCTTCGGTGAGCCTATGATTGCAACTGACCACACTCGGATGCGCAATACGTGCCATTCAACACACACAATGTACTTTAGTGTAATTTTTCCCTTTTTGAAGCGGTGTTTGAGAATATTTTTTTCAATCTGTTAACATATTAAACACGTCATTTGTATAATTCATTGAAATTTGAAAGTTTTGTTACGTAAATGGCAAGATAATCTCTTCTATAAATGTTAACACTTACTTCTAAGATTTATATTCCTCTATTATCAGCCTTGCACTGTCTTTAGTTGTAGCGTCAAATAACACTTCAGGTCCAAAAATAAAATACATTATATAGGCCTTTAATAGCGATCTTCAGCTGTTGTGCTGCGTATGTTTTGTTTGTTTATATTTGAATGTGAAACAAACGACGACGTTTGTAACATGGTGTTCCTTACCAAAGCAGAGAACCTTGAAATGTTATTCACTTACGGTGAATTGCATCGTAATGCGTCTGCAACGGCACGAATCTATCCAGAAATGTTCCCAAACAGAAGACCGCTATTCCTAGGACAATAATTAACTTCTGCCAGTTGTCTAGGTAGGTCATTGTAAATATTTTCGTTAAATTATCTGATAACTCTTATGTTTACAATGTTTACATTTGTAAATATATTAATATGTATAGTGTGGTAGGAGAATTTGCTAACACCTTTCAATTGTTATTACGTCAGCTGCAAAAGCTAAAGAATTAATGGTAAGTAGTAGTTTAATTCCTGCGTTGAAATATTTGCAAAATAAAACTGCGATTATATCAGGAACGAATATCAGGAAAATTAATTATACAGGAGGACAAATTAATAAAGATTGAGTTTTTTTTTTTTTTTTTTTTTTTTTTAAATCGCGCACAGCAAAGAAACATTTTTGAAACAATGTTGCATGATGAAAACGGATCAAACCTGAATGGTGTACAAAAACAGAAGTTCGCTCGCGCATGCGTCTGTACACAGGGGACGAACAAACTACGTCAGTTACTTCGCCTGTCGCCTACATACAAAATGGAGTTGGTTCGTGAAGAGCAACATGTTGTGTTGAAGTTTTGCTTTCGTTTACAGAAATCTGGCATGAAAGCTCACAGATTGTTGCTGCAGGCATGTGGTGATGATCTGTCACAATCCACAGCACCTCGATGGTTCAAAGAATTTAAGGAGGGCCGTGCTTCAACAACAAAGCAAGGCGGTCCAGGTGATGCAGCAACAGCAGTAAACGAAACCATGATTAACACAACTGACCGAGGAGTAACTGTTGACAGACAGAAATGCTACATATTTCCGATTATTCTGCATGTTCACTTGAATATGAGACGCGTTTGGGCGAGGTGATACCAAGATTACTGAACTCCTGACCAGAAGAGTGTGCGGGTGGAAGTGTGTAGGGAACTTGGAATTTGCCCCCATTCTCCATACTCTCCAGACTTAGCCCCTGCGACTTTTATCTCTTTTCCTGTCTCAAAAAGGAGCTAAGGGGGAGCGTTTTGGTATTTCAGAGGCCGTCATGAAAAAGGCTGAGGCGGTTTTGAAGATGTCAAAAGATGGCTTCCAGCACGTGTTCTGGCAAAGTGCATTTATCAACGGAGAATACTTTGAAAAAAACCACACCAATCTGGAGCGAGCCAAGCGTATTACATGCGGTAAAATTAAAAAAAAATAAATAAATAAAAACATTACCAGTCTTTTTTTACTTTCTCTCGTAAGTCTGCAATTTGCAAGTGGCGTACAGTCTCAGTTTCGTCTATTGCAACGTTATGCTGTCTTCATGAAAATACTCTATCGCAATTTTTATTAAAACCACAGTTAATAAACATTATAATTGAAAGGTTTATTTCAAAAACAGCCATTGTCCAAATTTTCTAAAAAATAAAAGGATATATTGATACCATCTGTAGAGTAAATGGCAAACAATATGCTGATGATGCTTATGGGTTATTTTTCCTTAGCAGGATCGCTCCCCCTGTAGTTGTTGCAGTTGACCGATTTCTGCAATTTTCCTCTCGTTTCCACACTTGAAAGCCTGCCGGGGAGTCTGAGAGAAGGTTTTGATTGATTCATTTATTTGTGGACGCTCTTTAACATCTCAGGTCATCAGCGTCCCATTCAACTCAGGACGTGAAACGGCCGACAAATTTTGCTCAGAGGCCTCTCTTTCAGGCTTGAGATTTTTTCTCGTGCCGTAAATGTACGACACGGGACTCACGGCTTTACTTCCCTTCCGAAGGAAGCCATACTTAGGATTTTTACGCCCGAAAAAATCCATCGGTCCTGGCCGGGTTCGAACCCGCGTCCTTGGGTGTAGGAGGAGAGAAGGTGAGCACGAGTTTAACTCGTAGAATCGGCTCGTGATGTACATAAAATATTTCAAGAAACATTCCTCGACATTCAACTTCCAAGTACAAGTTACATTCACGTATTAGTAAATACATTTCGTGAAGCGTGAAGTAGTCTTGATAAACAGCCACGTACAGTACTCCAAAGAACAAACGTTAGGAATGCTCTGGAACGTTATTCTAAACATCACTTCGACGCCTTTCTCAGCAAAAGAGAATGTCCTATTCTTCAGTTGAACCGCCACAAAGCTACTGAAGTTAAGACCCTATAAAATTACTGCATGTAGTGCATGAACTTAAACCGGGTGACCCTGCATCCAGGAGTATATTTTGAGAATCTATTTTGAATAGTGTGCATGAAAGAGAAATTGAACTTTTATCTAATTTTCTTTAGTGACGAATCTTGGTTCCTCCTAAATGAGATGTTAATCCACGAAACAACGAAGGAGTTGAAGAACTTAACCTGCTTCGCGAGAAACACCTGCGTGATCAAAAAATAGGAATGTGGTGTGCCATTGGGGGCGAAAGAATAATTAGCCCTCTTTAAAAAAGGAAATTATACGTATGGACAGAACATTCTGCAGCCCTTTTTCCGTAAATTAACTGTGAAGGAACGTAGATTAGCGACTTACCAACAGGACTGTGCAGCGGCACATACAGCCTATGTCTCCAATTAACAATATCTAATATGGCCCCTGCGATCCCCCACTTAATGTCCTGTGATATTTTATCTCTAGAGATCATTAGAAGAAAATGTGTACAAGACAAATCCACACTATTAGATAAACTGATATACGACATTAATGAAGAAATTGCTTCCATTTTTCAGACGGAACTGGAGAGGGTAATGGTTAAGTTATAAGCCAATGCCAGAAATGTAAGAAAAATGAAGGGAGGCAGTTCCAGCATCTTCTTGCAAGATAATGGTGAGAAAATGTACTTTTTAAGTGTTAGTAATAACTTACACGACAATCATAGCAGCCGACTTTAACTCCGGTTCACCAGCTTGAACCCACCGATCGTGGAGAGGTCCGGCGAAGGAAAAATAGTCCATTAAATATAGCAAAATATGCCAATATTACAAATATTTACAAAAGTTACAAAAAGATCTCTTGTTACATATTTTTCTGCAAGAAACCCCTTGTGATCGGTTATTTTTGCCAGAAAGAAGCGCTTCTTAAGGAATTAGCTCTCTCATAGTGAAGAAATCATAGGGAGGTCTACAGGGTATCTAGAATCAGATGAGAAAGGATCATAGTTCTTTAACGATAAAGCTCAAGATCCGTGGTTGGAATCCGACCCGAATTTCTCAAGTCTGATTCCTTATATGTCAACATTGTTGGAAAATATTTAGTTACATATTACTTTGAAGATTTCTATATAACTTTAGATTATTCGTAATCAACGCAAGTGTTATAGCAGATTCTTGTACGACTTTGTGATGAAATATTTATGAAGTTCTACTAGCTGCTAATCAAAAATTTCCAAGACTCTGCAATGACATAGAAAGGACAAACAACTTGATACTGACAAGTTAGAAATAGCAGGGGAGAGAATTCCTAGATATTAATTAATGATATAGTGGCAGAAGGGCACCTAGGACATTATTTCATTTTCTGGATAATTTAAAACAGCCAAATATACACTGTTTAGTGTAACTAAATTTGGTTTGATAATTTACTGTATAATACAGTGCATAACTACTACCTTTGCACATCTCATTTGATAATTTTATTTTAATTACGTGCAATTGCTCTAAATCTACAATTTCACACTGTTCCATCCTCCAGCTATTTTAAAATGTCAAAAAGAGCACATATGAATACAAAAGCATGTTTTTGTTTTCTTCATAAATAGTCAATAAACCTGTTCCTATGTTAACATGTTACTTTGACACTCTGTATAAGGCTTGATGTCACCAACACAGGTGGCCGAAGCCGTTATGACAGGATACGTGAGCGGAAGTTCTGGAGTTCGATTCCCGCTAGGATAGTCCTATCTGATTGAAAGTTTTTTTTCCCCTCCAGGTTTTCATAGTTCTCATAAATGGGAAATGCCGGGGAGTTACCCTAAACCAAGACCTGGAACGCTTCCTTCCGTAAAAAAATCCTTTACCAATTTATCAAATATGAAATAATAATAACAATAACAATAATAATAATAATGTCTGACCTCAGAAAATGTATATAAATGTACGTTGTGAGTTGCTGTAACATTTTATCTTCTGATAAATGTATCAAAAAGGACAAGGCTTTTTTTTATTGTGTTTAACGCCTATTTTAACTACCGAGGTATCACAGGCGGTGGACACTGACGATACAGGAGATGAAATGATAAATTGATCAAGGATTTTTTTTAAAAGAAGGAAGCGTTCCAAGCCTAAGTTTAGGGTATGCCCCGGCATTTGTCATATATGAAGACTGAGGAAAACCTGGAAAAAACTTCAGTTAGGGAGAACGGTCCTGGTGAGAATCGAACCCAGACCTCCCTCTCACAAGTTCGCCCCTTAACGACTTCGGCCACCCGTGGAGGTAGGGGTAATTTTTGAATTAAGCTCTTCAATTGCTTGTATGTCATAAACCCTCCTCTTTTGTTATATTCCTTGTATTACGAGGACACAATCCTGACCTTCTGAAACTGAGTTACTGTTTCGTTTACGTTCACTAATACGAAGACCTGGTGCAATTAAATATCACAAGCAATATTCAGTTGCGCTTATTTCTAACGAAAGAGCGGGTAAGCTATATATATATATATATATATATATATATATATATATATATATATATAATGTGCATATGCTCATACCACGATAAAATTTCTGTGTAATGTGCTCAATATAATGTAATCTATAGCACTTTAGTAAAGCATTCGATTGTGTTCTAATGCAATGTAGTGCTTACGTTGTACGTTTTGACTTTTCCATCGCCAGTAATTGCCGCAAACTTACCAGAGCACGAAATGTGGTAATTTTTGACCGCTCTATAGGCTAAATTGCGTTTTGCTTAATAAAGACGTTATTTCAGTACTCTATCACACACAGCGTTTGCTCGTAACTAAATGAGAAATTAAAACAATGTAGCAGAGGTTACGTCAGCACCCCGCTCTCTACCTGTGGTCAGCCATAGAGGGTTGTAATTTCATTTAGCATCCATAGCGAAATAAAACTGATGAAACTGATAAAATTACATCCACCGTACAATTATGAAATAACTCGCCGACAGGTATAAAAAATAAAAGTGTGTTTCAACAAAGTATTGGTATCCTAAGGTAGCTTGTCATTCAAAGTTTTACGAAGCATTTCGTTTATAAAGTATATAAACAATAGGTCAGTAAGGTCCGGTTTTAGCAAATTCTATTACTAAATCGCAAATAAGAGCATCGGTTTTGGGGAACAGGAGGGTCAGATTGTAAAATTAGAATAACTTTTTAACATTAAAATTCAATAACATGAATAAAAGCACGCAAAGATTTTAAATACTGAGTGATCTGGTATCTGTGAAAGGTGAACACGGTGGTGGGTTCATGAATCACAGAGCACTGCTCCCTGCCAGCAGGAAACAAAGGTTACTACTCGAGTTCTTGTCCTATAAAAATATACAAATATTCATCTGCTCGCCTGTCACGTAAGAAGGCGCTGGAACTGCTTGCCTTCATTTTCTCCACTATTCTGATATCTGCTTAGGAAATCACCCATTACCCTTCTAAATTCTCGTTGAGAAATTAAACTATTTATTGACGTACGCCATTTACCAATTTGTCTACATTGGTCTAATACATTTTCTTCCCCAGAGATAATAAACATGGGATTAGGTCCGGGAACCAAGTGCATCATATGTTGTTACTGATATCTTTTTTTTTTATTGATTTATTTATGGACGCTCTTTAATATCTCAAGTCATAAGCGTCCCATTCTACTCTTGAGCGTGAAACGGCCGACAAATTTTGCTCAGAGGCCTCTCTTTCAGGCTTGAGGTTCTTTTTCGTGCCGTAAATGTACGACACGGAACCCACGACTTTACTTCCCTTCCGAAGGAAGCCACACTTAGGATTTTTACGCCCGAAAAAATCCATCGGTCCTGGCCGGGTTCGAACCCGCGATCATGAGTGTAGGAGGCAAGCATGGTAATCACTACACCACCAGGATCGACGTTACAGATATCTCCATTGTCCAGCATTTCTTTCATTTGTTTTATTTATTTACGGACGCTCTTCAACATCTCAGGTCATCACATCCCATTCAATTAATGTTGTAAAACGGCCGATAAATTTTTCTCAGCTTCTTTCAGACTTGAGGTTCATTTACATGCCGTAAATCCCGACAGGGACTCGTGGCGTTACTTCCCTTCCGAAGGATCGATGGATTGAACCTGCGATCTCGATTCTAGGAGACAAGAATGGTTAATACCAGCCCACTACAAGCATTTCGTGAATTACCCGCATAGTAAAGTAGACTACGTATGTTATCGCAATGTCCTGTTCATAAAAAAATCATAATTACGTTCATTCACAGTTTAATTCATACCAAAACAAGTTTTTACTTACGCGTCTTTATGACAATTATCTCCTCCAAAAAAATTGAGCTTATTCTGTCGATGTTAACAAGACCCCCCCCTTAATGAAGGGGTTTCTCATAGACCAGAAGGGTATTTCGGAACTTCGATATGGGCAGTTTTGTAAATTGCACCAAGCTTTGTCGGAAAACGTAATGAGGTTAGGATCAATTTCAACGTCATGCATTTAAGTCGAGGTGCATTAACAAAAACTGCTTTCCACATGTATTTCCCATGGACACTTTGCATCTCAGTATTGTTATAGGGATTTAGCTTATATAATAGCATAGCCACTCGAACAGAAATGTAGCAAATTCCCATTTGCTAGGATACATGGCAAAGAGATTTCCCCAGGGGCTACCACATGTCGCCCAGAGATCTTCTCCACCTTCTTTGCTTCTTATCTTTAACTCTTCCTATTTGCTATCAATAATAGTAGACTTGGAACTCTTATCACCTGAGAATTTCTCTTGAAATGGCAGAACGAGCGGATTATGTACAAATATGTAAGGAGAAATAACACAATTAATCATATGATATTACACAGTATACAATTTCAAATAAAACACGAGGTTAGTGTTCATGCTATAACAAAATGCATACCCCGCCGCACCGTTAATTCCGTTAGGTTTTCCCAACCGAAATATTGGCCAAGGCCAAGCTAATCTCCCGCTGAAATTCTGTCGTACTCGCGCTTTATAGATAAACCCTGTATGAGTTCTATCAAGAGTTTTCATATTCAGCTTTATGTACAATGAGGTTATTGGAGCAGCGGCCAACAGAGCTCGGCTGCACACTTAGAGAATCCAGCAGTCCAGGCCATATAATGCACGTGCATGTAGCAGATTAGTTTGAAGGAGGCTTTGTCATCGATTAGTTGTTTATTCTCGAGTTATTCTGTATTATTCTGTGTAAATTACGTGCTAATTGTACTTAGTTTTGCCACAATAGAACGGGTTTTTACGCATGATACATATGTGAAATCGAAGTCTTCAAGAGTAGCGATAAGACATTTTGCTATAAAAACATTCTGGCAGCGTGTTCCACGTGAAGAAACTGCGTGCCAAAATGTTCAACAGTTAGCAGAGGGAAGATGTCCCAATGGAAAGAAACGTGTTCCGAAATGCCGTGTCCTTACGGAAGAAAAGGTAGATGAAATATTTCCTACACAGAAGTCGGCAATGTATTGCCGCTAGGGGGCATCATTTTCAAGGGTAAAACTTGTTATCGATTTTAGATATAGTATCATTTTACGCTGTGTGTTAAAATATAAATGCTAACTTACGGTGACTCAGTGTTTTTTTGGCTGCGGAGGCTGCATGTCTCCAGTAAGCAGCCACGCTTAGGCGGCCCATCAATTAAATAACCTCACTGTAGATCTCGCGCAACATACTCTGTCTACTTTCTACAGTTGTTACAGTTATAAGGCACAAAAAGTGAATAACGCGATGTACATTTTAAACATGGCTTACTGTGTCATCAAATTAAATAACCTCACTGTAGATCTCGCGCAACATACTCTGTCTACTTTCTACAGTTGTTACAATTATAAGGCACAAAAAGTGAATAACGCGATGTATATTTTAAACATGGCTTACTGTGTCATCAAATTAACGTCGGAAGACAAATCGGAACGCCAGGAACCACGTTCATGAGAACCGCAGATAAACAGAAGGGCTTACCTGTGACGGAGATGGCATGGAGTACACGCTTGTCCTATTTTTCTGTTGATTTGGTTTATTCATGGACGCTCTTTAACATCTCAGGTCATCAGCGTCCCATTCAATTCAGGGAGTGAAATGGCCGACAAATTTTGCTCAGAGTCCTCTTCTTTCAGGCTTGAGGTTCTCTTTCGTGTCGTAAATGTACGACATGGGACCCACGGCTTTACTTCCCTTCCGAAGGAAGCCATACTTAGGATTTTTACACCCGAAAAAATCCATCGATCCTAGCCGGGTTTGAACCAGCGATCTTCAAATTAGAAGACAAGTATGGTTACTGCTACACCACCAGGACCGATTTTTTAATATTAATGATTCTGAATTAGGAATATAACACTTTTCCAGCATGAGTGTTTTGTATTTAAGGGCATATACTTTATCATTTTGCAACCAAACCAGTGAATTTGCAAAATTAAATATTTTTATTGTGAAAATGCTAGTGGGCGGTTATTTTATTTGCGTTATGTAGTTCCTAGGAATAAAGCGCATATTGTACATACAAATTGAACGCTTATATTACGTTCCTCTTCTACCCAGTAAATATTGTATATTTGAACTTAGTGGATTAGGCATCTAAACGTCTCTATGCTACCTTTGGCATATGCTTCAATATATACAGGCAAATTTACAGATGGCACATTCAGGCATTGTCATTAGGCAAAATGGATCACAACCAAGGAAAAGAAATTTAATCACCGAGTTTCAATAGGAAATTAATGTAGAACATTTCTGAAACTAGAAAAAATTAAGGAACAAAAATTTATGATTCAAAAATACAAAAGGTTTAACATGCTTGGTTAGTAAATGAAACAGCTGCACTATTTTCATTGTGCTCCAGTTGTCTAACTAAAGTCAAAATATGGTATAATATTAGTGGAAAGCTACGGAGTATTTTTATTTTAAAGTTTAATATTAGAAACAACACAGGTCACTATTTAGGCCATTTTCAGTTCAGTATGATTTCAGCTTCTCTGTATACTATGCGAGCAGATTTTCAGTTTCTCCCGCCCACGCGAAATACTCAATCAGTCCAGCTGTGAAGTCGGCCAAAGCAACGGCCAGGGATCGAGAGCTTCATGGGAACGTGCCATCAATCTCATCTAAACCGCTATCGAATCAACACATGTAAAGTAGTTTATTAAGAAAACAATGGCTAATATAAGCCTAAGTACTTTATTCTACAATGAGCATATACCATTCTTATGTGCGTACAGAATCAGCTCGTGCAGTCAGAAGATTTTTGGAAGAAAAATGCTTAAATGATGCAGTTCCAAGTCGCGATGTGATTAATAAATTAGTTAACAAATATCGGGAAACGCGGAGTGATTTAGATAAAAAAGCGAAGATGACAAAAAGGATAAAACAAATCCACACACAATAGAGGAACTGAAGACGAACATCCGCCAAGAAATAATATTGCCAATGGAATTAAGAAGATTAATGAATAATTAAAATGTGGGAATATAGCAAGGAAACAGCCTGCTTTACTTAAAAAAATAACCACAAGCAATAACCATTGTGATATAAATACAGAAGTTCAATATAATACATCAATGAACCACGAAGGACGTTTTCAAACGATTTACCAGTAGTTTTTTGCACAACATGGCTAACTCTCCGCAGAGCACCTGCATAACGACTAACGAGTTGAGAAGCAATGGACGTTATTAGAACACAGGAAATATTTTTCGGTATCTTCTTCCAGAATTTTTAGAATCAATGAAAGTGCTACATATACTTATTAAGATTTGCACAACGAACGCAAATGATTCTGTTATGAACAGAGAAAGCTGAACGCTGCCGCAATAATGCGCCTTCACACTTTCTGCATGAGCACTTTTGCAGGTGGAACGACTATACGTGATACACACCCCCTCTCTCTAACCCTCTGGCCCATACGGTTCGCCAGTAATCCGATTCCTTCCTGAGCAGCAGGAAACCTTTCAAGGGACCCCGCTTTGACCCGTGACTTCGTCTTCTATCGCCGAAAAAGAATAACCCACAAGCAACACAAACACGGTTTAGGTGCCATGTAATACACTGCGGGCTTCTGTTACACTGCCAATGTGGAGAATATCAACGCTGGGTACAACCGCTGCCCAAGGCACGAAAAATGAGCTTTTTAGTCAAATGTCACAGAAACGGGTAGCATATTCCTATGCATTGTTTGTGTAATATTAGTTTAACTGCATTCTAGCGTGAATTATTCCACATGTATGCTCAAATTGTTTTTATTAGATTATAAAAATTTTAACCATAAAACAAAATGACGTGAAGCTTAGAAAAGGGACGGATAATAAGTTTTATTATTAATATTTAATTTCACAGATGCTTAAATATCCCCAAGATTCATTATGAATTAAAAATTCATATTTTCATAACTAATGGCAATAATTTAACGAAAATATAATTTAGCAACACACCAATTAGGAACATATCTTGCCGAGAAAAATTCCACTTTACATACATCACGGAAACTGATATTATGACAGTATTAAAGCGTGTAAAAACAAAGGCACAGGGTCCAGATCATATTAATATAAGTTTAACAAACAAAATAATTCACTTCACACTGCCGACTATGACCTCATTCATGACATCGTCCTATCCCAAGCAATGGAAACAGGCATTCATAAAACCCCATCCTAAGATCAAAACGCCCCAATCTCCTAAAGACTACAGACCAATCAGCATACTGCCGACGCTATCCAAAGTACTTGAACGCATCATACATAAACCGCTGACAGATTTCCTTAATGAGTATGACCTTCTTGACCCTTATCAATCTTGTTTCAGGCCAGGCCACAGCACTCCTCAAGACATGTGAAGATACACCTGATGCCTGCGACGAACTAATACTAACACCACTCGTATTGCTCGACATGACTACAGACTTGCTTCTTACTAAACTAAGGTGTTAAATATGTCCGACAGTGTCTTCCTGTGTTCAACTCCTATCTTCGCGAACGGCAGCAGTGTTTTGTTTCTGGAAGTCTTTCCTCCTCATGGCGGTTCGTGAAGACAGGAGTTCCCCAGGGTAGTGTTCTGGGCTCCTTGTTGTTTTCATTATACATCAATGACATATCCCGTCCTATTAGCCGCAGTAAATGTCACCTCTACACCGACGGCTTACAAATTTACATAAACTCTCGAACTAACGACATTCATGACGAATAACTAACATTAACCAAGATCTACACTCAGTTCATTCGTGGACGCGTACTCTGGGCCTTGGTGTTAATCCCTTAAAATCGCAGGCTATGGTCATGGGACACCAGCGATTGCTAAGTGCCATAGACATAGGCAATATTCCTCCCATTAATATCAATCAAACAGCAATTCCCTTCACCGATTCTGCGAAAAACCTTGGAGTTACAGACAGTAATCTCTGTTGAGAAAACCATGTTGTTGAAATCTGCAGGAAGGTAAATTCTCTAATCCATGCTTTTAAAAGATTAAATGTGTCCGTTTCCAGAACCTTGAAAAAGATCTTGATGCAATCCCTGGTGATGCCTCACTTCGACTACTGAGATTTTCTGCTCAGAGACTTAAACTCTAACCTAACGCAAAAACTACAGCGTGTTCATAATATGTGCATACGTTACATCTGCGATGTGCGTCTGTTCGATCATATAACACCCTCCCTCGATATGCTGTCTTGAAAGACCGAAGAAACATTGTCTCAGCTACTTTTCGAAATTATCCATACATCTTCTCCGTCTATCTTTTCGTTTTCAAAATCTGTCTTCCTCTCATAGCCTAACACACGTTCTGAATCCCAGCAATACTATTATTACATTGCACCGTACATCACTTTACTTATCATTCACCGTAACCACTATCCGCCTCTGGAATGCATTGCCACGAGATATCAGAGACTGCCAAACTTTTAGGAACATTGTGTAATAATATTAAAAATAATCGATTACCCTAGATTCAGATTCCTTTTGTTACAATGCATGTATTTATTTGTTTTATCCTGTTGTAGAATTATTCATTCTATTATTTTATTACTATCAAAAATATTCCTATCTCCTTTACAGTATTGTTAGCGTTTTAATTTTTTTGTTTTGCTCATATATTTATTTCCACTCTTAGAATTACGTTGATTATATATGTATAAATTGTCCTTGCTAGTACATTTGTATATTATTGTTCTTTTCTTTTCTTATATTTGTTTCTTCTCCTTAAGTTAATATTTTTCATTATCCAGATGTATGTATTAGCATATATTTGCATATATACATCATGTTTTATATTGGTTTCTGTGTGTGCGAGTATTGTCAACTTTGCTGTCAATGTCGTGACTGTAATATTGTCACTATAACTTCATGTAATTATTATTAGATTGGTAAAGGGGAAGAGAAGGTCTAATGGCCTTAGCTTTGCCAGAATAAATAAATGTATCTTAAATGCGTATGCAAGATTCCAGAATGTTCCATTCAGAATTGGAATACTGTGATTTCAGTATAAGATCGATTTAAATAATTTTAAATGTAAGAAATTTAGTACAAAATGTGAGAACGTTTTTTCTAAAATTAATAGTTTTTAAAAGTTAGAGATAACCTGAATTAACAATGTGTATATTTAAGGTAAGTGTTTGATGCACAATGTGGCTAAAAGCAGTAAAGCTATTACTTTTAAGAGTTAAGCGTAAAAGACTTTTTCTGCTTCTCAGCGAAAAAACAGGTTTTCATTTTCTGAGAAGGAAACATAAAAGGAATGTAAATTGTATATTTCCCTTCGTTTTTTGCTATTTATTTCAAAGGTAGGAAATAAAATAAACAATATCATTAATATCTGTATACTCCTTGCTTTGAACAGAACAAGCCTGACAATTATTTATGTAAAACATCCATATTATTAAATAAAAATCTAAGTCCATAATTTTGAGAACTGCAGTTTCTCATTTTGTTCCTATAACTGCCACAGTTTGCTAGTAAAGTAATTCTTTTTTAAATATGAATGTTCTGAAACCACAACTTAACATCGGGGCTTGTGCAAACATCTTATGACCGACACGATGGCATGGGACTACATTGGCCGATAAGTCATCGCTCTAGGTCAACCGGACTACGCGAGTCCAGTCGAGGCGTGCGGGCAGTGCTTACAGAACTACTACGTTGGCCTTCAGTCTGACACTGCTAGGTCCACGTCATTGGAATAGTAAAAGAAACAATACTGTTAGTTATAGGTAAAGTATGCTAATAATAAATAGCCAAACTTGGCATAATTATTATAGTCCACAATGAGTGTTCATTTAATTGGTATGTCTGTACCGAGTACATTCGAACTGTCAGAAAAGTTATTATTTGAAGAGAAATTCGCAGGTTCGAAGCCGTAATGCATTTCATATATCAGTAGAATCTATATACTTTAAACCGAATTAAGGGTAACATTCGTCAAGAGATCAATTTAATTTCTCATAAACATTAACGATAAATTCATATGGCAGATTCCAGAAAAGTGTGAAAAATGAAGGAATGCCGTTTCAGCCTCTCCCTGCATGATATGGGTAAGAGCATAAAGTTTTTAAGTGCATTATAATTATACTATCATTCCAATGTTTCTGTGTTATTTCACCCACCCTGATTATAGTATAGCCCGGCTGACGAAGAGCGATGATTTATCGGTTAATGCAGTCCCACGCCGTCGTCTCGTCATCAAATAATTGGATAACCCGAAACTATTAAAATGGTGGGTAATTACCAATTATAGCATTAAAATAATTAAAAACACATATAATTAAAATAATTTAAACTAATATGTTTTTATTTTTGTTTACTAATTTATTTTATTCATTTATAGCACTCAAAGCAGCTATCAAACATTTGTTTGGTGTATTATGGTAATCTTTTTTACAAGAATGTATAAACATCTTCAGTGCCGAAGTCACTTTATCGCTCATTAAAACTGTTCCTGCGGGTTTTTTTTTTTTTTTTTTCCATGCGTTCCAACTTAATGCACTTTTGCGTTACACATATCTTGCGTTTCCCTCTTTACTACTGGGTTTGCTTACCATATGCCTGTATTCAGATATAACATTAGTTCGGCGCATTGAACAAGTTATGTCATTTAAACAGATGTTAATGTGTCTGGAAAGACAAAAGTTCAGGAGTTTTGTAACGCGCTCACGAAACAGATGCCATTTTTATCTCAAGGTCATAAATGTACAATGCTGCAGTGCCTCCTCTTGTTAATTACAATTTGTCGGTAAACAGTATATATGGGTTCACGTTAGCCGAATTATCTTACACACTGTATAATAAACATTGACCCTTCTGCCGTTGTACATGCCATATAGTAGGGGAGGGTATCTGTGCCATTAATTTTGATGTTATCTGGATGACTGAACCCAGCAGGTCAGTTGGAGATGCACTTTATCGTGGATCACAGTGATATTCGGGCTGTTGAAACATTAATCTAAGATAGTGCTACAGTAAACTTCGTGTGGTGAATTGTACTTTGTTTCAGCATAATAATAATAATAATAATAATAATAATAATAATAATAAATGTGATCTTCTCTTCTAATTAATAATTTCCTAGAATGTTGAATTATTGTCAAATGTAGACAATGAAAAAAAAATACAATGTATATTCCGGGTGAGATTTCTAATTTGCGGGTTGGTAACTAGGCAAACCTGCATTTTACAGTCGATGGGACAAACCGCATTCACCAGACTGTCCTATAAAGTAGTTTATCTACTGTGTACATATTGTCCCAGATCTACTACTTTTGTACGTTAAGAATATCTACAAGGGTAAAATACCATTCAATGCATTATGTTAGGTTCGATTCATATTAATGTAAAGTTATCCGCCTTTACTTACTATGTTTAATAAAATAGATTCTTAAAGTAATTTGTGATTTAATTGAAATTTACGTAATTATGACTTTTACGTTAGTACATGTCACAGATTACGTATTATTTCTCTCTTCCGTGCCAGAAAACAAAACAAACAAATGGCTAATTTCATGGGTCAGTGTTTGAACCCCGGATCTTCACCGCAAAAGCCTAGAGGGAGCACAGTGCAACACGAGAGAGGCACATAGCAGCCCATACGACAGTGCTTACGGGATAGTCTGTAAAGCGCCTAGATTGTATAACTTCCCTATAGGGTTAAAAGTAAAATACCTCAATCTAGAGGTGTGTAATGCTGAAAAACAAATTTAGAAACACATTCACTACTTAAGCTTTTAGAATGTCTAATATTTGATAGAGGTTTTCTTAACTCACTGTTACAGACGATAAGCTATTTTAGAATCGATTTAGTTATTGATTGCCTTATCTTTATTTAAAAAGTATTTCGTAAAATGAGCTATGCTAAATAGCAGATAACAAAAATAGTTGAATTTGCGATTAACTGAGCCTCTTCTTGGGATAACAGCAAATAACCTTCTTTTGCACTATTTTACTATTGAAAGTAACGCCTGTTGTTTCCTTTCTTTTTAACAGTATATCAATGTTGTTTTACTTCTACGGCATGACGGGTGGTAGGCACTGGGAATTTTTAGCAGGAAGTGTTCCAGGCCTAACTTGTAGTACCTCCTCGGTATTTACCAATGATAGGTGAGGAAAACCAGGGGAGAAAATTGTCACTCAGAGAGAACGGTCCTGGACGGATTTTAACAGCATTCCTGCAGCATCTTAGAATTTCGTTTGTTGAAGAAATCTTCTATAAAAGATATTAATTATATTCTAGAGAGTGTGATGCAGAAATTTCCATTTATATTTTTAGTACGAACTGTTCACTGTCTTAGAACTACCAGAGCCCTAAACCTCGCCCCTCCCCCGTTTTCATAACTTTGTTCCAAACTTTCACACTTTTCCACATAGGAAATAAAACTTAGAAGAAAATCTGTTTACCAACTAGGTAATTCTAGTAAGCATTTTAAATTCACAAATTTTATATATCCTTTGAAAAAATAGTAAAAATTATAAATATACTATCAAAAGTTTTAGTAAGTTTGTTCCAAATGCGTTTTAATACAAATGGGAGCATTGCATTCCTTGGTCTAAACCGCGGTTATGTTTGTGCAAATGATAAAATGCACTTCATCAGTTTGACAGTGTATGAATAGAACTTTTTCAAATAAAGGCATAACTTCAAAAAGTACAATTTCATTACAAACACTCATAAAATAGACCATGAGCAAAATGTTCAAATTCAGAAACAGAAAGCATCTGTTTGGAAAGTAAAAAGCATAAACAAAAATCAATGAATTACATGACAGGTCAATTATAAAAATTTGTATACTTCATGAATAGAAAATACGTTCCTCTTAGAAATGTTTCTTTTGGGGTTTATTTGGAAAACATTTTTAGATTTATACAGAACTAATACTATTTTCCAAAATTATTTAAATTCGTATAGCATTAACAGATTGGCTGTTTCTTTGGTTTCTGTGCCATGATATAATGTTACTGTTAATGTACATATGTAAGAGAAAAATCTTAAATATTGTTATATTTACGATATCCAGGTTAGCTAAAGTCACTCAAAATTACGGGGTGTTATTCCAAAATATAAAACACTGATTTTTAGTTATAAATATTTTCCGTTCATGCGGTGTTTACATCTCGGCAAGTACCTAAGTGTATCCATGTTTCAACTCAGTTTTCAAAACGTGTATAGAAGATGCTGGAATTGTTCTCTCTCTGCTAAACAAGCATTGTATCGGGAAAACACACGGCCAGAGTAGTTTCTAATTTCATTGCCAACGTCTGCATTACATTCTGAAACCCTCATTTGTTTCGCTAACTACGCAAGTGATTTTATTGGGAACGTATGCTCAAGATTTGTGCCCATTTTGTTCCAAGTTTCCTATGTTAAAGCTGTACGTTTTAACTCGTGCTTTTCTTTTACCCCCTTTCTTTCTTTAACACTGAACTAGTGGATTCAAATTTATGCAAAATGTCGTGAATTGCAGTTTTGGGATCAGGGGAAGTAAAGCGAAAATCGCGCACTCATGCGACGAGCCGATTCGTATTTAAAATAACATTCACACTCTGTAGGAAAGCAATTTAGTAAACGACGTCCAAGGGGGTGAGAATCTGAGCTAATGTTGGGGCACAGCAGCTGCGATACGCCTAGTAGTCAAAACCTAAATCGCGGCGTGAATGGACAATGTTTATAGCTAAAGCTCTAT
The DNA here is from genome assembly GCA_030762175.1 of Metallyticus violacea. NCBI lineage: Eukaryota > Metazoa > Arthropoda > Insecta > Mantodea > Metallyticidae > Metallyticus > Metallyticus violacea. The sequence continues at coordinate 29,172,055 of CM060846.1, read as the reverse complement.
ATTAAATAGACCAGACAAAATAACACAACTTCAAATGTAATGTTACGATGCTTCCCAATACAGAAAAGTTCGATAGAGTTGTCCATGAAATGATGGAACCTGATCTTCATAGAACTGTTTCAGTCACATTAAATAGTGCCCCATCTATGTTACATTTCTATAATTAAATAAATAAAACAATTTATTAAGCAGTGGTAAGAGGTAAATCTCTTCTAGATTTGAGACAGTTACATCGTTTTTCGATAGGCTATACATAATTTGCACCATGTCTCAAATAAAAGCATTTAATTACCTGAGTTTAACTCTCTCCCGTTGATGTCGGACAAGTTTTAGTTTTGGAAAAATGCTGGAAGAAAACCTTCAGGATATGACCATAGAAATGTAATTTGCAGTTCGGGAGAAGATAAGGAATTTGCAATTTCTACCATTGGAGAGCTCAATATAATTTGTTAAACAATAAAAGAATGTGTAACATATGTAAAATACATTTGAACTTTGAATAAGGACAAAATTATAGTAAAACCGTATATAACTTTAATATGAAACTGATAAGCGCATCATTAAACGTTCAACATTAAATTCAACTTTGAGCTGTAAATGTTCAAATGATTGCCAAATGTACCACAAAACAATTAATAAAATTTCCATTAAGGTACAAGCATATCACAAAATCTCTTTTAACTAAGAATAAAAAACTGCTGCGCCTGAATTATTACAACTTCGATACTATGGCTTACAAAAGCACGTTCCTTGTCCAGCAGATTTATAACGGAACCTTAAGCAAACGTAATATAATATAATAAAATATTTTAAAGATACATTCTACCTGTTCACTGGGTGCAAGTTATACAGAAGGCCCCGGGCCTAAGAATTTAGAATTCACAGAGCCGAAAGTGCATGCATCCCATCCCAGCGGGATCTCCACGCTGTGTGTCCGCGGAAGAGGAAAGATGTCTAATGTAGCGCCACCCAGCATGGGTACTACCCCCGATTTTATCAAGTTGCATTTTGCTTGAGCCAATAGGCAACCAGCCTGCTCATTACACCATGCTGACGCGATTCCTTAGGAGAAAGGACATGCTAGTTCATTGAAAACCAAGGAATGGCGCAAGAACGATACATTTTTAAAGTAGAAGAGAATGAATTTTAATGCATTTTTACTACATTTCACTTTTTCCTTTATAATGTACCTCAGAAGTGGGAAACGCCGGGTCGAACTGGAGGTTTACTACCCGCATCGCTTATTTCTAAGCGGCTGCTGTGCTTTGGGGGCATAGTACAACTCGAATTTGGCCCAGTTTGCCCATCCCCCATATACTTGATTGCCAATAAAACGTACGTGTTTTGTATCAACTTGATTTTCAGACCCAGTTTTGTCAAACTAAACATTTACTCTCTATTATAGAACTCGATACACGATCAGAGCTTTTAAATGCCATAGAAGTTCAACTCACTTTATTCATACAGATAATACAAACTCATTAAAAATCACCCCAGTGAACAACAGCTCTTGTGTGTTTGAGTTAAAAAATTTAATAAATAAAAATTTAAATAAATATTTATTAGATAGTATTAAAACCTAAAAGTACATAAGTTATTTATTGTCAAGGTCATCAAGTAAGGAAATACTACATATTATTTACATATATTTTTTAATAAAACCAAAGCTATGAAACATGTTGAATTTTATACTTAAATACTACATATTATTTACACGTATATTTTAAATTGTCGGCTTTTGTTCTTAAATATCACATATTGTACATATATATTTTAATGAAGCTACACCTATAAATTTGCCGAATTTTTTTCTTAAATCTACTTTAGTTTAATCTATTTAATGCTGTGTTTCTTATTATTACATGGTTTTAGAACTTAGGTGCAAAACTCCTATCATATTTTAGTCCTGCAGATGTAAAAATATTGGATACATTTAATAAATTGTACACATTGCTTTTGGTGCAAGATCCATAAGAATCGCTTTAGAAGTGGTCGCAGTAATATCCACTTTAAATTTTGTTCAGTTTAAAACATTTGATTCTGTAAAAATAAATATTTTTCGAAGTCTAAAGGTTCGTAACAAATTTTTAGCACAAGTTATTTTTAAGGAATAATGGATTAAGAATAATCTTGTAATATAGTGAATGTGTTATTGCATATAAGTTGTTGGTCCATAATGATGATGAATATTTAACTGGTGCATAGATGTAAAATAGAGTGAGTACTTACATGAGAGACTGGGCAACAGCTGTGAATAAAGACCTTCACAGTGTCCGTTAGAGCGATTTTACCTAAGCAATAGATCGTTAAAGAGAATAGAGCTAAACAGTTTTTGAAATATTAGGGATAGCAGATTTTTATCAAGTCGTTGTTTAATTCTATTTACACCCTCATTTGTAATTTACAAGTATCGTTCCAACTGTCACCACTAAATGTTAGTGCAGTGTCTTTTCTGCATAGAAGTTATAGATCCAAAACGTTTTATAACTTAAATTATAAGTAATTTATGTAAATTTATTTATCTTACTATTATCTCGCTATGAAAACAAGTAGTTAAAACGTTTTAGTTTCATTAACAAAAGAAATTTTAAATTAAATGGACATCCTTTAAATATACCATGTTATCAAATGTATCTTTGAAAGTTAAACTTTTAAAGCGAATGTTATTATCGTGAAAACAAGTTATTAGTTAAGCATAAAAAATAACTGTAAATGCTGAACAAATTTTTATGCCTTAAGAATGTTACGGCTCTGTCTACAGAAATACTCCAGATGGTTTCCAAAGGTTGCACTTCAGCTACCAAAGCACAACTACTTTAACGTCCTCTGATGCGAAAATAATACAGAACTCTTCTTCAAATAAATATGGAATAAGGGTTTTATTATCGGTGTAGAGTAATCGATTAAAGTGATGCAATAAATTGACATTCCTACCTGTAATATAAAGGATATAGAGATTAAATTTTTAAATTAGTTAATGACAGTACACCATACTTAACGAAGCAATAAATGTCATTTAAAATATTTTTAGGAGATTTTCTTCCTAGGTTATGAAAAGCTTAAGACAATGAATGCTAAGTGCGACATAAAGCTCAAATTTTCGAAGCCGGTTTACTGGGAAAATACATCCTTTTCATCTACGTAATTCCAGAGGTTTCTTTCTTATTCTCCTTTCTCTTAGCTTTCACGACCCACGAATATTTCTGCTCGTTCTTCCAGTCGCTGGAGAGCTATGAATGAAACGGGAATAACTCAGCCAGGTACTTCTTGAGCCGAGATGCTGGATATGAAAGCAGAATCGTCCTAAGATGTGGTTTCAGTAAAACATGCTATGTACAAGAATGTGACATCGAGGCCTGTATTCAAATAACACGTCATTAATGCACTTGCTTGAGGATTATTAACAATTTTCTGGTTTGAGAATATCTGAAGAATAAAACTAACCTCTGCATTAGAAAATGAAGGAAATATGAAAATATTATAATATTTTGAAATAAAAAGTTTTGCTCCTTTATTGACCTTCTTTCCTAGTAATAATTTAAATTCATTATGAAGTTTATTAACAATGGTATTTCATAATAGGTTTCATCGTTAAGGAATAAATCATATGGATAGTTAATATTTTTATCTCGAATTTAAAAGATTTATTTGGATATAATTGTTCATTGTTTTTATGTAAAAAAGTACAATATACGGATACAACTGTAGTATTAGAGAAAGTGCGACGAACAACAAGTTACTCCAGCAAAACTATTACAGATTTGTGAACTAAAAACTATGAGTAACTAAGCTTAAGTTACAAAGAATAATACTCGTTGCAACGGAAAAGAATTGTCCTGTCGATACGCAGTACTCTGTGCACTTTGTTTACCTTTCAACACAATTAATTCATTTTATCGTCAAAACTTTTAACTGAGCCAAAACCTGGTCAATAGACTTACAGACCGATTTTTTTTTTTAAAATTTTATTGACAACTATTACTAACAACTGATTTATTGCAAAAAATATAACCACCACTGGAAGAACATTCAATCGGTCAAGGAGTATCAGGAAATAAATGCTTATTGTGTATAGTCATTTTAAAAAAAAATTTACAACCAACATTAAGTCCTAATAATTGCGTGAGGGAGCATTAGTTAATTAAGAAATAAAATCAACTTGATAGACAAATTTACTTACATTTTAGTGCAAGTCAAAAATGGCAGATGTCAATAATCTTTTTAAGTATTGATCAGGCAGTCTGCCCGCAATGACAAAATAATATAGTAAAACTAAAATAAGGAAATTCATACAAACAAGTAGTCATTTGTATTTAGATATTAATTTCCCAGCAGTTTACCAAAGTCTTGATACAATATTTGTAATAAAAATCAGAAATGTAAATTATTTAACTGCATGATACATCATATTCCGCAGTTTCTCTAACTGGGATAAAGATACGCTATGATACCCCCCCCCAAAAACAGTAAAATAAAACTGGATAGCAAAATAAAAATCATCCCTATATATTATAAATATTCAAAAAAAACTGGAAGATTTTTAGCAGAGTAACTATTACCATCTTTCTGAATACCCAATAGTTGTATAGCGGTATTTTTCTGTTATCGCGCCGAACCGAAAATACAAGTCTGTCAATGGCTATCGCCTTGATGTCATTTTATACTAACTACTACAGAAATTTAACCCCTAGGTCAGAATAAGCGATTAGGTTAAATGTAAGGAGAGAAATTGTTAGCTTGTGTATCGGAAGCGATACTTTTTTCTTCTTTCCTTTATATATGTTGTAATGTCAGTTTTGTGCCTTGTTTACATTGTTTTCCAATTGACTCACATTTATAGCACTGTTGTGATTCTCTTGCAAACGAAGCAGCTTAAACTTTGCTTCCTTCCTAGATACATTTACTTTTTCCAAACTTAGTGCATTGTGATCTAAAAAGAAAAGTTGTTCTTAAGAACAAGAAGTGGTCCTCGATTTCATTTCTCGTAGGTTTTCAGTACTTCACTTATAATTCTAATCTGGGTGTACGCATGCAATACATGAAACGTTTATGAGGTAGTGTTAGGCGGAGAAGTGCAGCAAGGCAACTTTAGTTAGTTATTTAAGTGAAAGTTTGTGGTGCTCATCTGTCCAAGAATAGAATCCGTTTATTTCATTATTGAAGGACATTGCTTCCATTTTAGCAGTAATAGTGACATCGGCAAGGATTTCGCTAAATGTGCTGGGTGCAGTAATAACAATGTGCAGGAAAATGTAGAGTTAAAAGGCAGTACCAAATTAAGCATTTTTTGGTTAGAAAAAAACGGTCACAGAAGCTTTTTTGCTGCGCTATATGCGTCAACTTTAAATCCGTTACGTTAGAGTCACAGGTTGTGAAACTTGTTTGTGGAATGCCAGATGTAAACAAAACGCACTCTTATAAAGTACTTGTCACTGTAGCTAGGTGCGTCTGATGTTCAATGCAGCATTTGTGTTTTGAAGCCTACTGAATGGTAGCGTAATATCGAACGCTCGTCTTAAAATTAGACGAAACTTATGTCCAAACATGACGGCGCCCCTCCACATTTTTTCACTTACAGCTTGAAATCGCCTAAACAGAACATTTGGCGACAGATGAACAGGGCGCGGTAGACCAACTCGGTGGCCTCCACGGTACATCAGTTAAATACGCGCGTGTAATATTTTGTTTCTCATTGTGTGCCAGTACTTTTAATTGAGACAGTGCGTGCATAGTTAGTTACATTTCATTTTCACTGGTAAATGCAGTTGTTTCATTGCGTCAGATTTTAATTTTGATCATGCAGAGTTACTGTTATGACACTGCATCCGCGACAAGTTCCTAACTTCAAAATACCTACTTTGGTACTGTCTTTCTATTCTACAATTTCCTGCAAATAGGTTTTACACACTCTGTATATTCCGTTAGGCGCGTTAACAGAAAAGTACAGTTATAACTTTAAACTTCATTAAGAGGAAGTTCCTATCAACAAACATTCAATTTTTATAGAGAAAAATATATTTTATGAAATGGATAGGTGGAAAAAATTGTAAAATTATAAAAGCAATACTATAAATATTGCTGAAATCAATAATTCGCAATTCCAAATTACTAGTCTTTTTCCCTTCAATTTCTTGTTTAACATTTCACATGCCCAAGATTGTTTTGTAATGTTTCTCCCTTGCCGAGTTAATTCTCGTAGTAACGGCGCTTGTATGATAGCCTTGAATTCCTATTTCTATTCGTACGAGGTGGTATCCACTATATTACATCCACAGGTTATACCCTGTGCCTATAAGAGCAGCGGGGAGATGTGTGTGAATCATATCCATTTAAGTACCTCTAACTAATCGAATACTTTATTTTGCCCTGTATATTGATATTTTTCCGACATTAAGAACAATATACAATAACACATCTATACAGAATCATTGTATGTAATGAACTTGGTAAATATGATGAAGTTATACTTTTTCGATGCAGCTGACTTAAATGCTATAATTGATGTTCAATATTTTAATTCATTACAGATTCTTATTTCCCTTGAAGTAGTACATGAAACATTTTTTGTTATAACTTGAAACATGCTCAATTCTTAAAAATACGCAAATTTTTCTTAAGAGACAATTTCCTGCAGGTATGGAATATAATTGGAATTTTTTTTTTTTTTTATAGTATGCAACAAAAGTCCGTATTCTCTTATAGTAAAATGTTTCACCCTGCATTGTGAAGCGCAAGGGTGAAATGAAATTAAAAGTCTTTGCGATACCTGTCTTCTTATTGGACAATGAGTAATCTGTTTATAGAAAAGAAGCATGGTGTATAAGTTTTGAGTTATTTTCTATTTCCTTTATGTGTATAGATGAACACCGGAAATAGCTCCGTTGAAGCTCTGGCGACATTCAAGTCATACATTCAGCACTAATGCTTTCGCCACTACGGCATTATCTGGGCAATAACTCACCAGAAAATCTAAATTAAATGATACAAATATTAATATCTTTAAATTACAGTACATATATTAAAATACTAAAATATGTCTTCATAGCAATTAGATTTAACCCATCTACATATTTTATTAGAAAATGCAAGCGGAGTATAAAGTTCAGAAATCAGATAATAGATGGCAAAACGGTAGTATCTACAGATGGACCAGAGATAGCAGTCGTATTTTATAAAAATGATGAGGAATTCTAAATTTCATTTTAGCATTTTAAAGTATAATACAAATACAATTATTTTCATTGCCAGCATAGCACACAGTTTAACAATTTAAAGTTACAGACAGTATCTGTGAGAGCAGCGAGGAGATTCGTGTGAATCATATTCCTTTAAGTAGCTAAAACTAATAGCATCCTTTAATTATAAGTGCGAAATCTGATTATTTTCTAAGACAATGAGAAGAATATATTAAATTACTGAATTGTAAACGTATTTTATAACATATCAATACAGAAATCTTAAATCCGATGAACTTAGTAAATATGATAAACGATAAGGAAATGAAATAACATGTATACGTTATAGGTTCTGGCTGTAGCTCAGTTAAATGCTATAATGCTGTTATACTGCCACATATCTAATACATTACAGATTCTTATTTCCTGAAACAGTAATTAAAACATAGTTTGTAATAGCTTCTAATATTCTAATTCTTAAAAATACGTATATATTCACCTCTCCTGCTGCCCTTAAAACTTATATATGAAATAATAATTATAAACTAAATCTATTACATTCATTCCGAAACGTTTCATTGTGAAAGAAATAATTTGCGTTTCTACTAGAAGCAGCAAGGAATCAATGTGCCCTATGTCTCCTGATAATGTTAAAATATCTACAGTGGAATCGAGTGGTTTAAATCTTCTTTTGGCGAAGTAAAATTAAATGTTTCATTTGTATTTTATTACTATTACGTCATTTTCTTTATATGTTTAATACTAAATTTGTGTTTTTAAATACAGAGAGTGCCAAAAAATGTATACACAATTTAAGCACAGAAAAAACTGTGTTAACATGACAAAACTTAACATTTTTTTCTGCAAGTATAATGAAATAAAATAACTCGAACTTTCATCTGTGAAATTACTGATTTAGTCCGAGAGTGATATTTGTTTGTAGTGCATATAGACGTCATGTTCATTGTCACACACCAGTTACAAAGGCAACGAAACTGTATTCGGCATGCTCAGTCGAGTCCTTCTTTTAATTAAACACGTTTAATAATATAACAAAAACAGGTCGTGAAAAGAAGAGAGGAAATGGATATTGCTTAACACGGTCGATTGTATCTGTAAAATCACTTGAATCTAGTGACCCAAACACAGAATTTCTACATAAATGTAGTAACTATATTGTATTTTTAGTAAACTCCTCTACCTTCTTTTTATGTTTGGCTTACTACTTTTGCACCCTGTATACTTCAATCACACAAATGTTGATGTATAGCGGGTGTAGAAGTCAGTGATTTAAAGAAAATGGGGTAAAATTTTGCTTTAAACGTGCTTCCCTATAAGGAAATTTACATTTTCAACAGTTTATCGCCAGCATTTTTAACATTTAGTTCTATAAAATTTCGAATTAATCATATGACAGTGCGGCACTGAACAACGGATAACTAATTTCATTATGTAGCTTAATCTAAAGGAAGTTGCCAACCTGACTGTGTGGTCTCATGGATAAGGTCACAGAAGATCGTAGTTTAAGGTTCTACTGCGCAGTATATGATGAAGTGTGTTCATGCATATAATGTAAACGTAAAAAAGTAATCAGTGAGATTCAAGGTGGGTAGCAATAATCCGCTTTTCCTTTACACCTGTGCCGACTGCGCCAGAAAGACATACTTCAGATTTTCGTCTGTTATCGTGTCGTATCATTTCAGATCTATGTGTTGAATTTTCGTAGTACACCAGACACGATAAATGCTGGAGAACCGGGTTTATAAAGTTGAAAAATTTAAAGCCAAGATTGCAAAATGATCTAAGTTCAATTCTAAGCTATCTTTATTAAAATGAAAGTGCTTTCCTTGAATTCAGTTCGAATCTGACTCAAGTTAATAAAACTAAATATCACTATAAAGAAAAACAAGCAAAGAGGAATATTTGTTAGCATTTTTTTTTTTTTTTTAGTTGCTCAATGGCGGTTAAATTTTAATGGAAGTATGGAAAAGATATATTCCATAAAATTCTGAAAAAGTAAACGAGAAAAATGGAAAAAAATGATAAATTTAATAGTACTACTGATGCATAGGGGTATCATAGAGAATGGCAGAATAATATTTTTTTTTTTTCAAATACAGTAAAAAAAGTGTAATGATATAGGTAAAACTTAAATTAATATCATTAAATTTTAGCACATATATAAATATATCTTCAGAACCCCTATTAGAATTATGCCATAAACATTTGAGTAAAAATTCAACTGGGGCATATAGTTCAGAAATCAGATAATAGATAGCGAAACGGTAGTATCTGGAGCTATAATAAAATTGGTAGTCGTATTTTATAAAAACGATTAGAAATTCTGTGTTTTGTTTTAGCTATTTTAAAGTATAATACAAATGCAATTATTTTCATTGCAAGCATACCAAACAGTTTAACACTTTAAAGTTACAGCCGGTATCTGTGAGAGCAGCTAGGAGATGCCCGAGAATCATATACCTTAAGCATCTAAAACTATCTGTGCAATGTTTAACCAGAAAAACGGAATTGTAATGTAAAAATGTTTAGAAGGTTACTAAAATGGAATTACACAAGATATATATATATAACGCCAAATAAAAATAAAAAATCAATATATTTAAGTAAAAATAAAATCGCAGCATAAAGTTCAGGATCCATATAATAAATGGTGAAAGGATAGTATTGCTGGGAGCTGGAGAGATGGCTAGCGGCGTATGCAGAGTGAGAGGGCTTTATCTGACAAGTAAAGTATTACGCACTGCATGTGTATCATCTATTCAAATACTTAAGATTCGCTACATTCTCATTGCCTTTACGAAAGCAGAATATTAATAGTTGCGTTGTCAGCACATCTCTCCAACTCCCAGCAGTATGTAGAGCTGTAACCGAGTTCGTACTGGAATTCTGTGAGAATGATTATGAATTTTGTATTATTTTACTGTCTATTAGTATAATATAAACGCAAATATTTTCTTGTGCCATCATTGCAAACAGTTTTTAAGGCAAAAATAATACAGAAGCGGTGGTGATAATATTAAAAGATTTTTAACCCTACAATATAAAAGTTGTTGCAGCACTAGGTCATTACTTTTAACAGGAATAAAGACAAATTTAACCTTAAAAAAAAAAACTTAACAAACATGTTTTGTGCAATTGTGGTAAAACAAGCCCTTCTTAAGATCCTGGGCTACTTGTATTAAATATGAACATTTCTTATGAACAATCATAAATGTTAACAGCAGACAAATCCACGTCCAAATGCTGTCGGTCCTGGTGGTGTAGTGCTTACCATACTTGCCTCCTAAACCCAAGATCGCGGGTTTGAACCCGGCCAGAACCGGTGGAATTTTTCGGGCGTAAAAATCCTAAGTATGGTTTCCTTCGGAAGGGAAGTAAAGCCGTGGGTCCCGTGTCGTACATTTACGGCACGATAAAGAACCTGAAGCCTGAAAGAGACCCCTGAGCAAAATTTACTGGCCGTTTCACGCCCTGAGTTAAATGGGACGCTGATGACCTGAGATGTTAAAGAGCGTCCATAAATAAATCAATAAAAAAAAGTCAAAATGTAAACTTAAGATTGCATTATGTACAACGAAAAATCCAGGTTCATATTGACGGAAGGTGAATTTCAACCCCCAATCTTTTCGGACCAGGATCAAACTGAGCGGTATGTGTAAAAAAAACCTGAGAAAAATGAAGGTTTCGATTCCATTAAGGAAACTGAACAAATATTATTTTTATTTGAAATATATTAAACATAAGACAAAATCCCTGTTTACATTATTATAATTAAGTATCTGGTTGACTGTGGCAGTTCTTTAGATGTGAATACCAAATCCCCTGTTGAGGATGAACATAACTACAGTCGCCTCAAACAAAGCAGGTCACTGTTGGCAGGTTTAAAATGAAACATGTTATATTCATCACTTACAGCCACCTCAGGTCGAAAGATATGCCCTAAGAACAAGTTTTGGACATTTTTTCAAGGATTTGCTGACGCAGAGATATATTATTCTTAGGTCTACCAATAAAATTCACGGAAAACGATTCCGTGGAGGGCGGGATATGTTTCGCTATACAAAACAGTTTACCTAAAACAGCGACACAGTTGCTATTTAGTGTCCAGTCATATAATTATGTTCAACAATGAAAACCTTGGTGCATTACAAAAACAGCCAAGTAGTCCAAGTTAGTATCAGGTACATTGAAAGCAGATGTCTTGTTCTCTCTTGAGAAATTATAATAAAAGCTACAAAATTAATTTAAAATAAGTGTTAATAAATTAAACGATTATGCTCTAAAATGACAATTAATGCAATGCAGCGGCAGTATTTGCTACATATCTTAATTCAGAATGTAATTCCTACCTTTTTAATGACTTACTTGTTAACTGTTTTCGTGCTCAAAGGCGAATTTTTTGAAAGCACTTATTTAGATGCACCCTCCAGTGCTGATAATGGATGATACATTACGAGTATTTGATGTTTTTTCAGTGTGTATACTTAAGAATAATTGAAACCTGAACATTTCAGGGGACAGTTGAACCTAACTCGATTATATGCACCTCGGAAATAAGATCTCCTTTGACCTTTTTAGTGGTAGGTTTGTGAATTACGAACAATGGTGCGGCAGTTTATTAGTGAGGGCAACAAAGGGTCCTGTGGTATTGTTATGAATGGGGTGGCAGGAGCGAAGCGGGATAGATTAGCATTCCAACAATGGGGAAAGGGGTGGCAGCCGTATCTCATTACACCGTACGATGCGTCCCAAAGGGCCACCTGGCCCCTTTTGCCTCGCACTACCCCTCGCTGATCAAGTAATATCGAATCAAGTGCATGCGGTTGTTTACATCGAACACGTGCACAAACGTCAGTGAGAAGAATCAAATAAAAGGCAGTTTGATGGCATTTAAAAGAATCACAGTCCTTAAATGTTAACACATATCAGATTAAAGCATAAAAAACTGGAATCGTGAATCGAAAGATTAACGGTAGCAATAAACTGATTTATATTTGGTGTTCTGTCCTTTACCTTCGCTAAAGCTAACATGAGCTTCCCAATTAGTAAACTTTTATATTAACTTTCACAGCCAGCATTCTCTCATCAAAATTAGCTGCCTCTGTTTGAACGCTGAAAAGAGCAAAAGTTTTTCTGCCGCAACATTCTCATCAAATTAGGGTCTGTCAGTGTAAACGGGAAGTGTTTCTAAAGCTAGTATATGCTACAGTAACATTACCCAGAGTTCTCTTACAGTAGACTGTATTGTTGTGCCTTTGCATCAATAAGAAATAAAAAGAAACACGGCATATGCAAAATTAAAGCTCGCTCTAATGAGTTCAGAAGGATATATTTGTGCCGAAATCTGTCGCAGTATATGAACAGATCTGCTTAAGCAGTCTTGATAGCATTTATTACATCAAAATCCCCATCCAAAAAGCTCAATTATCAAAATTGGAAATATGTTACCTTTCGGATTACCAATGCCCATTGCTAGCAAAACTTTTGTACATTATAAAAGCTCAATGTACAGATGGAGCGATGATTCATGGCCGGTGACCTTAACGTGTCCTATTGTCTGTTCCTGGTCGGTGAGCCTAGAATGTTTCGCATGCGCAGTGAAGCATTCTGTTCAGTACCGAGTGAGACATGGAACGAGTAGATTCTCTGCGACTAGTATTGTTTTCCAGAGTTTTTGGCGGGCAGCTAGAGAATAACGTCGCTCTCTACCCTCTCCAGTCGGGGTAAGCGTAAATTACTTTAAACTTAAACTCGCATTCGCAAACTGACAGTAAAGTTCCAAGAACGGTCGTCTTGGCTGTACACCCCAAGGTAAAAAAATAAATAAATAAATAAAAATAAGCAACTCCAGAAACAATTACCGATCCGGAAAACTTCGGAAGCATTCGCTGATGCTCGGACTCACAATACAAGTTTTGATACCGCCTTCAGAAATGACAAACAGGGTGCGTTTTTTCGCAACGTATGTTCTGTTGACTTAGCGAATAAAAAAAAAGCACGGAACTAGTAATAAAAGCTACCTAGGTTTAAATTCTTATTATCCTGATTATGCTGAATGTATTATTTGTTAGTTTTTGCAAGAAAAATTTATGTTGAATATACAGCGTTTAAAGCAAAGCATACTTTTTAATGTACGACATACACTTGAATTTTAAGGCATTATGCTCAAACACAAAACAGTAAATTAATTTTTGTTTTCAAAAGGAATGCCACGTTAATAAATATTTTAAAGTGAGAAACTAAAACAAAAATATAAATTGTATTTAATTTATATTCTTTTGCAATTGGAAACTATATTATCATTTGCATACTGAATATTGCTTTTACTTGCAACAAATAATAAATAAAAGAATTCATGCATGGGTAGGTTTTAAACTTCGGTAGTTCTCATTGCTAGAGGCCTATTTTAACCGCTCTACTATCAGCGTACGTTCGCCACGGAGACTTCAATGTGACTGGAGAACAGAATGAGGCTAAAGGCTTTAAGACCTGCGGAGAGACATGCCGTGAATGGAGCTTAAACAAGTTAACGTCTCGAGAATCTTTTATTTTATTTTATTTTTTTTTTTTTTTGTGATTAAAAGTGTGGAACACTACAAATCACCACCGAAACATAAAAAATAAATGTCCTGAACTTCTGGTGTCAGAACATCCTCCCTACAGCCCCGAACTTGAGGAAAAATCAATAAATCACGCAACGTTAGTTTAGTTTAGCTGATAACATGTACCGTTAGTAAAAAAACGTTTTTCAACAATTGCGTGTATTAGAAGGTGAATTCCGTGATTTTAACTATAAGCATTAAGACATTGTACAAAGTGACTCGTTTGGGATGTCAGAAAAGTAAAACCATATATACAAGAAACTATCAGATTTATTACCTGGTAATGCTGTACATATGTGTAGGAGAGTTAAAAGTTTTGTTTTTGTTTTTTATGTTTTTAGTTTGTATCCGGCACATTGCACTCAACATGACCCCCATTACGGAATCAGCACAACTCAGGCCGCGCGGACACATTGCGCCAGGTGACAAGCAGCATTTCTCCAAAGATCTTTTCAAAAGCCGTTCTTATCTGTCGCAAGTCGACTTCATTCTCTGCTTTTTGTGCCTTTGCTGTTGACTTGAGAGACAGACAGATAGACACACACACACAAAATAATAAGTAAATAAAAAAATAATCTGAAGGCGATAAGTCCGGACTATTGATGGGTCCACCGCGAACGAGCCAGCAATTGTTGAATGCCTTGTAAAATGATCCGACACTATGAGAGCCTGATGTGCGTAGCGCCATCCTGCTGAAAGATAGTGTCCAGAATCCCATGTTACTGAATTGATGGGCGCAAACAGCGTATCCAGATAATGTCAGCACTAACGGCCTGCTTCTCAAAGAAGAACGGTCCATAGACTTTCTCACAGGTCACTCCGAACAGCACATTCACTTTAGGACTGGTTGGTTCCAATTCTTAAGATACGTGTGGATTTTCAGTCTCCCAAATGAGTTACGTGTATTGACTCGGCCACTTACATGAAATTTGGCTTCTTCCGTGACACCCACTGATCGTCTTCCCCTGCTGCTCAGACATCATGGCAGTAAAGTTGAGATGGGCGTCGTAATTAAGCTGCGTCAATGCTGGATTTCGCTGAATGTGTATGAAAACATCTTGAGGTACTGCCTAGCAATCCTCTGACGGAGTACCATGTTCTGCTGATAGGTGGCGGAGTGACTCACGTGGGCTTTTCGAACGAATTCCTCTTTGTTGCTATCACGTACTCTTCCGCTTGGGTGAGACAAGTGCCAGGCCATTAGCCAGGAACATGTTGTACCACTTAACAAGGTCTAGATGTGAAGGAGCATAATCACAGTTGTATTCAGGTCTATAAGCTCGCTGGGTCCTTACAACACTCGAAAATCTTGCATGCCATACAACACACTGAGCGTGCTGTTGCAGCGTGACCACCATTTTGTCTATCATGCACGCTAGCGCGAAGACAAGCAGTTGAGGTCGGAAACACCGTCCATTCTTGCTTGCATCCTTTCTGCACATATTACAGCACACGGCTCATAGCAAGGCACAGTAACCTCTTGTGTTTCAGTAAATGCTCAAGGCATATGGACTACACAAAACGCAGCGAGGAGATTGAGGGAGCTATTCAGTTCAATGAGGGTACCGGAAACGTCGGTCAGCACTTCACTAGTGTACAATTCAAAAGTAAGAGTGACAATAAGTCATGGCTCGAAAATGTGAGGTTGGGAGCGGCAGAAAAACTACCACAAAGTCAGATTAATTTTCTAAAAAGAATTTTAAGAGTTGTTAGGAGCTCCGCAAATTGAGGGGTAAGAAAAGAATTCGACAATATTTGTTATACAATATTTTTTAAAACCATTAAGGTTAAATACTGGCTAGTTCTAACACGCGGGCAAACACAAAGTTACAATTCGTGTGCTAACAGGAACAATTGAAACGCCCGCGAACTGGGAACTGGACATCTACGATCAAAAGAGTTTGGAAGGAACAGAAATGGGTGGGTATGGGAGATGGGAAATAGAAGAAATGTTTGGAAGATAGTTAGAAGGAACTTAATTGATTGCAGTGGAAGCTGAATGTTGTAACAAAGTGTCGTAATTATAATTAGAGCTGAAAAGGGCATGGGGGAGGGTAACATATATAAATGAAATGACAGGAGAAGACAGAACTGCAATGGCCTGGCTACGCCTCGCTCGCGATATGGAAAGAGCAGAAAATGACGGATGAGGCAGGCAAAAAAATGTGTCCTATGTGTGATAAGAAGGAAAATTGGGTACATATTCTTGCAGAGTGTGAAGCTACAGAGTGCTGGAGGTCGCATTCGGAAAAATTTGTGAGGTCAAGAAGGAGTAGTGTAGCATGTCTAAATTACGTATTGGATAAAAATAATTGGCAAGGGCTAAGTAAGTTTATTTAGGAAGATAAGGTGAGCAAGAGAAACATTCTGGCTAGAGAGGGCATAACATAATTGTACTTATTTATTTTAAAGATATCTCTCTCTTTTTTTTGTATGTATGTATTTCGTTTAGTACCCTGTAATTATAAATTTAAAATTCTTATTAATGGCATCAACTTTTTTGTCAGACATGATGGGGGAGGGTTATTTCATATTGTTTGCATATATTTAATTCTGTGTATTGCTGTGTGTTTGGTTTTGTTCTGTTTTCTCAGCATTTCACGTGTGTAAATGGAGCACAAACAGTCTGACTAGATCCGTGCTGTGGTTAAGTGTGTAATTTATGTATCCGCAAGTCATTATTGAAATAAATACCACTACCACAGCCGGTCATTTTGATCGCTGCGTGTAATTCTAGCGCGATATACCTAAACTTCAACTATGTGTTTCTTATGTGACTCTCAGTTTTACTTCACTGTCGTGCCTGTACTATATCCCCTCTCTCTCTCTCTCTCTCTCTCTCTCTCTCTCTCTCTCTCAGACTTCACGTTACTTAGTGAGAGAGCAGAAGCACTTTCCACAGTTTGTCAGCATATTATTCAGAATGGGCTCGTCTAAGGTTTATCCTTTTCCTTCATCATGACACGTCGACATTGTGTTCCAGATGATCAACTGCTGAATTATTTCAATAGTTTATCAGAACAGGGGTCGGAATAAGAAATATTTTTACTATCATGAGCTACATAAAAAAGTAAGCCGAATATCTCCCTCGTACCTGCGACGTCTGAATTAGGGGATGACGTAAAGTTTCCAGAGGAACAGGCAGATATTCATGCCGTTGCACGTTCCCGTCAGGTAGCAACTGATGCTCCTGGAGGTAATTTCAACCGACGAAAAGTACTACAAGCTTAGCATATATCTCACTTTCCTGCTGATGGTAGGATGTAGATATGCATTTCACCAGAAAATACGCCTGAAACATGTGGCAGTTGACATTCTAGACCAAATATGTCGCTTGTACTGTTGTAAGGGATGGCCTATGCGTGCTTTTTCAACGCATGGATCCTGTACAAAGAGGTTTCAGAACAAACCCGCCGAGTGTTTTTTTTAAGCTAGCAGAACTCTCCTTCCCATACAAGTTGTAGAGGAAAGAACTTAATTCTGGCACCGAACAAGGGAGGATTGCCAAGGATGCAAAAGAAGCATTGTGTATGATGTGCAAAAATATGTGTATGGTTCTTGTTCAGAAAACATTTAACGCATTTATGTCAACTGTTTTAATAAAGGTGGCAAGTTTAATTCATTTTCAGACGCTGAGTTGGTGTTATGTGTTGTAAAGTTCTGAAAATGTTCTAACCTGTTTGAAACCAATAATCGCTCCTTGAATATTGGCCTCAATAAAAATATCTTGAAAGAAATTAGCAATTTCTATGTAAACCACGTTATCTTGAATGAAATATATTTGTCATATTGTTCTTAAGTTAAATAAATTAGCGCTAAATTACAGAACTAATTACATCTCTGCTGCGACCTCTATGCAAATGTGTGATTTAAGAAAAGGAAAAAAAAAGCACCTGTCCTAGCCTTACGATGCTGGAGAAACACAAGTAACAATTAGTTGGGTGCAAGGACATAGGGGTTTTAAAAGATACCTTAACAAGAAAGAGATCTGCTAAGTGCATTTACTGGACCTGAACAAGTATTTGGGACTCCAATAATTATAGTTGGACGAGTTACTGATGAATAGACAAAAATAAGAATCATCAATACTGGATAAACGTGGCTGGAAACCAAGGGCATCACTTACTGCAGACATTCTAAATTTCAGAAGAGCACAGATCAGACTAATAACTCCATGTAACCTCAGGAAACACAAGCATATTAGGGAATTATAAAGGAAACGCAGAATTTGCAATGAAGAGGACGAAACTGCCTCTCATGCTAGCTTCAAATGCTAAGCTTTATCTGCTCATATAGAAAGTATAATTAAAAAAAATAACATTAAGTATTCAGAATATAACAAGCCCAGCACAATCTTCAGTATAACTATCTAAAGCGCCTCCTTCTAGTGTTGCGTTGTTAAGTTTAATTTCTTACCTTCCTTTAGTCCTGGTGTCTGTTAAGTTGTTTTGTACACTATAGGTGTCACTGTAATAAATACAGCACTACCACGACTACTAGTAGTGATGGTCAACTTTCATTTGACTAGCCTTATAGAACTGTTTTCAATTTATAGATTTCTTGACGATTCTGACTTCTGTAATAACTCTGCATTTAAATTTTGTTTATAGTCTTAAAGCTACTATTGAACTCTCGTAAAAAGTAAAATTAAAGGTTATCACACTGAGTTCCTGTAGCAAAGTCCCGAAAGAGGAAAATCGCTGGCTATACTCGACTTGTTTAATCTTTGAGAACAACTCAAAGTTTGACTTTAGAGCAAATAAGATAAAACTTCTTACTGTACTTCTGCAACAAATCTGTCACGTGTGGGCGTGCCTTGTCCAACGTGAGTCCTCCCCTGAACAGATAAGTCAGTTGCTCTCCTCTTTTTGTGCAACTTTGAAGGAGGTCACTGCAATAGACTGTTGACATGACACTCTGACAGGCTGACGTAAAAATTCTTATATGCAAAAACTTCGTCAATTTGTATTTAATTTAAACCCAAGTTCTAAGTTCATAACGCATATTTCATCAATAGAAACAGTTAATTTCAGAAATGCACCAGCGTCGTTTCAGAAAAAGAAAAGATTTTGCTTCAGTAAGCACTTTCCACACAGTTCTGTTTCAGGCGATAGTAGCTGAGACCTGTAAATGATCCATTTCTAACACATATTGACATTTTGTTATCATTCACTCCGCTACATTGTGACTGTGGTACTTTATCAATTTACTTTTAGACATATATATTTCCTTTGTTTATTTAGTTATGACGTAGCAAAAAACAATAATGAAATTCTAATTTTTATAGTCTATAATTGCTAAATTTTTTTTCAAAACAGAGGAAGAAGTGCCGTATGTAATTGAAGAGTTTTGTACTTCGGCATAGGATTTTAGATGTTCTACAAAATTTTTTTACGGTTCGAATTTCCAAACTCTCATATATGGACTCTTTGTCATGCTCTACTGCAGAACTCAATTTCAGAGTGCTGGTGTTCACTCAAACCAAGGATTATATATAAGTAATTTAAATAATTCAACATTCATAATGTGTCGTTTTACGCGTTTGATTTGAGCTCTGGACTAATGATCCACCAGTGATGGGTGAAGCATACAAATATCTATCACTATCATGCATTTGCTGGCATGGTCACATGTCTGACTGCTCTGCGGGAAGAGTGCAAATGACAAGTGCGTTAAATTTAACACACGTTTGTTATTGCACACATATTGAAGATGTCGGCTCAAGTTCGAACACGGTTTGAACAAAAATGTCTGTGTCAACGATTTAAAATCAATAAATATTTAATGATTTAGTTAATTTCGACAAAGCAAGGCCTCTCAGAGAGGAAAAGAGCAGATAATTCATTCGACGCTCTTCAATACAAGTCGAACTAGCATGGTTATATGAGAACAACTTAAATATTTTTAGTGCGGGTGTTTTTCACAGAGATGCCAAAAAAGCCGTGGTTGATGAAACAGATTCTGCGTCTTTTTTCCTAAAAGCGAATGTAGATATGATTAAATTATTTTATTTTACAAATATGTGAGGACTTTTAGAAAGTAAATAGTACAGGAAAATGGTTTCAGAAAGAGAAGGTCATGTAAACATGGTGTGTTTGTTTCAAAATGGATTACAGGGAAAATGTGTGAAAGTAACATAAAACGCATTTGTTATTAATTGATTTAAAAAAGGCATTTCGTAAAATATATCGAGAACTTCTCTGGACTGCCCTAGAAATTAAATTATCCCTAAACAATTTACAGAATTAAATATTTGCGTTTAGAATCACCAAATATGCAAGCAAGATAAGGGAGTGCAAAAAGGTTTTTCATTTTCACTCATACTTTTTAATTTTATATTGACTCGAAAGTAGCAGATTGGAAATAAATTACTGGAAACAAAGGAGTGTTAATTAGTAAATACTTTAAATTAAATATTGTGTTTACTGATATTGTAATCTTCTCATTTGGCGCTACAACCCGAGAGGAGTATTGGCCTGCCACGACGACCTCTGCTTCCTCTACCTCCGTCTTATGACTTCACTGATAGAAGGCAGTATTGCAGGGGCATGTGATCAGCATGCCGGCAATTCGCCGGTCACCTACCTCGCACGCGGCTTACTAGATCGAAGATCGCCACCTCTCCATTAGGCAGCTCCCCAATTGCTCTCACGAGTCTGGGTGGACCCCCGTTTCAGGCCTCCCTAACTTAGAAAAAGTCTTAAGTAGACGACATTGTAATATTAACTGAAAATGAAAATGATCCACTAAAATTATTACATAAACTCCAGGTATTTTCTCAAAAATATAATTGTCAAATACGAATTGACAAGACCAAAGTTACAGCATTTAGAAGAAAACTCTCAGTAAGACATAAAATACTAACAGGAAATACAGCTGTGAACAGTTGTCACATTTAAGTTAATTCGGTTGCGATATAAGTTACAGAAAAGACTGATATTTTTAGAAAGCTATGCAAAACTCCAGTAAAATAATTCTATAAAGAGAAATTAGAAAAGAAACAAAATTAATACTCAATAAAACATTAGCTGTACCCACCCACATATATATGGAAATGATACATGGATAGTTAGATCCAAGGAATGTAACGGAATACAGTCTGCGGAAAGGATATACCCGACATGTGAAAGGATGTGTCATACACTCATTAAAACCGCATATGTACAACAGGATCTACATCTAGATAAGATACATAGCTAACAAAAAATGTAACAGATCATCTATTTAGAATGAATTATATCCGATTATCTATGAAAGCGTACCAAGAGGAAGCAGAATGGTGCGATGACCTTGGAAGAGATTCTATCATCGCCCGAAATGTTTGATTCTCCTAAATTATGCTGTTGATCGTTTCATAAACTGAAGAAATAATTTATGTAATAATGACCGCAGCCCGCGACTAGCACCATGCGAGTGGTCAATACTTGTATGGCTCTTCCTTAACAATAATTACAATCGAGTAGGTGCCAAGTAAAGAGTAGTTAGTACCTTGTAGCTGCAATGAACAAGCGCCTGCAAACTTTTGAGAGAAAACATTTCCGGAACAGACAGTCCAATGTGATGGACATTGCAGACTGTGTTTGTATTGGATAAGCACCTGTCTGGAGCATTATATGAGGCAAATAGAGCGAAGCTTATAAACTCCGTGTGCGGCTGACAAGCAAAGTGGATGTGATGGCTGAAAGAGGAGTAAGTGAACAACTTGAGGTAAGCTCATCATGGGGTGTAAAGAGCAGACACTTTAAACACTAAATGTGGGGAAACCTGTTATCTACAGATCCTTGGTAGGTAAATGTGTATAAATTTGACACATTTACCCATTTCCGTTTTAAATGCTGCAGTTTTGTGTGTGATGAAAGTTTAGTCTTATTATGTAATCTAAACAATTGCGATAAAAGCTATACCCCGTTTTAAAATATAAAATGTGTTCATTTTTCTAATTTAACTACAGTCTTTGGAGTGGTCATCCATGACAGTTTGTTCCTCTTGATTTATAATTCAAATTTTAAAGAGACATCTCACCTGTTCATATAAATTTGTACTATATTCTTTATTTTTATGCATAATGCTGACAATTTTAAGCCGTTTGCGATAATTTTCATATCTCCTTAAAATAAAGTGTATCCTTCTTTAAACCTTGAAAATGTTCACTTTAGTCCCCTCTATCCTTCTTGTACAGTTTTATTCAGTTTCCAGCACTCTTATACGTAAACAGCTACCAATTTACTACATTTTAAAGCAATACGTTTTCTTACTTTCCTTATTAATGACATTTTAAGTGCACCATACATCCGTGTAAATATCGGACTATCCAATTTTCTGATGACCGATGAGAAGGCCACAAATCAAGTCGAGCTAAGCGCTAGAGCAGCGGAAATTGTCGGTGGTAGAAAGCACTACAGTGACAGTCTAATAAATTCCAACACACTTAAAAAGTTACATAAAGGGATGCAGGAACTGCTTTATTTTCCAACATTTATGATATCTTCTTACTAAATTATCACTTAATTCTCTTTGAAGAAATATACTAATTTCTTGTTGGATGTTATTCTTTAGTTGGTCTAAAGGTGTATGAATGCCATTAATTTATGAATGACAATACGAATTGAAACTTTATCTGGAAACTTCTATTGTGGCCTGTGTGGCTAAATATCACGTGCTACACTGTTTTATGATTTATAATAAGTTTAACTGCAAAGGCCACAATGCTCTTTACTGTTGCTGGCAAGTTAAAATTATGATTACATGCGATATCTTAAATTATACAAAACCTTTTACAAATCTTTTTCATTCGCTGTTTTACACACTTGGTCATTTGCGAAAAGCAGCATTATCAGATAAATAATAGTTTTAAATGAATATAAAAACTAAGCCATTTTATATCGGCATAGATTATAAAAGGTAAAAACTATGGGTATTAGAGCTTGCATTGTACTTGTTGCTTCCTCAGATTCTTGAATCTCACTCTTTATTTCTTTTTGTTTATACATAAATTTGTATGGCTTTTATCAAATGATTTGAGCAGCCTATAAGTATCATATCGCATAATGTATTTTCTGTTAACTACATCGAATACCTCCACATACTCGACAAAAGCCATACAAATGAGCAAATTAAATTCTCTTTTTTCTTCCAATAATCATGTCAATGTAAAAATGCAAATGTGTCTTTCCTAAATCCGTGTTGTTTAATATGGCTTCTGTTATGAATTTTACACGATTTTGCATATACTTTAAGCAAATATTCACATTAATTGTCACGTCGGTCCTGATGGTCTAGTGGTAACCATACTTGCCCCGTAAACCCAAGATCGCGGAGGCTTAATCCCTGTCAGGGTCGATGGATTTTTTTCCGGCATACAAGATCCTAAGTATGGCTTCCTTCGGAAGGGAAGTGAAGCCGTGAGTCTCGTGTCTTAGATTTACGGCACGTAAAAGAACCTCAAGCCTGAAAGAATAGACCTCTGAACAAAATGTATCGGCCGTTTCACGTCCCAATGCGAATGGGACGCTGATGGCCTGAGATATTAAAGAGGTCTGTAAATAAATCCATTAATTATCATGCTTGATGCATCGGCCTATAAATAAAATTGCATAATAATAAGTTTTGCGATTGCTAACAACATTTCTAAAAACCTTGATGTTATAAAATCGTGTACGAAAAATAAACAGCATACAGAAGTTGGTCTTATACACAAAAGTTTGAATCTTCGTGAAGTCTGTGTTTACGTACATCGGACCATTTTTATGAAAGTATATATCCTTACCTTCGCTTAAATGCGAGGAAAACACAAACTTTATAGTTCTAGTCTTCTTTCCATGTTTTGAAGTAGATTTTAATTTAATTTAGAAAACAAAAAAAAAATCAACATGTTTAAATCAATGCATAATTCCTGTTTTGTATTAACTTTATAAGACACAAAATCTCACACGGCTAAATAAGCCTGTTCTCTTTATCCTTTTTGGAACAGAAAATACATTCATAATTTTTAGCACTCTAAATATAGAGTAAAACCACATTTGAAGGATAACATTCTTTGGGTATTTATGCCAAAAATATACATATAAGAAAAAAGTCATAATTAAATCACAAGGTTCATTATGGATAAGAAACTTTAAAGTCATACATTATGTTAAAATGTAAAATACTCAAAGTAGAGTGAAATAAAAATCGTCACGATTCTTGATTCATTTTTCTACAAATGTTACGTGTTGGTTAACATCGTAAAGGCTGGGCTCTATGAGATTTCGCCTAAAAGAACATTATGAATCGCTTTGCAAAGAAGTTTATAGGATTTTTGTTAAATTATAACTTAGTTTTTACACTAACTCGTAGATTATGAAACTGGTTGCATTCTCACAGGTTATCAAAGAGCCAGTGTAAACAATTTCTTTTACAACATCGAATTCGGCTGTGCGTGCTTCTGAACTGGAAGGTGAGGTGTGATTCAGAAATTGATAGCAATGATTGCATAAGAAATTGAGGAGTGGATATCTGAATATTACTCGTTTCTCTGTCTAACAGAACGGATATCACTTGGAACACCATTGTGAAAGATGCGGCGTAGGGTTTGTTGTGCTAACATTCGAATGGGTGGTTTCTAAAGGTTATCAAGCTTAGCTGCATTTTGGAAAACTATGTTAGCCCCCAGTAGAGCATCCTCCTCAAAATCTCATAAGCAACGGATGGGTGAACTAAGCCCAGCTTTAGTAGTGTGAACATAGATGGTTTCGACTTCAACGACGCCTTAGACTACCGTGAAGTGAAAGCAGTTTGAATTCGCCACATTCTTCATATATTAAAATTAATTCCTTTTAGTATTTTGACAACTTCAGTTCTGCATAGAGCTAGGATGAATTAAGTAATATTTATATTAAACAGTATAACAGAATTTAAGTGCAAATAAAATAAAACACATTACATTTTACAATCCAAATTAATTAGCAACAATTTAAGAATAGAAAGAATTAGATGTTATAAAATAATTTCATTACAAAACTAATTCTCTATTAGGGCATCAAATTTTTGCTCTAAACAAGCTTAATGGGGTGGCAGAATCTCAGGAAACTTTGTTGAAACACGAAGTTAAATATTTATAAAACTCTAATAGTGCACCTCAACTATGAACAACAAAAGAAAAATCCCAGCCATCCAGTTCTAAGCGTAGCTAAGCGTTTAATAATCAGAAGACAACCTAATAAAATCCAAATTATCAATAATTGTGTTTAATACATTGAAATTCATGTAAAATGGCGGAATACGAATAAAAAACTCTATTATACACTGAAAAGTAAAAAGAGCATCGAGGATAAATTTTAAACGACATTTGAAGCCACCACAGCCCAATTTTGTAATTTCTGTACTTTTAAAACTGTGTTTCGTTGTTTCTGAAAGCATCGACCTATTTTATATCCTGTTTTAGCTCCCCTTTAAATTCTCGTTATTCAGGCTGCAGTTTCACCTTCGCTTGTCATTCGTACGACCACAAACATCAGCCTCGAGGGCCAAAAATTTTAGTGTTTCCCCCTTCATTATACCAATTTTCCCCCGTCGATGTCCTGGAGCTAAGCAGCAACGCAGTTCGTTTGATCTCAGTATGCGGGGCAGAAACAAATTTCCTCCAAATTGATATGTTCCATGTGATTTTTAATACTAACCTCTAAATATTTCCGTGTACAAAGAAGTGTTTTCATGTACAAAGCATTGAGATTAAAGCAAGGAATAAGAATTAAGCTTTAATTACAAGAAAATCGGAACAGAAATTTCATTACTTTGCAATTATAATTTATTAGCTTTGACCAAATGTTGGTGGTTCCAATAAAAGACAAAAAACTTACACGTGTTCTTAACCACGCTCAAAGAATGCTAGATAATCTATTGAAAGGTATTTTATCTTCCAACTCGAAACCATTTCCCTAAGATCTAATTCCCATGCAAAGAATAAAAATGTTGCGCGAAATATTCTGTGCAGTTAACGAAAATTATATTTATGTAGGCTGCTGCGCAGCTGATTGATGCCAGTTTTACATTCTTCCATTTGTCGTGGTTAGCTTTGGACATCACAATATTAGTAGCAGTGGTAACAGCGAATATCCATAGCGCCTCGTGCAACACATTGTTCAGTTAACTCGGACAAAGTTGTACTTCGCTAATGGGCTGCATAAACAGTGCACATACACAAAGTTCGGCAGGCTTCGGGTTTTAGATAATGACGGAGACAATTAGTCTAGCACCAGGTGTACTCACAATTGCTATATAAACAGAGCGTATTTGCATTTCAGCCACCAGCTATTTTTTTTTTTTTTTTCCGATCTTGGAGTCTACACGTCAAAAAATTCAATGTTGATGTACTTTTCAAAGTGTAAAAAGTTGGTAGCTAATACACTGCACTGACGTAGCGTTCACATTTTTGAAAATTTTGTTTCAATTTTCTTCTTTTTTTATCACATCAACAGATATAAAATTCCTTCATAGCTTACATAAATAGCTTACATAACTAGTCAAATTTTCACAGGTATAATATGTCGATTATTAACATAAGTTTGAAACCTTCAAATCAGTATTTATTCAACTGCTTCCTGGACATGTCTGAAATGCGTATATTTGATCCAAACTTGGACAAAAGTGTTAGTTATGCGCAACTATATATGTGAAGGTATATTTTGTTTTATTTCAGTAAAATTTAGATAGCTTTGTGTACACAATTACATTTAAGAAATTGATTGGCATATATGTGTGCGTGCGTGCGTGTGTGTAGTATGATGTTCTGTAAACAAATGTGACTCACATAAATTATGATAGCGTTGCTACGTGACAGGTAAATCTACAATGAACAAATGAAGCCAAGATAATCGTAAATCAACAATGAACAAATGAAGTCAAGGTATCGTATGATGTTCTGTAAACAGATGTGCATCACATTACGTCATGCTAGCGTTGCTACAACAAAATGGGGCCAAGATTATCGTTTGAACAGCAAAAAGCAATTTTGAAGTGCTATTGGAAAACTGATAATGTTGTCAATTTCAAAGGTAATGGGAAAGTGTGTACAGAACAGAACGCCAACGCGAGTAAAAATTGCAAACATTCAAGACAAATTTGAGACTCATGATACCGTATGCGATGTTCACAAGGGCAGATCTGGGAGACCTCGCCCAGCTACAAGCCCCGCGTCCTCAGCTATGGTTCTGAACGTTTTTGAGCACTAACTTGGTAGGACGAAGAGGTCCGATTAAGTTTTCACCGCGTTCTGCGGATCTAAATCTATTGGACTTCTACCTATGGGGAACTGTTAAGGACGTTGTATACCGTAGAAAACCAGCTACACTGGCAGCACTTCGGGAAGAAATTGAAACTGCATGCGCTGCAATCGCTGAGGACACTTTCGCAAACGTTACTCAATCAGTAGTTCAACATACACAGAAGTGTATCGACGACGATGGTGGGCATTTTGAGCAACTGTTGTAACTATAAAAGTGTAAGATGATTAGTGCTCATCATTTTCTGTTTATGTGAATTCAGTTTTTGTTATGTTAACACAGTTTTTTCTTTGCTTGAAGTGTATATACATTTTTTGGCACCCTCTGTATTCAACAGTACAGAGTATTGCATTTTTTAAATATTAGCATTCCTTTTCGATGATTCTGAAACGCAGACCTTTGCTAGATCAAATGGCTCGATTTCGGTATTTATTATTATTATTATTATTATTATTATTATTATTATTATTATTATTATTATTATTATTATTATTATTATTATTTTAGGAAGAGCATATTTTTAACTTTATCATAAATGTTTATGATCACTAATTTCGTGTGATATATTTAAACCTACCCTTGTTAATATATTGTTACAGTTAAATGTTTTTCGCTATCTTGGTTACTGCACTGCACATGTTACATGTCTCTTTCTTCAATCTGAATCACTTTGACCTTGACAAGTAATGTTTCCTGTTAACAGGGCTCTGCTTCATGCAGCATATTGAATGCTATCGCTGCTGAAATTACTGCATTGCCAATCTTATTGTTACAAAATCTATTTGGATCATTTACTTCAATTTAACATACGGTGTAAGTTTTTGTTGAATTTTTTTAGTTTTTTCCCCAGAACTTTTCCGAAGAGCCAATGCACTCTTTGCAAGAATAGAGCTTCTTATGATTACCACAATGGTATTCTGAAATCAAAACACTGGGTGACTAAATGTGTTCTAATTTTACTATGATTTAATTTGAATGGATGACCTGATTCCTAGTCCTCAAAGCTTGCCCTGAAGTGGTGATATAACCGTGCCGGCTTCTAGTGTACGATACTGTGCAACCTAGCAGTGGTTAAAGAACTAACACGACCGTATTTTGTTATTACTTGTCCAAGGAATTATCCTTGTTTTCAAGCGAGCGAAACCGACAACACACGAGCTGCAAGTGTTACCAAGGAAGGGAGGGGAGGTTCTATCTGCCTAACCTGAGTCGAAACTGGGGATAACTTTATTTTTTTATGAACATTAACAATGCAAACGCTAATAGTTGTTTCTGTGTTTTCTGCCTTCAGTCAGCATCCTTACACGGCTAATAAGAGTCATGTCATAGTGGGGAAAGCATGGATGTAAACAGGTCGCAGCGCTCCCGCCAAAATCGGCAATGTAAAATAAATGGCTAATAACCACAATGAGCGTGCACTCCCTCTCCCACACAAATTCTCAGAACTAGATTAACCGTTTGCTGACTAAACTGATGAAAACTTGTCTGCAATAGTGACGTCAAGCATTTAAAGACGATTCACGGTAAAATACGAATAATTTGATACCTAAATAGCAGTACACAGTAGCATCAATAGGTGACGTCATTGTGGACAATGAGTTACGCGTTCTTATTACAGAGAAGTGTGTATTAAATTATCTGCATTGTTAACAGTTGTCGAAGGGTAAGCAATGGAAGGATAGGAAAGCTATTTACAAGCAAAAGATAACTTCAAGAAGGGAACTTCTGTTGGCTAGCCAGTATCCACGTTATGAAATGTGCTGAACGGATAGGTCAATGCAGCATGTTGGAACCGTATAACACGGAAAATTGTCAGAACTCCCCTCTGGTATTCCGGTGTTTCGCCCTCCAGGCAAAAAGGGGGGAAAAGGTGAATCCAATAACTGGAATTCAACTAACAGTGCTTCGCCATAATGTTTTAAAAATTTACAACACACGACATGTGTTTTTTTATTTTTATTTCTTTGTTTTTCTATTGTTTCAGCGTTTATATAATGTTAAAGATTCTTATTCAGAGTTTAGTTTTGTTTATTAATATAAAATTCTTATTTTTATTCCATTAAATATCATTACCATATGAACGTTGATTTTAGCATTTGCTCTTTCATGCACAGAATATTTCTAATGTACGTAACAATTCAAAAGGTATAAAGTTTAATTTAAATAAAAACCAAATACGTACTGAAGCGAACTATTATAAACGCAATTTATATCCGAAAATGGTTGCGTAAATGTGTAAACAGATAAATAGATAAGGAATTATATAAATAACAAAAGTGCATTAAAATATATCAATAATTAAATTCAAGTAAATAAATGCGCCTTCTCTCGGCAAAATGATTGTATAAATAACAAGGTTAAAAGTGTGTTAGTAAATGTTCTTTCTATTACAATAGGTATGAGTGTATGACCAACTGCAATGTTACGGGCCGACCATGTAACATAGTTAATATCTAAAAATTATGCGCATTATAAAATCCTGAGATTTAAAATACAGTAAGAAGCAGGAAAAAGTAATTGTTTTTCAAAAATTAAATATTTGCCATCCCTTAAGCCTATAAAGTTGATTTCTTTAGCTAAAGGCACTTCAAGGGAAGAAGTTGAAATTCAAGAAGAATGCTCCATAGGCCTTAAATTCAGCCAGTTTCACTCGTCTGAGCTGCATTATGTCTTTCTTAATGCTAGATTTATATAAGAGGACAGCCTGATTGTGGATTTTCAGAAAATGTTCAATTAATAATGGCAAGTGTTGTTCACTAGCCAATCCGTTACTCTATACGTAAAGTAGAAGTATTTCCACACATTTTTTTATATTGTAACAAAAATGTGTGTCAAAACTTTAAGAACACATTCCTCTTATATAGGAAATGAAGTTGCGTTATATGAACATGGGTCCGGAAACGCTTCAGTCCCTTGTTATTGCTATTTTCCTACAACTCTTCCTATATCCTATGATACGCAAGCTATTTATTCTGTTTTTGTTTGCAATGACATTATAGCTATCATGTAAGAACAATCCCAAACCGGAACAGTCAAATTTACACTTAGGCATTCTTGTTTACCTCTGGTTAGAATGTCAAATAGTATGGGGCGGGGTGTAACAACCCGTAGTTCTTAGATTCACCGCCAGTATTTTCACGTGGCCCACTTCCTTGCTTTCCTAACACCGAGTACATAGGTATGTTCAACTGATGAGTGTTCATCAAGGACTTAGCTTCAGGCACAGTACATTGGAAGGTTATTCAAATGCAGAACTGGCATGTGTGGAAAAGCAGACGGGAATAGCAGTGCTGCTCAGCGTTTGTACCGAAAGAGATTTCCAGAACGATCATGACCGGACAAATGAACGTTTCAAACACTTGATCGCCGTCTTAGGGAGCAGGGGGCGTTCAAGCCTGCCACTCACGAAAGGTTGATCATACTTGGAGAGAGTTGAGTGAT
Organism: Metallyticus violacea; assembly: GCA_030762175.1. NCBI lineage: Eukaryota > Metazoa > Arthropoda > Insecta > Mantodea > Metallyticidae > Metallyticus > Metallyticus violacea. Next base: position 29,141,557 of record CM060846.1, on the reverse strand, counting down.
AACCTGTTGTATTTGCACCACTTACAGAGTTGATTTTGATTGATTGATTTATGGACGCTCTTTAACATCTCAGGTCAACAGCGTCCCATTCAACTCAGGGCGTGAAATGGCCGACAAATTTTGCTCAGAGGCCTCTCTTTCAGCCTTGAGGTTCTTTTTCGTACCGTAAATGTATGACACGGGACCCAGACTTTACTTTCCTTCCGAAGGAAGCCATACCTAGGATTTTTACGCCCGAAAAAATCCATCGGTCCTGGCCGGGTTCAAACCCGCGATCTTCGGTTTAGGAGGCAAGTATGGTAACCATTACACCACCAGGACCGACTACTTACAGAGTGTACAAACCACTCTCATGGGGGTCATTATGAGCACTTGTTTTAAGACAGATTTCTATGTGGTATGTCATTTAATGTAAGCAGAGTTGTAGAAAAAAGACATGACAAAAGAATGAAGCTTTTCCAGATCAATGTTTATATAACACATCTTCATCCTCTACATGAGAGGAATATACTTCTAAAGTTTTTACATAACTTTTTGCCAGTTCTGTAGCTAAATGTCTATAGTAACATTTAACTATAGGCAGTTTACTTTTTATTTGTTTGATATATCACTCAAATTTTGAAAATATGCCGAAAGCTATTTGGGGACATTTACCTGCCTTCCCTCTCTCTTCTGAAATGCATGTCTGAAGTACTACTCAACATTGCAATGGTCGTGTGGGTTGCACGGCGAATTCATTCAGTGCTACGGGTGGTATTGTCTTCCTATCGAACGAACAAGAAAGCCTTCAGTGCAAAATAAATCTAGAATGAATAATAGTAGCTAAATGTACTTCCCGAAATATGCATTCACCATTCCCATTCGGTTGTACACTGGGAATTGTCATAAATCGGTTTAAACGATATTTGGCAAAAGGGTGTGAAAAACAGATATGGTGTAGTGGAAAAAGCCAATAGACGCATGTCCGACATAAACCGGCAAGAAATAGAGGCGCGATGCGTGCAGAAGTCATCTCTGGATCTGCAGAGCGAAATTAAAATTAGATGGGGTAAAGAGACCTATATCAGAGGCTAGGCATAAAACAGAGGTGGGAATATCATGGCAAACTGTGAGGCTGGAAGGCACGTAAGGTTGACGACGAGGACGGTAGGAGGATTTGCCTATTATGCTCGGAACCTGAAGATTGGGTGCAGAGTTTGGCTAAGTGCGCACAAAAAGAAGATGGTGGGATATATTTCTCCCGGATTCATTTTTGATTTCCAGTAGGAGGAGGCCGGCATGCTGGGACTTAATTGTAAATAGACAAATCTGGGCTTTGTTCTTAAATGAAATACGTAGTTTTAGGGACAAGGCATTTCTATAAACATTGTACATAAACAATACGAAAACTTATATGAATATCAGAATTATGTATGAATGTTTGTTTCATGTGTGTGTGATTGGGTTTTTTTTTTAAAAAAAAAAAAGAAGAATCTAGTTTAGGATAAGCAATAATCTGAGAATTCTTTTACAGGGGTTAATTTTTATCTTTAGAAATGAAGAATTGGGCGTTCTTATTAATGTTGTTGGTTTCTTTTGTCGTCATTAATTTCAGAAATTAAGTATTTCACAAGAGCATGAACGGTCTTGCGACTGTGATGCGCAACATGAACCGTATACCTAGTTTAACTGGATTAATAATAATAATAATAATAATAATAATAATAATAATAATAATAATGATCATAATAATATATTATAGAATATGCTAAAGAAGCGAAAACAAAGATACCAGTTTGCATACTTGGGAATTTCAGCTCCCAGATGCATGGTAAGCGATAAGCATACCCAATACAGAGCATAGACCAGATATGTTTGGTTTTACATCAGTGGAGCATAAGGATAAATCAAATAACTTCAGCATTTAACTTCATCGTCCCGTTTAATGGTGTGTGAATGCGATAAAAAGCCCTGCCAAATGTTTAATATTTAAAACAACATTTAAGATAACCTAGGAGGCCAGAAAAAAGCTATGTTAGAAACATTGGCTGTTAAAATGTAAAACGCGTGTCATACTTTACTGTAACGTGTTTAATTAACTGTTTATTTGGTTAATTAATATACACGCTATAAATTGTCTATTTTAAGCATTTAATTTTAAACGACGATGATGAACTAAAGGGCAGCTTATTGTTAACTAGCATTTTTATGCGAGGCGAACCTCTTGTAGTAGAGTTAAAACTTCAACTAATTATTTGCAGTGATCTAGATCGAGCGTATAAACACACCTCATTTCATCCAAAAGTCAACACAAATTGGAGCCCAATCCCGAAATTTAGCAATTAAGTCCAGAGTGTAGAGGTTCTTAGCAAAAGTTATACCCCAGTGAATTCTATTGCAAGTGTTTTCTGTATTTTTCTCCATAGATTAAGTCGGTGCTGGTGGTGTGGTGGTAACCATATTTGTCTCCAAAAACAAAAATCGTGGGTTAGATCCCGGCCAGGATCGTCAAATTTTTTCGGGCGTAAAAATCCTAAGTATGGATTCCTTCGGAAGGGAAGTAAACTCCCGTGTTGTAAATTTACGGCAAGTAAAAGAACCTCAAGATTGAAAGAAGAGGCCTCTGAGCAAAATTTACCGGCCGTTTCACGCTCTAAATTGAATGGAACGCTGATGACCTGAGATGTTAAACATCTTCCGTAAATAAAACAAGTCAACAACAATACATGGATTAAAGCAACATTTGGATTATTTTCTAATTAAAGCCAAATTAGAATATAATTTTAACAAGGAAGCTTTTAATGCTTTTTACAAAAATGTTCGTGTATGTACCGAATAAACCAGAGAGATTCTAACAACGATCAAAGTAACTTCCTGTCACTAGTTTTGTTTTTAAATACAATAATGCTTACTCACACTAAGAAAATAAAAGTAGATAAACTTAGAACCAAAAGCACGTATTTGTGTGATCCAAGTGCCAAAAGTAAACGAAAAATTTTCATTTGAAGATTTAAACATAGTGTTGTTTGGCTTCTTTTGACTGCCATACATTGCTGTCAACCTTGACTGTATGTTTACGTACATTTTCTCACATTTTGATCCAAATAATGGCTTTTGCTAACATTTCCAGTCTTTCACAAAAAATCTCTTCAATACAACATAGTATTTCTGAATAGATTCCATTACAAGCTGCTATAATATGGCGTTTCATATCTTCAGATACAATCGGTATGTTCTTGTAGAAAATATATTTTAGCTTTTCCCAAATAAAAACCCCATGGTGACAAATCTGCGGAATGTGTCCGCCAGCTTACAGAACCTATTCGCCGAATTCAACAACATACAAACATAATTACATAAAGACAAACGGTTTTACGTCTTGCGACATGAGCTGTCACCCATCATGTTGGTACCACACGCTCCTCCTATTCTGCGACGAAATTCACCGAAAGTTCATGTTTTAGGAAGTTGACATACTTGAACGTGGTATGACCTTATAAGATGATGACGCACTATTCCGCATCACACGTTTACACTCTAGGAATTCTGAGGTTTCATTTAGATTGTTTACTGACCATTATTGCATGTTTGTAAGGTTGACTTGTAAAAGAATAAACAATAAACTAATGCGTGATTTTTCCTTCGCCGGACCACTCTACGCGTTAACGGCCGGTCGATCATTTCAAGCTGGTAGTGCGGTGAAACGGGAGTTAGAAATTTCGCATCTATGATTGTAGCGTAAGCTATTATTAACACTTAAAATACTTTAAACACACATTAACTCACTGTTATCAAGCGAGAAAATGCTGTAACTGCCTTCCTTCATTTTCCAAACATTTTTGACATCGACTTATGAAATTAACCATTACCCTCTGCAGTTCTGTCTGAGAAATGGAAACAAAATTATTCAAGAATGTTATTTTTCAGTTAATTTAATGTGTGTGAATCTGTATTGTATATATTTTCTTTAATGCTCTCCAGAAATAAAAATCGCAGGGGCTTATATGGAGAGACCGAGAGGGCCATATGTTATTAGTGACGACTCTATCATCAAATATTTCGTGAATTGCATGTAAAGAGACGTGAGCTGTATGTGCCGTTGCACAGTCCTGTTAGAAAGTCGGAAACCTACGTTCTCTCACAGTTAATTCACGGAAAAAAATTGCAAAATATTCTGCACACATCTATCACTATTAATAGTTTCTCTCAACGACAATGGCGCACCACGCTTTTGTCGTTTGATCATACTAGGGGTTCCTCGTTTTTCTGAACCCGGTATTTTTTTTTTTTTTTTTTTTTTTTGTGGATTAACATATAGATTCGTACGTAAAATAAATACATTAGGATCAATTTCTCTGTCTTGTACACTGTTCAAAAATCCTTCACAAAATCCACTACTGAATGCAGGGACACAAGAGTTAAGTTCTTACATTACAGTCATTTCATGGGGTTTTAACTGCAGTAGCTTTGTTCAGTACTAGTTCAAACAGGGAAATATAAAAGTTCCTTTTGCTGAGAAAGGTGTTGAAGTGATATTTTAAAGGAACGTTCCAGAACATGTCCAATGTTATGTAACACTTCTTCTGTGAGCACTGTACATAGTTGTGTACAATTTTTATCAAAAATACTTTCCGTTTTACAAAATTTATTTACCAATTGTGAAATGGAACTTCCGACTTAGAAGTTGAATATTAAGGAATCTCTCTTGAGCAATCCTCGTACATTGCAAGCCGATTCTGTACGCACGTACAAATCGTAAATAAATATTCATTGGGGAATCGAATGCATGAATCGAGCAATATTAACGTAATTACTACTCTGTATTACGCCGCCTAATGAATGTTTAATACACCGTCACACAACAGACAACACGTTCGTACGTTTCTAGGGTAAAACTCATACTGACCTCCCCTCCTACTCTCCGGCCCGCTTTCGAACGACGACAACTGCAGAGTTTGGTCAATTGAACGTGGAGCGGTCCCGCGAAGAAAAAAACATCCAGTATAAAACATACCTTACTAGTACGTGTCAAATAGAGAAGACAACATTTTGTTTCAACGATTGAAATAACGATATTTAATTAACAATTTGTACTAGAATCATACAAAAACCGCAATTACAATTCTAATCGTATTAGCTTTAATTTTTTTAGTGTCGGTGTGCATTGTTTCACTAAAAAAAACTACTCAGAGCTGGAATAACATACTCCGCTTATTGTTAATGCCTCTACATAGGATACATTTGTGATCACCTCTCTGTACTTCCAATCTATGAAAACAAAGCATCGATTTCACATCTCGTTTCAGAATTATTCGGGGTAGTAGTTGCAGTTGATTCACTGGATATAACCACATTACATGTGCTGGGTGAACTGTATTACACCGCAGTAATTTGTTAGATTGTTGAAGGGTAATTAGACAAGCAGTTTTAGATAAGGAATTCGATCCAGGAACAAAAAAAAATCTGTAATGAATAATATGATACTACGGCACTGAACACGATTAACTGATACAGCGTGTTATGTAGATTTTGTAGAGAGAGTTATCCACCTCACTAGTTTGATAGATAAGGCGACAGACTGTGTTTTCAAAGATCATAAGTTGTGGCCCTGCGGAGTGATTATTATTGTTATTAAAAGTGTGTTTGGTTTATTTACGGACATTTTTAACATCTCAGGTTATCAGCGTCCCACTCAATTCAGGGCGTGAAAAGGCCGATAAATTTTGCTCAGAGGTCTCTTCTTTTAGACTTTAGATTTTTACATGCTGTAAATTTACTTCCTTCCGAAGAAAGCCATTCTTAGGATTTTTATGTCCGAAAAACGGGACTGAACCCGCGATCTTTAGCCTTCGAGGCAAGTATGGTCATTGCTAGACCACCAAGATCGACTTTATTAAATGTGCGGATGCATAAGATGTAAAAATAAAAATAATTCACGTTTTTAAAAAAGCAACAAAACTCAAGCTCTATAACGATCCGATTCTATGTCTTGTTTTTTGGTATCATTTAGAATGAAAGGTTTATTTTCAGTGTCGTATTGGTCTTTTGGAAACTAAATGTCATAGCTTTGAAATTTAGAAATAGAGTTCTTATTTCTAATTGCTTACTATGGTCTCTTTGCAATCTCTGAAATTATGACGATATTATTCATTCAAATTCTCTGTATATACACATTTCAGTTAAACCGTGCAAAAATTTAATAAAAAAATAAGGCATGCTCTATTGATCATCTTAGATAGGGAACCTAGAGTCTGAAAAAGCCAGTCAAGAAGTAATAGTTTTATAATGTCCTTTTCTATTACTTTTTCGGATTATTTAAAACTAACTTATTTACATTTAGTCTTTGAATTATTTACAACTAATATCGCAGAGTTTTTAAAAATTAGTCTTTTTATTATTTGCAGTTATTTTTGCACAATATTATATCATATTGACAAACCTCAGTTATTTTGTACCTCACAACAGTTGCCCAAAATGGCGGCCACCAATCTCAATGCACGCACAATTCTGCCGCACCCTTTCAAATATCGCCGGTTTACAGAAGTAAACACTCATCGTGACAGATGATGCCTGTTGAGAAATCGTTCCCTATACAGCCTTTCAGCGACGAGGGCATTGCTACACATTACATGAATGAATGAATGTCTATCAGCTCTGCGAAATTGAATCTGTACAGCGCTTTCCTACCATTAGACTATACTAATGCTATGAAAGGCTCTGTCGTTGATTCATGGCAAGAACAATGTAAATACGATAAGACAGAAATACTTTGTAGAAGATAGGTAATGAAAACAACGCATTACTGATTGCCTAGCCTCCATATGCTTTAAACCCTTATTTCCTCAAGTTGGCTTTGCAGACTACAAGTTCCCTGTTTCAAAATGACTAATAGCGCATCCCTTATTTCCTATTTAATTTTGGCATGCTCTTACTGAAACACCCTATATAAAAGAAAATATAAAATCTTACAAAAGACTGAATATAAAAAGCAATGCCCTTTCAAGGAGGTGGAACTTAGTTTAGTGTTAGAGTACTGAATCATCTTGTCAGTGGAACTCCAACAACAACAAAATCTGTATCCTCTTTTCCTTTAAGAAGCATAAGCGATCGCATGGTTATGCAACAGAATTATCTAAGTAATGTTCGACTAAGTATTAATTTTCAGAAATGTATCGAGTTCTGATTGGTGTATTTAGTAAGGAATTTGTATGTTCTATCTTTCCCTGCTATTTTGTGTTTTCTATTTTCAGGTATTAGTCCAGCATTTTATTTTAACAGTGTGAATAATTATTATTTCTATAATATTTTGTTGAGCCTTACATTTATTCCTTTATTATTTCTTCGATTGCTGTGGGCCTACATATTTTATCAGTGTGTGACGTCATAACTAACTATAGAACAAAGTATTGCTAATTTATGGACCTAATGTCGCAAACTGACAATACTAACATAGTTCCTGTAACATATTCTGAAAATTCTTGCTCATTTACATTGTTTCTTCGCAATATATGATGATGTATGTTTCACAGTTTTGGGATAACAAGCAAAAATATTAAGTAAAACTTGTTTCATGTTTCATTTTAAGTTGTGTTAATGTGCACGGTGCTGAAAAAAAAAAACAAGTACAAAATATTTACAAGTAGATATAGTCCGAAAGAGTTAAAAGATTAAGAAATTGCTATGAATAATTGGGACCTTACAGTAAACTACAGGATAACAGATTATTTGACCACTGAAGCAAAAACAAATAGGGGCTTTGTTATTGTTGAAGAAACAGCAATGTTTCAAGTTGAGTAGTCCTAGTACTTGGAAACAATCATAAATAACGTAATTTTTTTGAATGATTTATTTATGGACGCTCTTTAACAGCTCAGATCATTAGCGTCCCATTCAACTCACGGCGTGAAACGGCCGATAAATTTTGCTCAGAGGCCTCTCTTTCAGGCTTGAGGTTCTTTTTCGTGCCGTAAATGTACGACACGGGACCCATGGCTTTACTTGCCTTCCGAAGGAAGTCATACTTACGATTTTTACGCCCCGAAAAAATCCATCGGTCCTGGCCGGGTTCGAACCCGCGATCTTGGGTTTAGGAGGCAAGTATGGTAACCACTACACCACCAGGACCGACAAAAAAAAATAAAATAACGTAGAAGGTATAGGAGAAAGGGAAATAAAAATATAATCGAATTGAGTTAAATAATTGTAAACTGCTTAAATTCAATATGGTGGGAAAAAAAACATTTGGAAAAATGTACAAAATATATAGGAGAAGTTTTGGTGGAATCTGTTTTGAGTTACGGGAGTGAGATATGCGTACCGAATGAGTACGAATATTACATAAAAAGAATATTAGCAGTCGAAATGGATTATATCAGACCGAGGGCTGAATTTAGAGAATGGATTGTATTAAAATCCTGGAAATTAGAAACAGAGTTCCAGCAGAAGAAACAGTATTGCAATGATTTGAAAACAGGAGTTTTAAATGCTTTGGCCACCTGATGAGTATGGGAGATGACAGATGGCCTAAAGTAGTGTATGAATGACAACCACCAAGAAGACGAGAAAGAGAAAGACCAAGGAACAAGGAGATTACGGAAGCAATGACAAAAAGGGACTCAATATCCGAAGACACGCAGTATAAAGTATGTGGATGATTGGCGCAGAAAAACAGCAGTAGCTGTAGCAACCTGACATAGACAAGAAAGTCCAAATATGGATACCTGAAGAATAGGACCAAACAGTCCTACGTTTCTTTCTGGTGTTATGGGCATTAACCGTTATCTCCAATGCTACAGATGGTCAAGAAGACTGCAAACATAGTAGCTTACCTTAAACATACACTATACAGAGCATATCGTACTAATTGAGCCTTACCCAGGTAAATGTCTACCAACACTTTTATGAGTGATGAGCCACAGCATTACAGTCCATACAGTAAATGTCAATAAGTAATTTAATTAATTAAATTCAAGTACGGTAATCTTTCCTAAAAATTATCAAGTGTACTTCTCAAAATGTCTTATCGCTTCCACAAAACCTGTACACTGAGTGACCGTGCCAGACTTTAAGTTCAGTATGCCTATGATATCTTTAACTGTCTAAGAACACGGCACATCTCAACATAGCTATGATGCTGATCCATAAATATTCCTCAAGCTCTATACTGAAGCGTCTGCGAATATTTGTTACCACTCAAAAAAAAATGTCAAGCCCCCTTTCAACTGAAATTGTTTGTACACATCTGTCTTGCGTCCTGCAGGTATACAATATGAAAAGGGTAAAAGTTATTTTTCATTTAATTTGAATATATGTCCTACCTCTTATTGGTTCTGAGTTATTCGCCTTCAAATGCGTTCCGCTTATATGCTTTCATTCTATTGTATATTCACTGATAAACTTTCACCGTCAAAAAGGTAATTGCGAAATTTATCAATTATCTACTGTCTACTGGGAAAGTTTTGGACATCTAGAACGTTGAAATACCTACGCCTTGTAATACAATTATCTCTCAGATAAGCCTATAGCGTTAATTAACAAAAAGCTTCTTGGCTTGTGCAACAGATTTAAGGGTGCAAGCTTTCAACGTATTTGATTAGATTGGTTTCAAACGCAAATGAGAGTAGCACGCCTTTCATATACTTGGATAGGTATACGACTCAGCTATCTTATACATACATGCCTATAAAACAAATGTAATCGTGTTTCACTTCGTTATTTTCTCAGGTCTTCTATAAAATGCAATCACTGTGAGATGAATTCTCTCTACACTTTAAAAGCATTAGAGCTCATTTCCAAAAGTGCTGCTGCTCAATACAACAACCTTGAATATAGCAGTAATAATAAATGACGGTGTTGATTAAGAAATTGAGCGCATGAATTAATTAAGTCCTTTGTAAACTCAAATATATGTAACTAACAAAATAGGAAACGTTTTATTTTTGCAGTATTTTGCTAGAATCGTCATTTACCACACAAGTGTTTAATAGAACACTTTATTTTATAATCACCAAATTAAGTTCTTTGTAAACTCAAATATATGTAACCAACAAAATAGGAAACGTTTTATTTTTGCAAGTATTTTGCTAGAATCGTCATTTACCATACAAGAGTTTAATAGAATACGTTTATATTATAGTCACCAAATAAAATCACTTAACGCATGTGTCGCACATTAGCTGAATGCATTTTGAATTAAATAATTAGCTTAATCTTCTTGATTCTGTAATGAATTAGAGGTCTTGATCATTCTAGACCGTATTTGTTAACTCTTTCAATTAATTTAAAATTGACAGAATTTTCGAAAAAGTTTTTCTCCACTCATTGATGTCAGCGAACTTGAAATCAAAGAAGTCAGTGATGAGGGTTACTTTGAAATTTCTGGAGAAAACTGATTGCAAAGTTACTTCCACTCGTTTAAATAATATTTAAAATCCATAACCCGTCAATAAGCTGTTCATTTGAGCAGGTTTTATTTTCCTTTACACAAAGGCTGTTATCAATTGAGGTAATTTATTCATCTTCTACTTTAATAAAATTACACTTGCATAATCTATCAGTTATTTGAGCATTTGTAAGCCGTTTGCTTTACGCAATAGGCTTGCATCATTTTTCAATGTTTTTAACAGTAAATTACTTTAAGTTCTAATGTTAAAGAAGTTACGTTCAACACATTTCTCTATTATATTTCATTTTAGCAAACTTGTCTAATGTTAAAAGCTCTACTTTTTAACATCGATCGGCTAAACTTTCAGTATTGCATAAGAAACTTAAAAAGCGTATATAAACTGAACTTTTTGGCATATGAACTAAACTAAAGTTTATAATACAAGAATGAAAATGTAGGTGGAAAAAATGACCTATTGCATGATATTTAAACCATAGATATTATATAAAAAGAATGGCATTTTATGAGGATAAATGAGATCATACTTGCGTATGAATGTATCCCAGAAAGCAGGATCTCATTTAACTAGAAACAAATTAATTATAGAAGCTGTGGAAGAAAGATATATGAGAAGGAAGCAGTAGAGGATACAGGCAGAATTCATTTTAACAATCAAAGAAAGATTTAAATTTTTAGTATAAAACCGACACAAGAGATTTGTGAACACTGACACACCGACTTTATTAATCTAAGTGGCTGCACAGAAAGACATTATTCCAGGATTTTATCCAGAGCTGCATGAAGCTACCCGGTCTTTGTTGCTCATTTCACGGCTGTTGACGGGTCGGCAGTCAGAGCGGTAACTTCCGGCGAAGCGGATGTGATATCTTCGCAACTGATTCAAGTTCCAACAGTTAAAATGAAAATATTCACGTACCTTATAAAATCAGATGCTGAAAATGTTGTCCTATTAACACTATAATATTCTGCATCTTTTTATAAATGTGTTATTTACACGCATCAGTTCTTCCGAAATTGAGTTAATTTAAGGTAAAGGAAGGTAGGTTTCGTGAACTACCTAAAGAAATATAACGATTTACTTTTCCAATTATAACAGAATGAGAATAGCATAACCGAATATAGCATGAATTCATTTTAATTTCCTTCGGGAAGTTTCGTTTATCCTTTTAAAGCAACTCATTATAGGAAGTTTAAAAGCTTTCAAGTCTGAAAGCATCTTACCGTAGATTTGCATATTTGTTAAAGATGTGTATGAAAATTTTAAGCCTGCTTCATTAGAAATAAAACATTTTCTTACGAAATTATTATATTTTTTAAAACGTTTAGGCTATTCTTCACAATGAAATATTAACTGCTATACAATAGAAAGTAGACTTTGAATACCTTATATTATAAATTAAGCAGTGCGATCCATTTTATTTACTCGTATCTAATTTATTTTAAAACGTTTATTCTTTACGCCCTTTACGCTGTAGAAACATTTACATATTAGTACTGTATAATGATATGAATTCTTAATTTAATAAAAAAATAAATACTAAATTGCAAATATTTTAATTTTTGCTATACATTCGTTATAAACTTACCTTATATATAGAGTTGCTTAAATTGTCAGGAGAGTAGAAAAATGAATATAGCCAATTGAGCTAACAGTATAATCTTTTTATATTGTGTATTAGTCTTTTTCCTGTATTATTAACGTTCAATATGTGTGCCTTTTGTTAACCTTTCAGACATTTTCACATTGCCCATTTCATTCTACACACGACTCAGCGTGTCAGCGATGATGTTCAGAAAGGCGCAGATCTGGAATAGCCGAAGGTAGAGAGGAGACACAAGATTTGCTTCTTAGCGTAAGCCTACAGAAAAACATCACTTAAGTCTGATGTACGGGCAGCCAAGACAGCAGTTTCTGACACGCAGGGACAGCCATAGATTTTTCCTCTACACAAGCATCCCATCTCCACGAATTGCGTATACCATCTCGAATGCCCTGCCGGACCTGATGGTTGTGGTAACCATACTTGATTCATAGACTCATGATCGCGGATTCAATCGATGGATGACCAGAGTCGGTGGATTTTTTCGGACGTAAAATTCCTAAGTATGACTTCCTTGAAAGAGAAGTAAATTCATAGGTCCCGTGTCGTAGAAACTCAAGCCAGAAAGAAGAGGCCTCTGAGCAAAAAGTATCTGCTGTTTCATGCTCTAAATTGAATGAGACGCTGATGATCGTAGATGTTAAAGAGCGTCGGTAAATAAACCAAATATTTTTTTTAAAAAAATGCAATAGAATCGTCGTGTGCGTGCGCAATTTTTCAGGACATTTCTGAACCATACACTTCTAGACCTGCAATTTGCGACGCTACGCACAAATCCGAATCTACTGGATCAGTGCAAAAAGCACAAAAAACAAGACGAAATTAGTACAAATCTTGAAAGTTCAACAAAATCACTGCTAAAATTAGGGTAAACGTTGTCAATTGCGTCCCCGTAAAAATTATTATGCCCGTTGTATTTCGGGTTTTTAAAACACGTATTTCAGTTGCATCCATAACTTCCTGCCGGTTTAGGACCGGGCACAACCGAGCATTACAGAACGACGTCCTGTACGGTGCAAAGGTTAAACTGAAAACACCTAAAAGTTCTCAAGTTGTGCCCGAGCCATGGAGTCAATGACAAGTGAGAAGGGGAAGTCTTTATTTGTGATTAATGGATACAAATTTAGACATCACAAGGATCTGCAGAACAAAATGTTGCGTTGGACATGATTCGTGAAATGTTAAAAACGAAATTGTTGAAAGCAATCAAGAACACAACCACAACAACCCAGACAAAGAGTTAATAAACATACAAAAAGTAAATAATAATCTTAAAAGTAAAGCTATTAAAAATTTAAGTGAGGGACCCACTAAATTACTGCATGCTGAACTTAGAACCAGTGACATTACATTCATTGAACGTGCACAACGAAGTTACCCGAAAATGTTTCTGAGGCACACCATGGGACAAGTTCCCTGTCGATAAGCACAAGTAAAGGAGAATCATTTTTATTGTGTAACATAGTGAGGTTTTCCACGGTCATTTGTCGTATGGAAATCATATACATAGATGGGAATTTTAAGAGCTGTTCAAAACTGTTCCACCAATTATTTATCATGCATGGAGTTTTTAATACTTTATATATACCACTCGTTTTCATTGTTCTTCCTGACAAACAGAGAATAAGTTGCGAGGAAGCTCTTAAATACATAAGTGCTTGTGAAAGTCCATCTGGAATTTTCTCATTCGCGAGCATACACAGATTTTGAATTACCCATTCATCTGGCAATGAAATTCATTCTTTCAAGGACAGAAATAAAAGGGTGTCGTTTTAATCTCGGACGGTGCTGGTGGCGTAAGAAACAGAGTCTCGGACATGTGAAAGAATATCGTTCAAACGATTCCGAAGTTGGACAGTGTTTAAAGTTATTTTTGCCTTTTTTAGACCCTACAGTTATTGACGACGTAACGCCTTCTCATCTACAAGACCTACGGTTGAATAATTTACGGATTCCACTTTTCCTCCAACAGTACCGGCAGAATTTGCAACAAAGACAATGTCAAGTACTAATGGCTGCGAGTCATTTCATTGAAAACCAAATAATTTTAAACTGCTTATCCAAACATTACCATTTATAGAAATTCTGAAAGAAATACAAAGCGACATTTACTTAAAAATACGTACTAACAGAGCTCTTGTCATTTAAATAGGCAAGGAGGGAGGGAAAAACGTATGCGTAAACACGTGATCGATTTACAACAAGATTGCATTTCATCCGAAAACCGTCATTCAGTTTTCAACAAATACAAATGAACCCTCCGATGTTAAAACCAAGTAATTACAAATTTACAACTTTTCAGGATAGAGAATTTAAAAAAAAAAAAAAAAAAAAGCATAACTACTATGTGTGTATTCTTTGAAACAAATTATTTTTGAGGTATTACTAGGGGCCTATTAGGCACATATGTAGACTCCCCGGCATATTGAAAAAAAATGAATGTTTCCAATTTATAACACAATTGTAAAACTTTACTTGCTTCCTTTTAGTATAGTGTTAAATAATAAAGTTAATGTCATTATGTTAATAGTAATGTTGTATCATTAACTTAATGAAAACTGGATGCTTCAAGTCGGTCCTGGTGGTGTAGTGGGTAACCATATTTGCCTTCTAAACCGAATAGCTTGTTTCAAACTCGGCCAGGATCGATGGATATTTTCGGGCGTAAAAATCCTAAGTATGGCTTCCTTCGGAAGGGAAGTAAAGCCGTGGGTCCCGTGTCGTACATTTACGGCACGAAAAAGAACCTCAAGCCTGAAAGAAGAGGCCTCTGAGCAAAATTTGTCGGCCGTTTCATGCCCTGCTTTGAATGGGACGCTGATGACCTGGGATGTTAAAGGGCGTCCGTAAATAAACCAAATAAAAAAAATTAAAAAAAATGAATGCTTCAACACAAACCTACATCGCATCGCTAGGCGCATTAGTTTAGAAATACAAGTGACACAAGAAAAACACAAATAATAGTTGTACGTTTGTCGCCCATTGTTTTACTGCTTGAGTTCTATTCACTGCTTGAAAAGCTGCACTTGATTGGGTGAAGCCAGCATTTCATCTTAAAATTCCTTTAAATCCGCACGCATAGACTTTTTCTAGATCTTGAATCTTCAGAGCATTGATAGGCACTTTACCAGAATATGCCTTGTACACATTCATAACAAGTACACATTGTGTGCAAAGGAAAAAGTGTATTGTACATTGCTATCAATGAATGTTTTGGCCTTTACCATGCCTGTTTTGTTAGCATCAAATTCAAAATTCTTAAAAGAAATAGGTTCAAACTGCATTTTTTGGCCACGGAATAGACTTTTGTTTCAATAGAGATAACAGCCCTCTTATACTTAGTGGCCTTAGCTGACAGACAACTTTTATTTGAACGTTTCTTGTTGAATTTCTGTATAATCTTTAAGAGCATGTATATTCTGTCTACACGTTGAAGATTCCACTCAAAAACACCAAACATCCGATCGTATGGTAGGAAAGAATGCCCTTGTTCAGGGAAGTCGCTTTCTTAAGACATGCTGAATTAACAAGGCTAAGACATTTTTATTATGTGTAATTTCGGTTCTGACCTGGGCTGTCAGAAAATA
Source organism: Metallyticus violacea (assembly GCA_030762175.1). Lineage (NCBI taxonomy): Eukaryota > Metazoa > Arthropoda > Insecta > Mantodea > Metallyticidae > Metallyticus > Metallyticus violacea. The sequence goes on along the minus strand of CM060846.1, from coordinate 29,125,985 downwards.
AATGCAGGCTTTCAACATCAGAAGGCATTGAATGTTCAATATTTTCAAACAAAGTACGCTATTTCATTCTCATGATAAACATATAAAACAGCTGACCGAGTTTTCACATACGTGTATACCGTCACGGGTGGCCGAGGTCGTTAAGCGCGGACTCGTGAGCGGAATGTCTGGAGTTCGAATCCCGCCACGATTGTCCTCCCTGACTGAGGTTTTTTCCAGGTTTTCCTCAGTTCTCATAAATGGCAAATGCTGGAGAGGTACCCTAAAATTAGGCCTGGAACGTTTCCTTCCTTAAAAATCCTTTCCCAATATATCATTTCATTTCATGTATCATCAGTGTCCACCGCCTGTGGTGCCTCAGTAGAAAAAGCGGGCGTTAAATACTATTAAAAGAAATTATGCGTCGATTTGTGGATGCCCAAATGATAATTATAATTTTATGGCAACTTTTCAAATATTTAACATTTTACATTGGTATCCGGTTGTTTTTTATGGGACACATTTATGCATGTGATGTTTAAACGAGCAACTAAATAGGAAAATTCCTTTCCACAGTAGTGAGTTTTCTTCAGTGGAAGACTGGCAATATGCTCTCTCAATAATGTCACAGTATTTTGAGCTGTTTTACTGACATTGGGATATTTACCCCTCATATCTTTAGGTGAAATCCCCTTAAGCATCAAAGAGCTCAGCCGGAAATCTTTTCTTGGTTATTGCATGAAGACTAAGGAGGACTTTGCTGCACACCTTTCTGTTCTTACTTCCAACAAGAACAGAGAAGTCATACGAGGCATTTCGCTTGCTGTGTTAAAAGGAATCAAATCAATGACTTGGAGGGTTTTAACATTGCATTATAAATCGGACTGTGCTAAATTACTGTTTTGGGGATGTCAGACTAGGTTCTTTTTCACATAATTTGATGCAGTTTGGCCTTTGAAATGGTTTCTAAGAGAAAAGAAAAATTGCATTTTTGACTTGGTTCCTTGTAGCATTGGAGGATTCAATTGTAGTTATGTTTTAGGCCGGAATTTTCATACATTTTATGGTAAAAATACCACAAACAACATTTTAACCTACCTGTAACATACAGGCAGTCCCAATCTGCAAAATTGGAAGGGAGGTGTTTTTGTATGTCAGGAATTGAAAATAATGAAACTATGGATTCAAATATTTCGCGGGAGCAACTGACCCCATGTTACAAAGAATCCAGGTACAAAACTGACCCTGCGGGACGGAATGCCGGTGCCCGAAAATCAGCACAATAGGAAGTTTTGGAAAACGTTAGCAACGACATCATAAACATTACTCTGGCCGAACTAAATTGTGTCGAATGTGTTTGCCAAATTCAAAGCTTTTTAGCTGAGGGATGTGGATAGTCTCAGCATCTTGTATACACGTTTGAGGAAGCGGAGTTAAAAGTGGGGGCGCCGTCGGCTGCGACTCGCTTATTGGCCGAGATGTAAAACATTGCATGATCGGTCAAGGTTTATAACGACTAGAATTAATTAGTAGAATAATTTTGAAATTTAAAAACTGTGAGCACACCTGAAAAATTTCAAGGAAATTGTTGAAAATATACACATTTGCTGTAGCGACTAAACTAATTTTCGTTCACGAATTACTGCTCTGTTTCTCAAGTATTTTATATTTCTACACAAATGCTGCTCTTTATCTAACGGTTGCGGATTGGGTTGTAAACTGTATTTAAATATGTTTCACAATAAAGACAAAAAATAACAGAGTTTAAGATTGAGTACCGAACAGGATGCATTTTTTATTAATTACTTTAAATCATTTAATTATAAATAACATTTATATGAATGTGTGTATTCTCATTTGCGAAACGTTGGTCCTGGTGGTGTAGTGGTTACCATACTTGCCTCCTAAACCCAAGATCGCGGATTCGAACCCGGCCAGGATCGATGGATTTTTTCGGGGTAAAAATCCTAAGCATGGCTTCCTACGGAAGGGAAGTAAAGTCGTACATTTACGGCACGAAAAAGAATCTCAAGCCTGAAAGAGAGGCCTCTGAGCAAAATTTATCGGCCGTTTCACGCCCTGAGTTGAATGGTACGCTGATGACCTGAGATGTTAAACAGCGTCCGTAAATAAACCAAATAAAAAAAATCTGTGGTTGTATCAATTAAAGATAAAATTTCTTTGGGATTTACGGTGCCATTTATTAAATGTTAAGGAACTGCAAATAAAAATCGAGTGCTTCCTTAATGTAATGCTAATCAACTGTTTAAACGACAGTATTTATTGCTTTCAGAACGTGTAGTTTGCTTGTTTTTCTCGGTCTCGTGCGCATAATACACAGACATGTATGTTATCATATCTACTTTAGCCCTGCAGCCTTACAATCTCTTAACTCCATGCGTGGCTTTTGTACCGCCTGCACACAGCAATTCTAAGCAGCTCAATTAGCACTTCACTGATACACTTTGCTTCTTGCTAAGGTGCCCCATGTAGAAATTTAACTTGAAATAGGAAATTCGCGAAAAGATTTAGCTCTGAACTAAAGGCCGAACACGAAAGAATTTAAGGTGTAGCTTAAGGCAAAGTGTAAGGTAACATTTGTGGTAGAAAACTTAACGTTTTCATGTTTTAATTTTAGTGTTTATGAGAAGTTTAAGGTTTACATCAACGTTCAGTATAACAAGTGTTGTTACTCCTTAGGCTATAGCATGCTAGTTTTAATCTCTGCGCACGTAGGCGTTGTGTTTAAGAGTAATTTCCCTAGAAGCTTTTTTTTTTCCTCCCCATTTTTGTAACAATCCAAGAGATTCAAGTATACAGCTGTTCATCAAAATCACTCAAATGTTCACTGTATACCTTTAAAAAGCTATTCCAACAGCTCTAACTTCCTGTTTTTCTGATTTAATGAATGTTTGTGTTTTACTGTAAAATAAAACGATGACATTTAATGATTTATGTAACTTAATAGAGTTATGGGATATTTTTAAGTATTTGAGTAATCTACCAGGAGAACTGTTTACAGTAAATTTATCTTTATCTAATAGCTAATATTATGTGTCAATATTTATAATAAACTCTTTACAAAATTTAATTTTCCACTTAAAATTCAAGGAAGGCTACAAAAAGCATTGTGAAAAAAAATTTCCTTCTTAAACACAAGCATTGATGATTGGAATCACTTATCTGCAGCGGTCTTTGAGACCTGCCCTCTAACAAAATGTTTAAGCGAAACTTAGTGCGTTAGTTTATATATTAGGTATTGCAGTTGACAGATATTTAATTAGATTTAAATATATTTAATTAGGTTGAAATGTATTAAACTATGTTGAAATGTATGTAATAAGATGGACATGTACGAGGGTTGGAACTATTTATTTACAACGATACAAAAGAGTTACATGTTAGCAACCTTTACTGTCCTTCAATGTAGTCACCAGCATTGTGTATAACCCGTTGCCAGCGATGTGGAAGTCGTAGTATAACTTTAGCAGAGCCTGTTCTCTTGATGGTGCAGATGGAGCGGTCTACTGCCTGTCGAATCTCTGGAACACTTCTGAAGTGAATGCCACGAAGTGGTTCCTTCATCTTCGGAATCAAATCAAAGTCACAAGGGCTTAAGTCCGGGGAGTATGGTGGATGGTACAGTACTTCCCAGCCCCATTGACCGAACAAATCAGCCACAGCTTGCGCTGTATGCACCCGAGCATTGTCGTGCAAAATGATGGGTGGATTCTGCAGAAAGTGTTGCCGCTTCTTTCTCAAAGCTGGTCGCAGGTGGTGATCCAAAAACGACCGGTAATTCTCAGCACTGACGGTCTGCCTTGGAGGAATGTAATGCGTTAGGATAACACCATCACAGTCGTACACGAGAATCACCATAACTTTCACCGTATTGGGGCTCTGACGAACTTTCGACTTTCGTGGTGACCCATATTGACGCCATTCGTTCGATTGGCGTTTCAGTTTTGGCTACTACGATTTGGCCCATGTCTCATCCAGGGTTATGATACGGCGTAAGAAAGTCTCTCCTTCGCGCTCCAAGTGCGTCTTAGCAGCGTCGTAACGCAACCATTTTTGTATTTCCGTCAAATCATGCGGAACCCATCGTGATGCAATTTTTCGCATGCCCAGGCGTTCCTTTAGGATGTGAAGCACAGTCCTATGCGCTAATTCGGTTTCTTGGGCGAGCTCACGAATCGTCTGGCGTCGATCACTGTCCAGTAACGCGGCAAGAGCATGGCACTTCTTCACTGACACTCGTAGGGTGACCTGCCCGATGAATGTCTGCCACGTTTGCCGACTATCTTTGAAGGCTTTTACCCAACGAGCCATTTTCTGTAAGGAAATGCAGATTCCCCGCTAGCCTCTTGAAGACCGTTATGACACTGTCGTGCTGTACGACCTCTGGCACATTCAATTTTGATCCAACTCCGTTGTTCCTGTTTCGAAAACATAGTGACAACAGTACACTAGACCGCTAGCTCACAAGTGACTGTTTCTCTCGATGGTGCGCACGCAGGTGATGTGGGAAAGGAGCGTCCATTTGCTCTGCGAAAAGATAGGTATGTAAACAACGTGTGCTATCAGCGATAATATTACATTCCGTTGCATAGCGTCTCCACAGCAGTGTTGCCACTATTTAAGTTCCAACCCTCGTATTTAATTACCTTGATATGCACTTAAATAGGATGGCCTACACTAAATTAGTTTGACATGTATATAATTAAGTTCATATATATTTAATTAGATTGAAATGTGTTCAATTACATTGAATGTATATAATTAGGTTGAAATGTATTTAACTGGTTGACACACATAGAAAAATCTGGCATCAAAAATATTTGTGTGTCCCGTGCAAGCTCTCAAAGTTTCTAAGGTTGAATTTATTCCACCTAGTAACATTTTATTCATACTCGACCTACCGTCGGTACAGAACGATATATACTATATCTATATACTATATTTTGACTCCTATGTTTTAACTACGCCAGAGAAACCGGCTTTACAATGTTTTGTACCAGTTATGTTTCGACATAATTACTCAAAACATAAAGATATAAAAGAAAATGATTCCTTCAGCTTCATATTTTATAGGTTAATTATTATACAGGGAGTTTTTGCATTATGCAAAGCGCCACAGAAGTGTGACGCTAAGATGCTCCAGTGGAGCTCTCGTTCCGCATATCCAGTAAAATATTTCTGTAATATAGTATAAAGAACGATTTGTAATGTTTAATTCCACTCAATAACACAGAAAAACGTAAGCAACTTTTATGTCGTTTTTATCTCCGCTTTTCTGGCTTCGTACATCAAAATCCTTCAAAATTTGCAATTCCCTCCTTCTCGCCTTCTACTTTTTACTCCTTCTTTTCACCTTCTTATCTCGTTAATTGTCCAACATTTTTTTTTTTTTTTTTTTCGTTTCGCCCTTGTCACAATTTGTTAGTTTCATTAAAATTTCTCATTTTTTGTTCCTCTTTGCCTCCTCCTCCTCCCCTCAGCCTGCAACCCTCAATCTTTATCCTTGTCCTCCTGGTTTTTCTACAGCCCCATTTCATTCGAACTCTTCTATTTTGTTAGCGACATTTTCTTCTTCGACAACTACTATAAAAGACAATCTGGAGTAAATTTACTTATTATATAATGGCGGTCAAATGGGGCTAGAGAGGTAAGATTTAATGCAGTATCACGTGGGCATCACTGAGCATTACATCATCTTCGGTTGTAGAAGCAGCTCCCAACAGGTTTTATGATCTTTATATATTCAAATTAGCCTATTTAGTATTCAAGTGCGGTATACACACAAATCACGTGTGTTGGCCAAGATATCAAACCGGAGTCAGAAGACAGGGCCGTGAAAAGCATGGTGACTGAATAGTTAGAGCGTTGGCACTGTAACCCGAAGATCCGTCATTCCACAGCTCTAAGTTAGCAGATAAATTAAGATTGTTTCATTTTCTAACTGTGCTTCTAAGAAGGTTGTGTATGTGTAAAAAGCTTGTAAGCTTTACAAGCATTTTATATAGATTAACATCTACCGTTGTTCCCCTCCATAAGAACATCCATAGACCTTCTGTTAAACCAAGTCTCCCTTGCCACCTGCCTAACATGTCCCGTCCCACTATAAGGATTCTTATATCCTTTAATTTAAACGTATTGATGCGTGAGAGCTTAACGTTCCTGAAAGTTACCTTAGAGATATAGGCATAGCATTCTTTAGTTACTCATTTAACTTTTTTTTTTGATAAAGTGCGTACATCATCAGGTTTATATAGAAGTGTTAATATTTCTATTTATTTAATATTTTTTTTTAATGGCCATTGCCTTTGTACATAGCGACCCAACTGGCAAGTCGTCAATACATTTTTGTCACCTGTTTAAGAAACCCATCACTCATTTTAGTATATATATACTTATAATCTATAAAATTTTCGTTATATTTGTATATTTTCTTAGCTTCTACATGTAATGACTAATTTTTTATATTTACACGATACACCATCCTGCGTTCCATTTCCTTTGGCTTATTTATAGTGCATTCATTTGTTTGTAGCCACTGTAGTTCCCGTTGAGTAATGCTGGCTATATCCCGCTTGAAATTCTCTTTTAGCTCTTCCAGGGTATGTGGTTTTGTCTTGTATAAAATATTTTAGAGATAAAAGACTCAAGGGGTTAGATTGGGGAACCGGGGCCATACTAATAGCTCTGTCATTCTAAAACACACTTTTTCTTGTCGAAATATTCGCTGTATGGGCTGTGACAGAGTTGTAGGGGGAAAAAAGGCGAAATCACACTTCCTGTCGGTTAATTCTAAAAAAAGGGGGGTAAAATTTTATTCATGTATGCCATAGTTATTATGTATAACTTTAACTTAAGCAATTTAATACCTCTTTGCACCTTTGTTGTGAAATTTGTCTAAATTATTTTTGGAGGTGATGGTATGTATATTTTTTCGGTGATAACTTTGCGCTGTCTGTTAGGTTTTTTGGGCCTGAAATTTATTGTAAAGGTTGTGGATTGTTATACAGCCTGAAACGTTTACACCCGGAAATGTTTCTTCAAATCGTCTTTTAACTTAATGAGCTGAGTTAACACATTTGACTCATAAATAAATTCATGTTGTGCAGTAGTAAATATATACTGAGCTATAATTCACTTTCCGATTAAATACACAAAGCGTCCCATTTGAAATAATTGAACTGAACTTAACTACTAATAGGACCATACTGATAGCAGAATTTAGCGAGGCCTTGATTTAAGTCAATGACAGAAACACTTGTTCACATGCTCAGTGGAAAAAAAAACACTAGTTGGTTCATAGTTTATTGGATCGCTCTGTATACTTTAGCAAAAAAGGTTTTATAGTGTTCATTTCAAGGCATTGCAACTACATGTGCTTAAAATGTGGTCATTAAACATTTTTACCTCAAATTAATGAATGAATAATGTTTAACGCTCGTTTTTGCTACAGAGGCACCACAGGCGATGGACACTGGTGATACATGAAATTAAATGATATATTGGGAAAGGGTTTATTTCTAATGGAAGGAAACCTTCTAGGCCTAAGTTTAGGGTACCTCGCTGGCATTTGCCATTTATGAGGACTGAGAAAAACCTGAAAAAAACCTTAGTCAAGGAGGACGGTCCTGGCGGGATTCGAACCCCAGACCTCCCGCTCACGAGTCCGCGATTTAACGACCTCGGCCACCCGTGGCGGTTTTTTACCTCGAGGAAAAGGAATATTCAATCTAGAAGTAACTAACCGTTTTTAAGATTCCTGTGTTAAAAGTGATGACAAAAGGCTCACAGTTATAATACTACTAGTAATCTGAGAAAAAATTTACTAAAAACCAGCATTTGAAACATTAATAAGACGAGACATTCCGGAACACGATAACTACAATATTAATAAGAGACAGAATCTGTGATAATATCTTTAGCTCAAATATTTCAACATATCGCCTTAAATTAAATTGAATCTAAATTGCGATGCGATTTTATGACTATCTAGTCATAAATAACGGTAAGGCAGGAATGATGTGAAGACAGCTACTGAAACAGAAATTTCACTAGTGGACAAATGGCTTTCAGTGAGAAAGGAAGCAAAACATAACGGCAGTCATTTATTTTGTTGGAAGCAGAGCACAAGTTTCGTGTCTTGCAAATATGATGAAGCTGTGGTTCTTGAGACAATGCCAGATTCGTGTACTGCCATAAATTGCCATGTTTTACACAGCTTAGGCTTTTTGTTCCAACCATCGTTAGCTTCGCTTACCTGAACGCCAGCCTTTGTTCAGCGCTTTCCTTTGTCGGCCGATATTCATCCCATGAGTTGCACTCAAAACAAGAGGTTCCCTTTGTGTGCACTTTCCAAAAAAAAAAAAAAAAAAAAAAAAAAAAAAAAAAAAGGATTGAAGATGTAACGCAGTCATTTTCAAGAGCGCCGCATGCACAGCCATTTGCAGATCGATATGACCATCTATAGCAATTGACTTTACTGGTTTTGCAACAGATTTCTCTTAGTCAAATTGCCGTGAACTAGGGTGCATTACCAAAGCAACAAAGTGGACTAAACCTCTCGCAGTTGACGAGACGCAGAGGAGGGGACGCAAGCGGCTGAGAGCTCTACACTTTCAATTCCAAATAGTAGCACAACTGCAGGCAGCAAGCACTCTGGTGGTTCCACTAGTGTTTAAGTACACATGTTAAAACCAGGTTGGTAGCAATGCCAAGTGTGCTGCGTAAATTAACTCATTTGCAGTGACAGCAAGTAAAAACAAGCCGATAGTTCATGTATAGCTGCATCTCTTCCACTTCAAGTGACCGGAGAGCCACGGCAGTAGACACGGCCTTTAAGAAATTAAAGAAGCGCTTCATTCCTTTTCCATTCGGTTCTACCGCGATCTTCAGCAAGAACTCGACTCGTGACGCAATGTGTTCCGCGTTGCTGATAGTCTCTTAAAACGTTATGCACTTTTCTAATGTACAGAGGGACTCGAACTATGAACCATCTTGAAGTGTTTTGGCAGCGCTCGTTGCCGTCTGCGGGTATCGTAGGGTGGTGCTCACACAATTATACAGCACATTCCTTAACAATTTTAAAAGGATTTACTTAGCAAATTTATGAAAAGAGGTGCCAAGCTGTATACTGATGACTTCAAGCGGAAAGAACTGACTTGAACGTGCATGTACTACAATCGGGTTCATTTCTTGCAGGGCAAGATGTTCAGTAAAGGAACGTCTGCTGATTCAAGTGTTAAGTTATCCAAAGCTGTTTGTTGGATTTGCTAAACTTCAAAACCACGTGGGATAAAAGTTTTCTTCGCGTTATCAACTGGCCGCCGAAATCTTTTCATTTGGCAAGAATAGTACGTAAACGGAAATCTATATAGCAGAGCACTAGATCTAAATTGTTAAGACATTGTCGGCAGGTCCGTGAGACACGAACCTGAAAACCATCTTACTGTGTATGTTTCTAGAAATTTAATGAAGTTGCTGAACAAAAATTTGTGCTAGAGAGCCCATTGGCTGTTCAGTATTGAACAAACTTATTTTTGATTTCACATGATATTAGAATTTATCTCAGAAGGTCTGATATTTGTTTACATAGCTAAGATGATGTATATTTGTTATTGCCCGCCAATTTGTACTAGTATTCTGTGGAAATAACATGTTTGTTACTATAATCCACGAAGTAACTACAGAATCCTCGTTTGGACGCGTGGCCGACGTAAAGGGGATTTTCTTAGCACCGGGAAACACGCGGTTTGCCGGCGCAGTCGGATATTTGTAGCATAGATTTCTAGAGCTTACCAAACACCAATATTTTTGGTCCTACAAAGTTATTTCGTGCACAAGATCGGGTTTTTCTGCACTCCAGCATCTATTGTTTAGTGTCGCAACATGGCCATGTAAATAAAGCCATATTTCGTCCGTAAAAAAGTATATGAGAGTCAATAGAGCGAACATTAATATTATCCAACACCAAAATACAGAATTACCTCTACTCACGTTATCGGGAGGTTGCAAATCCTGAACTACAATTACCTTATAGGGTTTTAATTTAAAAAGTTTTGTGGCAATCCAAGCCGAGGTTTGCGAAATTCCCGATTCCTGTGCAAGCTTTATCAGAGATTTCTTTGTACTTTGTTTCAAATTTTCTCCGATGCTATCGAGTTTTTTTCCCCCTCTCTCTGTAAAAGCACGGCGTTTTACTTTCGGTTTCTTATCAAGAACACAGCCCGTTTCCCTAAATCTATTCACAAGATCACGAATCGTTTTTCAGTGAGGCGTACGAACAGCAGAGAATCTGTTTATAAATCGCCATATCACTTCTCTACACGAGTTTGTTGTCACATAGGAATCCATACCTGAAGAATCTGTGTGCTAAAGTATAGGAACATTTTGGCATTATAACAGCACTAACACGCTATAACAGTGAAACGTTTCAACTTCTATACAGCACAAAGTCTTCGCGTCAGCACACGGAGAGGCGGGAAAGTGAGCGGAACGGAACCAGTTAGAAACAGGACAAGAAAATTCCCGTTAAACCGGCCACGCGTCCAAATGAAGGCTCTGTATATTTAATTTGCTGTGGGAAATGAAATTTATTTTACTTGTGTTATATTTATAAATGAAAGTTGTTAATTATTTTAAGGCATTTGGGAGCTTGAAATGTGATACATACATTATTTTATGCTTATTATATTACTAACATACTATTATTTGTATCAGCGAACATCCAGGCATTTAACATCATTTCTGTGTTGTTTTCACAGAAATTTCGTATCTTCATTATTGATTCTCTAATTATACGAAGAGAGAACAGAAGTGAGAAGAGTAGAAGCAGGAGCAGTGCATTAAGGGGAGGAAGCGGACTATGGCGTAAGCTTTGTTGACAATTTCCAACCTCTAAATCTATACCTATGTCTATAGATATACTTTCTATTGCTACAGAGTTAAAAATCCTATCCCTAAGCGTGCAGAGAGAGTTGAAATGTGTTAAAACGGTCAACTTCAAGTTTGGCACACTCTGTATAACAAATGTGAGAAAGTTGTTTACCAAACTACCCATACACGAGCTATATTGATCTTTCACAAGTAAGATTCTTGTGAAAACAGCACAAAACCGCACTATCAAGTTTCGGAAGAAAGAAGTGAAGGTGCGCCGACTTAAAGATACGTTACAGTAGGGAGTTTCGAAGCAAGTACACCCTCGTGTTTAATCACATGAAGATTTTAATGATCCCTGCCTCAAAATTCTTCAAAGCATGATTTCATCGCCCCACAGCTGCCACTTTGTCGTGATGTGAGTCCTCATTTATATTTGTCATCTAATTCTAAACTTTCGCTAAATGAATACTGCTTATCAAATCACTGACTAACATGAGCATTACAATCGAACTATTTGAGAGAATAGGAACTCTCAACATTTACCTGTTACGCCCTAGTGATTTATTCACAAAGCTTCAAATGAATATTTCTGAAATTTTACATACTTGTACCAAAAATCTTGAAAATTTTATTTTTAGATTTTATTCAACAGTTATATGCTTCTAAACATTATGTACGAAAAGTATATTTTTGATTTGCAAAATTAATTAATTATTGTATATTTGAAATATAAAATTAAAAATGTCACTCTCCCGAAATATGTGTCCTTAATATTAATACATTTCTTTATAATTTTTTTTTTTTTCAAACTTTACACTCATGGTCATCTTTATTCTAAACAGTTATGCTTATTTAGTTGATTGCCTAACTCACTAAAATTAGTAACACAGAACGTGTTCTGTACAGCTCCAATGATAAATACAGAAAACAACAACTATATGCTCCAAAAGTTATTAAAACTCCTTATTCATTTTCTGCAAGTAACGGTGAACACTTAAAGGTTCTCTTTTAAAGCTTTAAAAATTTCTTTGATGACGCAGATAATAGCAAGTGAAAGAAATTGATTATATACGTTCCAAAATGCCGCAGTTTGCTCTGGGGCTGAATTAGTGTTGAGAATTCTCATCATTAGAAATGTTGTAGAAAAATATTACCCACTTGTCTCTTCACATTACTAGTGTTACAGGTCATGAAAAATTAAAGTTTTTGCATAAAATGTTGAACAGGCACCACCAAAACATTTAACCTTTTACCAAAATATTTGTAATTTCCTGAGATTCTTAAGTCTTCTAAATTAAACGAACGTTTAATTAATTTTCTTCCAATTCTATAGCAATTTCTAAACCAGAAACTTAAAAATGTTCAGTGCTAAATACGTAAAATGTTCAACACTTCGGTGTGCCTAGGAAACAGCATTTTGTAGAAAATTTGGAGGAAAAAAATTAATGTCTCTTTCATCTTAGATATTATTTTCAAAACTGACTTTCTACACTTTGTATAGAATCCTTTAGTTAGACAATTCAAAACATTTAAAATTTTCTATCTGCAACTTACAGAAAAGTCATGAACTGCTATTGCACTCCTCTACAGGAGTTTTAGCGCAGTCCTTTGCTGCTATTTGCAGTTCTTGAAACTAATCCAGTTACGCCTACAGAATGCACTCAGTAACAACGTGCATACGTGAGAGGCGGAATCCTAACTAAGCTTTCGTGCACATATGGGCAAGTGTATATGTTTCACTGCTTCCTGTTCTCCACCTACATCCGCTTTGCGCTGCTCAACATGCAGCAAAACTAGTTTAGCATTTTTATCACCTGGGACATAAGTAGACAAGATGTGCTTAATAAAAAAGTGGTCCCACACTTTTTATATCCATAGACACACAATAGATAAATGCTATACATTTCAGAATATTTTCTTATAGTCGACAATGCCGCCTAAATTTCATTTTGGAGTAAATATAACATAATAATATTACAAAGACAATTCTTAGATTAGAATACAAATAATTTCTACTTTTAGAATATCGAAGTATAATTCTAATATTGTGTTGAAACTTTGTTAAGGCATGTGTGAAAATTCTAAAATTTACAAATTCAATCAAATTTTGTCTCTATCACACTTAATTTTGTCATTTATTTATAGCTTTATCAGTTGATTTGTATTCATTTTATAGTTAGTCAGGTAATTTATAAGTGTTTTATTATTTTGATTACAAACCAAAATGTTTAATATTAATCTTTAATTTTCAAACGTTTTCTTCAATTTTAAAAGCTTTAAAGATTTACTATTTGGAAAAGTAATTAATTGATATGATTGGTGATGTCAATCTTCTTCATAGTTAATTCATTAATATTATACAAAAATGTATATACGAAGGTTTTTCATATACATAAAAATGTACTATATCTGTATGTAAAGTAAAAAATAAGCGTTATATAGCATTGAGCGTAATTTCTGATCTTAGAAACCACCTATGTTTGGCTCTGTTCTTTCCTCGAGCAGCAGATTTTGGCATCTTAAGCCTCTTTCTAGCCAACTTGAAGTCAATCATGCTCCACTCTTCGTATTTCTCTTCTGAGCCGATGGACTAACTACATATATCTAACTGATATAGTGGCCTCGCTCGTCATGTTGAATTTATTCACAGCAGTTGTGACTGCTGCCTCAAACTTTCTTTTTCTTTACAGCATCTGGTGCAGATACGCAATGATGACACTTGTTCTAATTTTGTGCTTTGTCAGTTACACAACCTCGTAATCCGCGTCACTTAAATGTTACGTGATTGCGTATAAAAGACTAAAATTACAAAAATTAAGGTAACTGTATAATTAATATAAATATCAAGAAAACAAAAAAGCAGGCTTTTCATACTTTCTGTATATCCTTAACAAATACACTGCAACGCACTATTATGCTTATTTATTACAAAGAATGTAAAATTATATTTCAATAAATTAATTCGGCCTTCTTAAACAGCACCAAACGCTCTTCTCTTCCACTGGCTATGACGCACCCATCTTGTCCCGGTTATTTTTAAATATTTTAGTATAGAAATGAAGTACTTTTTCATTTATATACTCAATAAATATCTTAGGTTATACACTAATTAGGACAGGAAGAAAAATAGAAACGAAATGGCTTATGAATAAAATGTCGATCATCGTTGCTCTATAACGTTTAATAGTAAGTATATTTACTTTTAATACTCTTTCGTTCTTTCCCTTTATGCTTTACTTTGTTTCCTGTATTACAAAACAAGTAAATGCTTAAATCATATTCGAGTTTATTTTTGGATTAAAATAAGGCAACTATTTTTTCCGCTCCTATAATATAAAAAGGGTAATTCAGTCTACATTCATTAAATAGTGTCCTGTGGTAATTGCGATTATAATTTATATCTTTTATTTATTGTAACCCAATTATCACAACATATTTAAGAACCATAACTAATCAATGAAGTATTTGTTTATTTAATTATACTTTGTTTCCCTTAGGCTCTACGCAACTATACAGTGTGTCCAAAAAGTCCGCTATAAGGATTATTTCATTCCTCAAATTTCAAGTTTATTTGTTGGCTAACACGGTACTACCAGAGTTATTTTCAAGCAGCTATCTTGTAAATAAGTTCAACCAGTGACATTTCGGATGAGAGTCAGTATCTCACAGTAAATGCCGTAAGACTAGTGGAGAATTTCAAGCTTATGACTTGCCTTGTTGAATTGAACTTGAATAGGAATTATGTAGTCTACCATATGCAGAAATTTCATGCAAAATGTAAATCCTGCGCCAAATTTGCAGACAATGATCCAGACTGAAGATGAAAAGTGTCCATTGTTTTTGAACAAGATCAACGAATAGAGTTTATCGAATATTATGCTTATAATAATTTTACATCGCTGTAAAAATAAAAAGAAATATAGTCACGCATATCATATTGTCTGGTGTGGCATTTAGAGGAGCCGTGTCATTGACTGAGATTAACTCGTGTTTCAAACAAAATCAATTCCGACACTAAAGTGTGTGGAGCATATTATACATACTGTGATATTCCCTGCGTTAAATACACAACAATTCAGGTAGTAATATAGCAAAAATAATAAGCAGATTCTTTTTTACTCATTTATTAAATTATAAAATCTGCCAAAAGCATTTGTATTCTCAAGGACCATTCCAAGCTATTGCCTTGACAAATTTCGTAACTTTTCCTTTATATTTAGAGATGTTATACATCAATGCATTGCAATATTTTTTTCTACACACCCTAAAAGCTTAAAATGTATTTGAAAGAATATTTCGAAATTAAAAGAGTTATTAACTTTGTCAAATTTTCAGCAAGTACAGTCCAGCCTGGCAGGAAAATTATGGCAACAATGGTAGGAAGAGTATAGCAACAGTGTCAACAAAGCTAGGAATAGAACGGTCGTTATTGAGAACTAAGGGCACTTGCTGCTCTCCTATGTCACTAGTATTCTCAGTTCTCGAATACTTAATGCTTGGTTAAGTCATCATGTGATGCCGAATAGCCATGCCAGGCAAATAATTTAATAGTTAATCAAGTTTTGGAAAGACGAGAAAAGAAAGGATATAGATATTAATAAAGGTTACAGAGCATGTCGTAGCAATGAAATAATTCAACAAGAATATAATCAGTAGAATTTGCAATGAAGGTAAGCTAGCAGAAGAAATGGGACAAATTTACAACGCCAATAGAATTGGACTATACAGGGGGTTAATGAAGTATACCGAAGTATAACACATGATAATGAAGGGAGGTTCAGAACATATCACTCTGGCGCAATGATTAAAACATTAGCTTTCGAGTAAAAGGTGGTCATTTGTTTTTCGAGTCTTGTTTTATCTTTTTTTTTTTTCTTACTAGGGCCTAATAATACATATTTTCGCCTACGTTTTAAGTTGAGTTTCAATTTATACACTTAAACCCTAAAATATAAATTCATATAATTACAACTCTTGTAGTTCTTATTTTACCCACCAGTCAGAATCGTCTCGAGTATGTAAAAGGTAATTTAAGTTTTAGGCACAATGATAGTTATAATCTTATTAGCGATAATACCATAGTATGCGTATCGTCTTATTAAATTAAAAATATTTAACGGCATGACAAGAATTGAACCCGCAGCCTGCAGATCAACAGTTTTTGTGGTATGCATTACGCCAGCAAGCAGTTCAAGAGTTTCCTCATGAATAGGCTACATCAAAAGCGATGGCTACATAATGCAAGAAGACAGTTAATAGATGTTCAGTATCGCACCGTTCGAGATTTGAGGGATTTTTATGGCACTAAACGTTGAAAACGCTGGTAACGAAATGCGAAAAATCGACGTTTCTATGCTCGAAAGGCAGTTTTAAAGACATTCTAATCCAATTTTTTATCCGGCTTGGCTTCAACACAGACTTATCAGCATTTGATGCCAAAATGATTAACACCATAAAATTGTATTATGTTTAGTTGTGGACCATACATTGCCTATCTCAAATTGTTTATATACGACATCTCTACAATCTTTGAAATTATTTATTAAACTAAGAAATCTCAAACTTAGAAATATTACGTTCGTTTTGCGAGAATGAAATCATCCTCAAAGTTTGAAGGAAACTTGAGAAAAAAGAGTTAATCTTTAGGATTTACGTTTAAAATGCAAAAACAAACGCGCTAATACGACATTTACAGAATAATGTTGTTTACGGTAAAGATATGAGAAGACCCGAATTGATTGATTTTCTAAGTGAAAACTGACCAACCAGAATATTAAATAGTTACATTGTTATGGGACATTCCAAAAGGATTTATTCCGTACCACTCGAATCTAAATCCGATTCAGCTCGTACGAAATGTGGAATAAGTATGAGGTTGCTGAGAAAAATGTGCACTGTGTTTCATTAAGCGCTCTGAAAACTGTGGTACTTCAAGCTTTCGCCACCATAGTACAAGATAATCGGCAGCAAACTGTCATGTAAACAGTGACGACAATCATGGTTTAACAGATACACCTAGCAACGCAGTAAATTGCTACTCCTTTACTAAGGTAGGTGTGTGATTAGGTTTGTTAAAATTGCTTGCGACTCCTTTATAAGGTAGGTGTGCGATTATGTTTGCTAAAATTACTTCAGTTAATGAATTGCATTTAATTCCTCTGTCCCGAATGACAAACTTTTAGGTCGTGCTCCAGTTTACACATCAGGCGGACTGTACAATTATTTTGAGTGCTTATGCGCGTCAGAGCAGCGCCCTATTTCGAGCTTTGCTGACAAATAGGTAACGAGATGCAGTTTGGATATCTCCTCCTATGCCAGCATATTTTGGGTTTAAATAATATATAGCTAAAAATAACAAGAAACAGAGAAACAGAATTAATAAATACTGGAACGGTTACACAAATAGCGCAATATTTTGAACATCTTGTATGCCTTTGAAGAAAATAATTTTCTAACTTTATTATTATTATTATTATTATTATTATTATTATTATTATTATTGTTGTTGTTGTTGTTCGCGGTTTACTTTTTTCACTATACATTTTAGTTTTGTTATAAATAAAAAAGAATAATTTATACAAATTACAATTTTCGTAAGAAAATTCCGTATAACGCACTGTATAGTGGTGCTATTTTCAAAGTTTTTGCAGAGAATTAACTTACAGTTAACATAATTTGCTGCATAATTTACAATTTTGAAATATTAAGATGAGAAAATGAATTTTGTAATATTTACGCGAAATGCCTAGTGGCGCCATACTAATGGGTAATGCATCAGCACATGTTTTAAGCTATTTTAATGCAGTGTTTTCTTATTTGTGAGCGTGGAACAACGTTTGTTAAAGCTCGTTCGGAGTTTATAATGAATAGGAATGCTTTGTGCAAGCCTGTTTCATTACGCAGACGAAGCTTTTCAGTGTGAACGTTTTGCGATTATGTGATCTCGTTTCTAGTCAAACGAAAAACCGGCAAACATTCCATTTAGTTATTTTTCATCTCTGAATATCACAGAATAGTTAACATTGATTTAATTTATGTTTAAAGCGTTACTTTGCAGCATGAAGTCGGGAAATTCAGTTGCAGAGGAGCAAAAAACGACGCAAGATTGAGATAAATCAGGCTGAATGAACATTTCAGTTCATTTTTATTTCATTTCATTCTATGAGAATCGTACAATATAATAGATTACAGCTAGTACATGGAACTAACTGGTTTCTTTACATAGATATTACTAAAAATAATAATTTATTTAAATACCTGTGAATGTACACAAATATTTTCAACACAATAATATTCACATAACCTTGAAAAATATTAAGAATTAATGGACATAATAGAATTAAGAGTAAATATAAACGTTTACTTTCCTGCAGAGAATATCAACTTCAATTGGGATCTTCTCAATTCTTTCATTTGCTATTTTGATGATTTATATCAAAATTATACATATCAAAATTGTCTAGCAAAGAACACGCGATTTAAATAAAATGCTTGGTGTATCTAAAGAAATGATAAATTGTGGGTAAATATGGGCATTGCCATTTTTAAAATTACTAGATACAATAGTAATCATAATTATCATTTATTTTATTTATTTAATTAATTAAATTGTAAGTTGTTATTTAAAATAGGAACCTAACAACTTTTCTCCGTTAAATTTCAGAGGAGAGGAAAGAAAAATGTTGATAAATAAAATTAATGATTAATGACGTCATTAAGTACAAATTAAATAATAATTACGATTGGAATAATTGTAAATGGTGGAACACACGCTCTGAATACCGGAAGATACGAGATATTGGCAGTTCAGAAGAACAACATCCAGGTAAACCACGGATTGCAACTGCTGGACAAGATAGATTTCTGTACCTAAGAGCCCTGAGAGAAAGGAAATCAACTACTTTCATGTTCAGAATTTTCCTACAGAATGCTAATAATTTAACTTTAAACCTAAATGTAGCACAGAGATGTGCTGAGGAAATCGGCTTGTTGTATTGCATGGAGCCGGCGCGGCAGCAGGAACAATGAAGAGTACTTTCTTTAGAGATGAAGCACGTTTCAGTCTGCGTCCAGATTCCAAAAGAAAACTTACATGGAAACGGCCAGGTTACTTAGAAAGAGTGAGACATACAGAAAATATTCAATTTCAAAGTTAAGCGTCTCCTGATCTGGGGGGGGGGGGCTGTCTTGATCCACAGAACAATGAATGTAAATGTGTTTTGCAGCCTGTGGTTCTTCCTTTTGCTGAAGCATCTGGCCCTGAATTCCTTTTTATGCATGATAATATAGTACATGATGCAAGGTGTGTTTCTAGGTGGTTAGAAAGACACAATGCTACAGTATCGGATAAACAATGTGTCATTTTCGTTAAAAGGAAAAGGATTACATTTTGCTCTTAAGGGCTATTGTATTAATAATGTACGCATTTTAAATATTGCTTATGCAGCTTGTAAGATGGAGATTCCATTTGTAATAATTATAAGGAATTTATGGAAAAGTCTGCATTCCCTTTACAATTTAGATGTATGTATTTGGCGATGGGGTATGAAACTTTATTTATCTGCTATCGCTATTATGTTATCCAGTATTAGTTGCGAAGCTTTCACCATTAATTAGGAGTAATTTCATTTATTAAGGAAATAAAACTCGTGATGTGTCCATATTTCACGTTAAATGTTTCATTTTGAAATACATCAAAATGTTATTGAATGATTTTTCTTCAAATTTTAAATGAATATTTTTAAAAATAATTTTCAGACGGGCCATTTGAAAATAACGCAGCAGAAAGAGGAAGGTATTCATTTAGCCTTTTTTCAGAAACTGCAGTCAGTACACGACTGAATTTATTTGTACTATTAAGCTCCTCATTATGGAACAAGACTAGCATTAGGAAAGTAGGTTTTCATATGTAGTGGAGTAAAAATATTGAATATTTAAAAATTTATGCAAAACAATAATACTAATTTCTTTTCAATACTTTATAATCTCTATCATTCTCTTTAAGTATACATAAGATTTAAAAAATAACGCGAAATTTCGATTAAAAGTGAATTATATATCTCTCTGAAAATAGTTATGGACATATTAGCTTATACTTTGAAAGCGCTTTTGAATAGAAAGTTATTTGATACGCACTATTGGAAATGTATATTTCTAAATGACTGCATGGTTCTTTTGCTATCATCTGAAACAGACTACTTTTTAAAGCATGTATGTTCAAGTAAGAACATTTCTTAAATAGTTTGGCATTTACCTACAATATTTTAGCGGGAAACACTTTTCGTACAAATAAAATTATATTACTTATTTGAGAGAATAAACGTTTTCCTCTCAGTCAAACATTAATTCGAAACATTGCCTATCAATATCTAAAACTCGATATAAACTTATGTATACTTTCAATTACATATGTAGCACTTCATTTTCTCTCGTATATGTAGGACCTGGTATCTAGTGGTAACCATTCTTGCCTCGTAAGCCCGAGATCGCGAGTTCAATCCTGGCCAGGGTCGATGGATTTTTTTCGGCGTAAAAATCCTAAGCATGGCTTCCTTCAGAAGGGAAGTAAAGCCATGGGTCTCGTATCGTAGATTTATGGCACGAAAAAGAACCTCAAGCCCGAGAGAAGAGGCCTCTGAGCAAAATTTACCAGCCTTATCACGCCCTAACCTCTTTTTTCTCATTTTCTCTTTTAGTATGATGTGTGTTAAAAATAGCATTTTATTTTACGAGTTAACGCTTCCAAACTGAGGATAGAAGTCCAGTTACAGAAATATATTAATAAAATAACATTTCTTTTAACACGTTCAACACTAATTTAGATAGTTTTAATACTAATAAATGAATGAGTAAATATAAAATAATTGTATTCTAGCCATTCTGAAAGGTTCCTTGTTTCAAGGAGATATTTCGCGCATTTCTCACTAGGAGGAGCACCGAAGAAACACTATCTAAATGTTTGGAAGTTACCATTATTGCAGGGGTGGTAATTAGTGGTATTTAAACACATTTTGGCGGTGTAAAATTACAAATTAAAAATGTGTTATTACTTTTTCTTTACATTTCATACTAAGGTATTGTTTAACGTTTAATTTTCACGCAAGGAAAAAATTTATAGTGTTAATTTCGAACACGGAACACGTTAAGTTTTGCATTTAATATTAAAAAGTGTTTAAAATTATATGCATTACATAGTAATTAATTAAATACATATCATACAGGACAGTTTGTAGTACATAAAATATTTGTGATTTAATATGAGAAATGCATTATAATATGTTCATAGGAAAAATTTAATTATAGCTATTGCAAATAATTATAATATGTGCATAGCCAAAATATATTAAATATGTTTTTAAAACATAGCTAATATGTAATCAAATAAGAAAAATAAGCATTGTTAATTTATAAACTCTTCTACAATGGCCTTGTTATATAAGTATTCAGAAGAGCATATGTGCACTTTGTTCTTCACTGGATAATAATAATAATAATAATAATAATAATAATAATAATAATAATAATAATAATAATAATAATAATAATTTAAAATCAATTGGGAGAGCACTGAATATTCTAACACAGTTGTTATATATTAATGGGGATAAAAATTAGCTATTGGCAAATAATGCTTTTGTATGTTTTGATATTAGGTATTTCCAATTTTTCGTAATATATTTATAATAACAAGTATAATTTACAAGGAAATGTTAACTATTCATTTATAGAAATAAGTTTTACGTCAATTATGTTACCATTACAAATGATTTGAATCGTCTTTTTTGTAGTATAAAAATCGCTAACTTTCAACAGAATTATCACAAAATATTAATCTACATCGAATAGAAATAAGCATAATTAACATTTATAGTGCCGATTTTAAGCTGAAATAAGATAGTAATCTGAGAGCATAAATAACAGATCTTGTAAACAATGATTACCCATGCAAATAAATCTTAGAAATGTCATTAATAGTTATTATGCCATAATACTAATTGCACTATTACCTGATTTTGCTTCATTATAAAATAGAAAATACAGCATATTTGAGTAGTATTAATATGTATAATACATTTATAACAAAACATAAGAGTCGGTCCTGGTGGTCTAGTGGTAACCATACTTGCCTCATAGACCCAAGGTCGCGGGTTCAATCCCGGTCAGGGTGAATGGATTTCTTCGGGCGTCAGAATCTTAAGCATGCCTTACTTCGGAAGGAAAGTAAAGCCGCGAGTCCCATGTGGTAGATTTATGGCACGTAAAAGAAACTCAAGCCTGAAAATACAGGCTTCTAAGCAAAATTTATCGGCCATTTTACACCCTGAAGACGTTGATGACCTGAGATATCAAGATTTTGGGTTAAATACACCATTAAATAAACAAAACCTAAGTATTTAGAAAACCGATAAATTGCTTATCGCAATTTCCGCATACAGCAACCTGTACAAAAGAGTTTAAAAATATTCCATTTAGAAATATATTGAAATCTCTGTACAGGCGTGCCTTAAATACTTATAAATGAAAAAAATGTGTACCTCTTGTCGGTGTTACCTTTCCACCAATATGTGTATTTCATTTAACGAATATATTTTCAGTAGTCTTTTAATGTACAGTTTTCCTTTACATTGATAGATTGATAGATTGATTGATTGATTTATTTATGGACGCTCTTTAACATCTCAGGTCATCAGCGTCCCATTCAATTCAGGGCGTGAAACGGCCGACTAATTTTGCTCAGAGGCCTCTCTTTCAGGCTTGAGGTTCTATATCGTGCCGTAAATGTACGACACGGGACCCACAGCTTTACTTCCCTTCCGAAGGAAGCCATACTTAGGATTTTTACGCCCCGAAAAAATCCATCGGTCCTGGCCGGGTTCGAACCCGCGATCTTGGGTTTAGGAGGAAAGTATGGTAACCTCTGCACCGTCAGGACCGACTTTTCCTTTACAAATCTTCCATTATCTTACATAAACATTTTAAACTCTTCCTTCTAGCGCCCAGTTCACCTGAAGGAGAGGCAAATCCTGTGTGCAATCTGAACGAAATTTTATACCTGGGAGTTTTTCGGGACGCAGAATATGAATATGGTAAGATTTCTTCCAGATTACAATATACATGTATTAAGTAGTGTGAGTTTTTATAATAATAGGTCAGTATAATGCTATTTATTTTCACAAAATAAACGCGGAGATATACAGTGTGTTTAAATAAAATGACTATATTTTCACAGCAGGTAGAGTTGGTCAAAACCAGCAAAAAAAGCTTGTATGTACATAAATACTCGTTCGAAATATGAACCATGTTGTATTGTTGCCTATTCTTGTCTTCTGCTCGATCAATAGCCATATTCATAGTCGTCAGTATTGTAGCACGAGCTCTACATGGTTGCCATGCATTGCCATATAGTTTACAGCCCTGCATTTCAGCAACTCGTGCGACCAGACCTAACTGCTCCTATACAGATTATATACATTGTAATGCTCCTACAATATTTGTATATTATCGATGAGTATTGCTTACGCTGAGGTATTTAAATTCCCTTAAATCAAAACCGAAAGATTAAGGTCCGGCGATCGTTGAGGTTACGGTACTGACCCGCTAGAAGATTCGTTGCCCACTGTATTAGATGTAATACAATAGTAGCAAATGGGGTAGTGCTCCATCATGCATGAACCACATACCGATATCTACAACCTCAAATGACGGTATAAGAGTGGCTTACGTATCTCCGTTAGTGTACTGCAGATGTAAAAGTGCAATGAATCGCAGCGAAAAAACACCCCACACACACGTAAGCGGCAACTTAATATTCTGGATTACGGTTTGCTTTACCGTTTGGCTGTAATAAGGAATGGATTATACTTCAACATATGTTAGTTTCCGGATGTTCATGGTAACTTTTAATAGTCTGACCAGTCAAACACACTGTATAATAAGGAATGTACATCCTCGATAGTGGTGCAATTGCCTTTTTCCTTCAGTCTCTGCCGACTTAAATGTTCCCATCACGAATAGTATCAAGAAGTGCCGCGGTTCCAATGTATTTATAGTTTTATATTTTCATATTTATTCATGCTTTTCGTCTGATGACAGAGATAAGTAAAACTTCTCAATTTATTACTGAATTTGCTGAAGATGTGTTGTTGTTTTAACGAATAAATGTGTTATACCCCTTTTGGTCTATTTCATACAAATATTGAATGTAATGTAGGTACGAGTGATTTTCTGAAATTATTGCATTTTAATACTCCTCTCTTATTAGCAATGGCCGAAACATGTTTTTTAATCTTCCTTCAAAACAATTCACTACAGAAAGTTTGGTAGAAAATCCGTAAATCATTCAGCATCTTAATGACAGTTGATGACATTAATGATACATAAACTTTAGGAAAAGTGAAGGACTTAACTTTCCATTTCCAGATAAACTTTCAGCAGGAATGCAGACCCATTATAGTTCCGTTGAAAATTACTTCCATTATAAAGCCGAATTTTAAAAATGGTTTCATTAATTTCGACTCGCCGTTTTCTTTAACTTTGAACATCGTACGAAATGAGATACCGAGAGCCTGCTCTGAGTTGTTAACACTGCGTATAGCGTCATCAAAGACTTCTGTCCCTTTTGAAAACTGAGATGAGCGTGCATCATTACTAAACAGACTACCACGGAAAAAAAAATTCCACGTACAAATCTCGCTCTAATAAAAAAGCGGCAATGGTTTGATTTTCGTTTTGACACTTGAGCAAGACTTTTCTATACTTTTTTTTTTTTGGGGGGGGGAGTGTTTGAATGTGTGTGCGGCAGCATGCAATGCCATGCTTCTGTTCTTAAGGGCTTTGAAATGCTGCAAAGTTATTAGTAAGTGCAAGCATCTGATGTTTTCAAATATCAAAATAGATGGCTACTGCTTGGGTCCAGTTAATGCATTATGCTCGAAAACTGGACCGACCACACTCGCAATTCCATATCGTTAGGCACTCGCCTCTATAGCTCAAACACAAATAGAGACACGTTTCATTCGCAGCAATAATAGGCTACCTGCAGAAGGAATTCCCGAGTTTTCCCTCAAATTAGAGTTGCAAATAGCTGGGAATTGTAAGTAAAATTGTGAACCAACATATACAGGATATTTATAACGCAATATATAAAAAAATTACAGCAAGAGGAAAAACAAATGTCCTAGTAACGAAACAGCAAACTTTATAATAACTAGAGGTGAAACAACTCTTTCGGAAACAAGATATCAGCATAAGTGTGAGCTAAGGTACGTGACATCAGGAGGGGGGTTGCTGTTGTTTACAACGAAACGCTAGCCGGAGGGTGGTTCCCCCCCCCCCATGTTGTGTAGTTTCATTGATTTTTTCCTTTTTAAATGCTTCCAACTTCGATATTGATATCTCTATGAACCACAAAAAGATTGGATGAGGAAAATGAAAAAGATTATGAACACTTTTCTTCGATTTTTGATACATTTGTTCAGAAAAAAAGACACGTTTAGCAACTGCATCTTCCTCCTGTACCTACTGTGCAGGTGAGTGTTAAGGATGAGAGGTTCGCAATGGAGAGAAAGTGTGCCCGCTTGTATTGTTGCGCACTGAATGTTGCGTCAATTGCATTACAGAAAAATGGTATGAATGTCTGATACTGATATTTATTTCCTAAGACGGTGTTTTTGTGCATTTGTAGCATATTTCGAAGTTATAGACCAATGACTAAAAACGAACCACAATTAGTTCAATTTTGTATGAAAGAATGAAAAATAAACGTTTTAACTTAAAAAGCTACTAATACGTACTTAAACTTCAAATAGGTACAATACTTCTAGTTGAAATTTTCCAGTGAGAGAAAATTAAACATTCATATTTTACGTAACCATTCAATGTAACGACATAAAAACGAAATCGTTTTATTCAGTAATTTAGAGGAATGCTATAAAAATAAAATTTTGATTTTTTTAAACATTTATTGAAGTTTCAATGATTTCGTGTTTATGTGCAAAGATGCAAGTTGTAACTTAACGATCAAGCACCGTGTGTCGAACTCCAGTTTAAAAAGTGCAAGTGCTCAATCTCACAGCGCGCGCACCCATCCCTTTATACCAACCGGTTTGGAGTGTGTACAAAGCCAGGCACACCTCCAACTCCGCGCTATCAAAGCATTGTCGCAACATCGAATTCTGGTTAAAAATTGTCGTTTATACAAAACAAAATCCCTCAATTGTTCTTACGGAAGAATAAAGAGAACAAAAATGCTGATCAGTCGTGTTTTATATGCTCTGTAGTGCTCATTCTGTTTTTGAATTATTGAACATCACTGTAGCTGCCACTGTTTAACTGCAAGATGAAAACTTTGACTCATTAAACATAATTTCATAGTGAACAGCATAAGCTGTCTGTGTTTAAGAAGACAAAAGTCGTTCACTCTTGGGGTCGGGAGATCATTAAGAAAATTATTGAATACTGCGCTGAAGAAGCTAGGGTCAAAACTTTAAAACTTACTGTAGGTTAAACCATTGCACGACCTGGTTTATACAGGAGGTTTCTGAAATCAAAAAAATTAAATCAGCAAGTAAGTGAAATAACTGAAAAGAGTGCGAAAATATTATGCTATCTATGGCCGGAAAAAAATAGGAAACAAGACCGAAGCATGAAGTTGATATTGCCGATTTCCGCAAATGTGTCGCATGCGGCCTTGTAAAGTGCATCTACGAAATTCGCAATGATAGACTTCAGAACAAAGGGATTGAGTGTGACCATGTTGTGCACAAATCAGAAATTCAAAAATTTATTGCAATTAAAAAACCTAGAGAGAAGCCCTTTTAGGTGGATGCATATACTTAATCTTTAGACCGCAATGATCTACCTGTCTCCATGAATTTATCCATAAAGAAAGGGTCACCCTGGGGAACCAGTCACGCCTCCTGCCACAAACGGCAGCGGAGAAAACAGAGCGGGACTTCAACAAATACAGGCGGGTGTAACAGTTGTAAAGCAGAAAATTACCAAAGGGATCAAATAATAAACTTTTTGTGATGCATGCTAATAGTTATCACATTCAGTATACAGCAAAATTAAATGGGAAACTGTAATGTAGCAATGTAAAAAGTAAAACAAATAACTGATACGGAAAAAGGCATGCCCTTTTAACAGTATAAATTTTGCATATTTTAAATTTAATTTTGTTTATTAGCTAACCTAGACCAACCTAAATTTGCAATGTGCATGAAATAAAGATAAAATTGCAATCCATGTGTTGTCCTCCCTAAAAAATGCAACATTTATTATGGTAAGAAAAGTGTAGGCAAATTATGAAGAAAAAAAATTTTGCCATCGGACCCACTACCTCCCCGTTGCTATCATGACGCTCTAACCAACTGAGCCACCGGGCCGGCATGAGAAACATAGTAATTATTCGCCTACTTTATTTGACTGGAATTTGGTTCGGTATCTCCGCTGCCCTCCTCTGCCGTTCGTGAAAGAAGACTTAACTAGTTTCCCAGAGTGATCTATCTATACGAGTAAGTCATATATGCTCCATTTAACTTTACTGAGTTAAAGTGAAGGGTACGGTTAGATAATAGGAATGAAACAGAATATTAATTCCTTCAAAAACTACAAGATATTACCTTCCATGAAAGACTGAAAGCTTAACTCTGGGAGACGGATGGTATTGTAGAAAATAGATTGATAGCAAACATTGTAATATATTAGAAGTGAAAAGAAGTGACTTTTTCCTCTGGTAAATGTTCAGTACTTTTACTCTGATAACTTGAGGTGAGTGCATTATTTTAACTCGGTAGTGCATGGAACTTTTTGTCTTCGCAAATTGTTTGCCGGGTTTCAAGTGACTGCATTCCTCATGCGTGTCTTAAGCTGGTGGACGACAGTATCTATATTTCAAAGCTGAAAATTTAAGATTTACAATGTAAAATTATATTACGCAACAAAAGTTAAAAAGCAATGCTACATATAAAAGCAACATATAATGCGCTGGAGTAAAGTATTATACTGTATGAGAAAAAAGGGAAGAGAGTAGATACTAGGCTGATAGGTTAATGGAAACAGAAATGGATTTTGGAGAAGAGCAGCAGCAAAAAAATTGGATTGACTACAGTTGTTTGAGACATATAGGTGGATAATATCCGCGAAGTGATATATGAAAGAAGAGTTAGATGGTTCGAACTCATTAAATGAATACACGATCAAAGTAAATCTTGGGGGAAGGAAAGCAATGGATGATTGACGTAAATAGGACATGCTATGACAGATAAGACCTTTGGTAAAGCAAAATCAACTTTGTGTAAAAGAAAATCCATTATATTGTGGAAAAGCTAACAAAAAAAAAAATACAATTCAAACCTCATGGAGGAAAACTCAAATCTTTTGCAATGCATATTTTAGCACATACACCAGTCTAGAGGCAAACGTTGCACGTGTATATTAATTGTGGTAAAGCCTCTGTGTATACATGATGCATTACCTGCAGTCCCTGAAGCGTCATAATATCAATCACTGCTAATATGTATGAATCCTACTTCAAAACGGCGTCCTTTGTACGCAGCGGTAATCCTCAACGGTGCAGATGGATTCACTCAACCACACTGGCCACTTAGTCAAATGTCCATTACTCAGGGAATTAAATGCACAGAGGTTCTTTGTTGTTGCGAACCTCTCAGTCAAGCTCTTCCATCGCTGACAGCCAACTCATTTAAGCTGCAACTAGCTCATACAGTGAGAATCGCTTCAGCAAAATTACGCATAACGTTATTTCACTTTGTTTGCCATTATAAATACTGCCAGTAAAACTGAGAAGTATTGAACATTTACCTGTAATTTAACATCGTGTGTTTAGAACTGCAGGAGAGATAACTTAATTCCGGCATAGCATTGTGAAAAACTATTACATGATAAAGTGCCGCCCCCACTTCAATATTAAGCAAGCCTCTTATGCTTTTCGAACATGGATTCATAGTCAGATATTTTTATTACAGTTTAATATCCCTCATTACAACGAAAGTCTAATGTTTTTATCAAATAAATGCGCAAATTAACCGGAAGCCTACAACGCTTAAAGCTACTGGCATTCAACTTTACAGATTAGGTTTCTCCTTCCTTAACACACTCCTGGCAATTAAAATTGCAGCACTCATAAGAAACACATTAAACCGACCCAACATTTTCTCAGAAGGAGCGAGTAGGATTCGTGGAAAATAGGACAGCAGGTGTCTCAATTTGATCAAGGGAGAATTGCGATATACCGAAAGTGAGAGATGTCATTTCGAAAAGTTGGTGCTCATGTTGGACGAAATGTGTCCACAGCGAATCGAGTACGAGTTCAGTGGATGGAGGTAGGACTGGAAGAATCTCAACCCCGTTACAAACAACCCAACGAGAAGACAGGATTATTTCCGAATGACTATTATGAACAAGCACAATGTGTTCCAATTCTAATGGCCACCAGCGTATAAAATGAAATCTTATGCGGCACCCTCCCGTCAATACTTGCGCTTGCCTTTTAGTAAGGAAACGAACTAAGAAAGGCGCCTTCAATTTGGCTGGGAAAGATGATTTCATTTACGGGAGAAGAATTGTTCAACACATGCGTTTATTGTAAGCAAAGAAACAAGTACACGCACAATGCTCACCGAAAGTGCCTTCAGTTACT
Organism: Metallyticus violacea; assembly: GCA_030762175.1. Classification (NCBI taxonomy): domain Eukaryota; kingdom Metazoa; phylum Arthropoda; class Insecta; order Mantodea; family Metallyticidae; genus Metallyticus; species Metallyticus violacea. The sequence continues at coordinate 29,096,452 of CM060846.1, read as the reverse complement.
TTTAACATTTACGATGAAGGAATTTAATGGCAAACCATAATAAACCAAGGGACGTAAAACATTAATATTACCACGTGTATGCCTTTAATTTACACATTGAATACTGTAATGACCAAAAATAATAAGCAAATTTAAATAAAACAATATTTCCACATGCTTTCATTCTATTTACACATTTTAAATAATATAACAATAATATTACCACGTTCTTGCCTTCAATATACAATTTTAAGATTTTTTTAGCAAAGCAGAATAAGGAAAGTAGTAAAAAAAAGCGATGTCCCGCGTGCTTGCCTTGCATTTGCATATAAAAAACTGAAAATTCTTACCAATTAAAAAAAAAAAAAAGAAAATGACAATAAATAAACAGCTTCCAAAATGCCTTGGTCGGTGAGTGAAGCATGGGGCAAGAGCAACGTAACTACAAATTTCAAATAGCTGGCCGAAAGATGTCTTTACTTCTTCTCGCTCCAAAGTCCTTGGTACTCTCGTAGTTGGCTCGGAGTAAGGCTATGACGTCATCACTACTAGAAGTATTAGAGGAAAATGTTTCCACAAGGATGAGACAAGAAAGAAATCAACAAGGATTTGGCAGTTAACTCAAGCAACTGACCTTACGGAATTGGAGCTCGGGGTCTCCGGATTTGCAGGCAGACACGCTGACCACAAGACCAAGGAGGCGATCATCCATCTTCGGTTTGGTGTACTGTCAACACACTGTAAGGGACAAATGGCCAGAACTGATAAGCGCTGGTTTTCTTTGCAGTACGTTAATATACCCCGTAAAACAGCAGCTCTTCTGTAAAACTTCCACTGGACGTAACTTATCCTTACAGCTCGAGGAAACCTGGAGCTCCAGTCCCGAGCGGCTATGGAGAAAGTCGAAGATAGTGTTATTTCCACAGATATAGGTAGATAATATAACATTAAAGTGCAACGGCATGTTGGCTCAAATGATTAAAGCGTCGTGCTATAAATAGGAAGATAGAGGGCTCGAATCTTTAGGGCATTAAGCCCTTTTTTTTCCCTGCTGCAGTTTAAAGAGATTTGACAACCCGCTAAAAATTTACATTTACAATTTATTTTTCTGCTGGAGTCAAAGATTTGCCACCATTACAATTATTTACTCACCTACCAAGTAGCACACAATCCCCTATCAATTTATATTTACGAAGAGGGGGCGAGCGTAAGCCGTCAGGCCGTAGCTCGCCGCGGTTAGGTTAGTGTGTCTGCGTATGAATTAATTGTCAATTCCAATAAGACAACGCGTGATAAAAGTTGATAAAATGAATCTGAAGCATAACTGAAAACTCAATTTTGTAATAAGGAACAACATTTTGCAGCCAGAAAGTTACGGAGGAGGGCGCATAGGTTACGTTACCTTTAACAAAGAAATAATACATGTAGCATCTCACTGTTACAACTGGGTGTCTATTTCATTTTGGTTGCGGCTCCAGTCCTTTTCTTCACTGCCGTTCGGGACTGAGGATTTCGGCTCTCTCCGCCGTTGCTCGGGACTGAAGCGCCAGATGTCTTCGAGCTGTAAAGGTAAGTTGGAATGTACAGTAAAATGCACCGTATAGCTCGAATCTATTGTTTCGGTCAAACATCTGCAGGCCCAACGACGGACAGCGTGTTCAAGAACAGAATGACGAATCGATTGGTTGCTCTTCTTCTTTAAGGAAGACATAATGGTTTTCATAACAGGCTTATGGCTAGATCTCGGATATTAATTGCCCAAATTCCTTTAAAAATCACTTCAAAATGATGATTTTAGTGCCTTAAAAATGTATTTAAAATGACCTAAAAATGCTTAGAATTGCCTTTATTTTGATCCCCGTATTTCTCACCCATTACAGCATATTGAAGTAAGATATGAACCCTTTCGTAGATTTTCAGTTGTGGAAAACTAGTGACTATCAGCTATAAGATTCTTCAAAATTGTGTGTTCATTAAACTGGTATTATTGTATTTCCCGAGCAACTTCTGTTGCTTTGTCCCTGTGCTGCAAAACTTGCTCGTGTTTTCCCCTATGTACATGCTGCTCGATGGTGAATCTTTTTTTTTTTTTTTTCCCTGTACAGCATACTACCATCAGTTGAAAATGCTGTGTCGCCGCACTCCTAACAAACTTTTAATTTCGCTGAAGTACTTATTTTTACATTCGGCAAGTTTAAAACTTGACTGACACGCGGTCAGTGAAAAAATGAATCGCAAATGCAGAATGGAATATGAAGGAGCTGTAGGATAAGAGCCTCAGATAAAGAGAAAGGCTTGTCTTTCACGCAATGAGCACCTGTAGTAGTACCAGTCTATGTTCTAAATAAAATATGTACAAAGAAACTTATTCACATATTTCCAGGAATAGTGGAGAGCTTAGTTTTTAAGATTCTGGAAATGTGTCCACCTATAACTTAAGAATACGGCGATAAAATGAGCTATAAATGACAAAAGAAAGTATTTCTACATTAAAAATTGTCTTAAAAATGTGTAAATACCGCAAAAATTCCCAGTTTCCAAAATATCAAAAAATTAGAAAAAGATACCTATAGAAGCAGTTTCATTTCACTCAAGATGGTATTAGCCACATTTATTTGCAACAAAATCTCGCCCTTGTATCATAAAAAATATGTAAAGATTTCGAAACCCGGGCCCTACTTATGACATTACTACCAGCTGGAGCGTAGTGTTGTCAATACTCGTCACTTTCATTTGTTCACACCTAAATCCCACCATTATCGGTCAATATCTCCATCTATCTGCTCAAAAATAAGAAGTCTAATACTTGAGTAGTTCCCTGGCCGCTGACACGTGATGTGAACGAAATAAAGGAATTTGTTTCTCTGCAGCATCTTATCTGCCTATTGGTCATAAGCTAAAGGTTAAACAATATGCTAGTTAAGTATTCGGTTTAGGCATTTGGCATATTGCGTTTTTATTAATAAATACATTGCATCATTTGTTGTATCTCACTTCTACTAGGTACTTGGTTCTATTTAAGTTTCAGAAATGGACATTTTAAACACAACGTTGATATCTAAACACACCAAAGAAAGCAGTGATCTTCTAGTTTAAACAACAGAAAACATCTCCCATCTCCAACATGAACAAATATTAAGCAAGTGTAAGAAATATGATTCCTACGAATAGTTTTACAGTAGGTAAATTAGATTATGAAAAAATAGAATTACGAAGGAAAGAGATCAAACGTTGAGAAATCAAAGAAACACACATTATCCACCTTAAAGGTATTTGAAAAAATCTGGGCTAACCTGTAGGGAGAAACTGCAAAGGAAAACATGGACTCCAAAACACAAGCACATGAAAATGCTAATAAGTTCCCAAAAAATAACCTTGCTTATTCTACAAATGTAAATAATGTTTGTAAATTTATTTTCAACATATTTTATATATAGTTCCAATTTACCTGAATTTGGGTGTCATAAATATATTTTTAATATAAAAGGGTAAGTCAATAGGTAAGTTAAAACTTGATGGGAGTACTATATGTTTGAACGAGGCACCTAAGACATTAGTCCGTGGAAATTAGCGATATTTGACATGAAACGATCCATATTTACAATAGGGAAACAGCAGCTGCAGGATGGCGGCACGTCTGAGTGAGTGAACACCATCAAGCAGCCCTACATTGTGTTCCTGGGGTCTAGTTGCAACCATACTTGTCTCGTATACCCAAGATCGCGGGTTCAATCCCGGCCTAGGTGGTTGGATTTTTTCGGCCGTAAAAATCCTAAGTATGTCTTCCTTCGGAAGGGAAGTAAAGCGTACGTCCCTAGTCGTAGATTTACGGCACGAAAAAGAACCTTAAGCCTGAAAGAAGAGGCCTTTGAGCAAAATTTATGCGCCGTTACACGCCCTGAATTAAATGGGACGCCGATGACCTGAGATGTTAAAGACCGTCCGTAAATAAACCAAATCAATATTACCCTCCATTGTGCGATTATTAAGGTCAAAAGATGTTCAATCAAAGAATATTCATAAAGAAATGCTCCCCAACTACGATGAAAAGTGTTTGTAACGTCAAGTTGTTAATAATTGGGTGCAGAAGGTCTCTGAAAACTGGACAGGTTTCGAAGGCGAACATCGCGTTAGCAGTCCAACGAAAACTACCACAGAGGCGAATTTATAACGAGTTGAAGGCTTAATCCCAATAGACAGAAGGGTAACTACAGACAATGCTGATGTTGGTTGTTCACATGGCATAACCTACCTCATAAAGCATGACAGATGGGTGCCAGCTTACACCACAATGCAAAATTCAAAGAATGATCTAACATTACAGCATATCAATTGCTACCACGATAAACACAATATGCTAGACCGAATTGTCACCTATGACGAGTCTTGGGTTCTCTATTATAGCTCTTTGCATCGATTGCGAAAAAAACCGTTTAAAATGACAACATTCGCTGGAAAAGTGATACCCAAAGTCTTCTGGGATCACCGTATTCCTGCCTCAGATAGACAGATGATAGATGTCGGGGGGATATGGAGTTTAAATAACCTCCTTCACGTCAGCCTATAAAGCTATTACCTTACGACTTACCTTATTGGGAGAGACGCCTTCATTGTTTCCCAAAATCAGGTCCTTGAACAAGTTGCAGTGTTTTGGTTCAATGTTGGCGTCCGTTCCCAGGCCTTCCCTGGTTATAGAGAGAGTAAGTTCTTTCTTGCCAGGATTGGACACTCAAACAGGATGTGCGAGGCGAATTACTCATCTGTTACATATTCTGCAAGTGGGTTCATCTTTGTGGAGTCCCACTTTACGCAGATGTTTCCTGATGTGACCATGTTCAGCAAATAACGCATTACTTTCCTTATTCCTGTTCTATTCAGTTTTACAAGAGATGTGGAAAGAGTATTGCTAGGACTTGGATAAATTTCCTAACTTGTGTTTGTCCAGAATACGTTTGACAACTTAGTTGATATTTATCCCCTATCCATGTTTCAACCGTGGTCTTGGCATTAGGTGTATTGATTAAAATCGCGGGCTCAGGGCCAAAAAGAGTGTATCAGTACCCCTTTTTGCCAACTGGTCTGCTTTCTTATTCCCATAAATGCCCTGATGCCCTGCACCCACCACAGTTTAAGCCTGTTGCGAGATATCAGGGCAGTCAGGGCATTTTTTACACTTTTATATCAGTTTTGATTTCACCTGGACGGAGGAAAGTGCTTTTAAGGCGCTTTTCCTGCCGTAAATACATAACATCCTCAGGAAACTTCGTAAGACAATTCAACGAAAGGGACCAGGACTACTCACCAAAGGCGTGTTGCTCCTGCATGACAATGTGCATCCTCATATTGCCACCAAATAAATGAGACACAGAGAAATTTCAAGTTGGAAGTCCTCGAGTATTCTCCATATTGCTCCAAGAGAATCCCACCTATTCGGCCTTTTTATATTATCTTTCAAATGAACATTTTCCCAACAATGAAGCTGTAGAAAGGAAAACTACCGTCTGGTTCCGAGATGAACCCAAAGAATTTTTTGCTGCTGATTTCAGGGGCTTGTGAAACGACGAAAGTGCCTCAATACATAAGGAGATTGTGTTGAGAAATGTTTCAAATCAGCACTCAATAACTTGCATATTCTTAACTTTAACTGCACTTTTTTTCAAAACTAAGTAAGATTGAGTCATTTTTTCAAAATGCGCAAAACACACTCCTCTGTATAAATTATGCAGCATGAGAATTCTGGGAAAAAAAAATATATATTCAATGTGGGTTGAAAGTTGCATAAAATGCTGACATGTTATGCAAATGTTTCTTTTTTTAAATATTACCTTAAATTATAAATTATTTCACCAGCAATGTTAAGTAACATTTTAGGGATATATTCAAATTTTAGGGAACTGAGTTTAATATTTTGTGGGGAAAATGTGCGTTAAGCAGCAAATACGTTAAAAATTAATATTTATATTTGTTTATTACATTAATTGTAAAATAATAATTAACGTTAGGCAAATTTTAAAAATAGCTTCCAATTAAAATGTATTACCAAATAGTGGTAAAAGTTTTATTTCATTAGGCAGTATAGCTTTTCAAAATAGCAGGCTTGTATTCTGTTGAGGTTCAGCATGGAAATTATTATGTATCTACCAAGTGCTCTTAAAGTCCTACCCTCCTATATATTTATATTTGTTGTATTTCAAAGCCCAACTTTGTAAATGTAACACATGTGAGAAAATATCTTGAGATACCATTGCTAAAATAACACATTTTGCAGGTATTGTATTTTTATTGTGTGTCTCAACCTTAAAGACTTAAAATTATTTTGTCTGGTCACTGGATGCATATTTGAGTGTCCGACAATCATTGAACCTTCGCTTGATACGGAGAGCATGGTTCTAGCTACAGAAGCCCCCGTCCCTACTACAGGCGTGTTTTCAGTAGAGTGTACAGTTACACTGCCTTAATGTGTTTAAGAATTACTCGCATTATTGCGGCTTGCTTGGAACTTCTCCGTGCCCGCAATACACCGCGCGGCCTGGCTCACGATTAAATGCTTGCAACGAACATTCAGGAAGTCCTGAACTCAAATCCTTACGACCAATTCATTCTATTTTGTGATTTTTTTTTTTTTTTTTTTCCGGTTTTCCTAGTCATTTAAACGAATTACAGCACAGGTATTTCCTTTTCACGAATTTTCTGCTCTCACGTGTTCATATCTCTGGTTGCAAGATAGATGATGATATGGAGTTGTGCGGCGTGGCGGTGGATTTGCGCTTTGGAAAGTTTCAGTCTGGCGGCTGCCCGTCCCACATATAACCCATCTTATTCTACATTACCCTAAGGATACATTCATAATGATGATGTGTAAGGATTAAATGTCATATTTTACAGGTATAATGTATGTAGCTTTCGCGTATTAGCTAGGGAATTGAATGTTATGGTTTAGTAACAGCCTCAGCTAAACCAACTTTAACCCAAATGGTACATAAATTTTGCACGTTAAGCTGAAATGTGCTAAGTTAATGCATACCAAATGTTTATGTCAATGGTTGACGTATTCCTAACTCATGTGGACGCTGACTAGCTCCCAAACTCGAATTGCGAAGTTTTACAATCAGAAAAAAGAGATTTCCCGATGCTCTGTTCTCTTTCATTAAAGTGATGGACTCGTTTTTCACTCGTGGCCTTTCTCTCCAAGAATTGCGCTTTGTCATTCTCCAATTGCGGAAACAGTTCTTCACACTTTCCCACTTTTGATTGGAATTCACGTTTATACCAGTCGTAATGAGATCTCATCAATGCGAGCAGGCATATATGAATCAAGTATAAAAGTTTTTACTTGTATGTTTTAAGTGCATACTATTGATCAAGTTCATTTTTGACACCATTTTACTTCAGATGCACTTGTAGAACTCTCTCCACATGCATAAGCTCAAGGTATTCATAGAAGTAGCTCTTTCCCTGTTACATGCCCTACCCTTGTCTTTCAATCACACTACTAGGGATAAACCTCAGTTCGTCACTCATCATTTTTTAACTATCCGTCCACCGGTTCGTTAGATTTCAGTATTGCTGTATATGTACAGGATGACCTTTATTTTACACTTTGAAGATGCTTCGCTTACCAAGCTAGAAATATTTTAATTCGAAATATTCATAAACAATTTTAGTATTCAAATCTTCTCAATGGAAAATCTGTAAAAAATGATATTTTAGTGTGCAGTAACTCATATTATTGTCAAAGCATCAATACCACTATCTGCGATGTATATGCTTACTAATTTTGAATTAAATTCCCGCGGTTTGTTTTATGCACGCTCAAGTAAATGCTCTTTCTACGAACAAGTAACTGAGAAACTGCTAGGGCGCTGCACACTAAGCACGTATTATGAAAAAAAAAATGCTGAATGTTTTTTCAAAGGCTGAATTATGTTTTGGAATCACTGAAGATGAATGTATTTTAACATATATACTAGTGTTTATCTTAATTGTATCTTCCCGTCTCGAAGCGACAACCCAATGCCGGCCTACGTCTACCGTAGCAACCACTGTGTTCCCTAGCTCCGTCTTGCGACATCAACGGCAGAAGGGAGTGTTGCAAGGGAGCATGTGGTCAACACGGTTTTCGAGATCAAAACACGCCATCTCTTTTTATCAGACCGCTCCCCAATTGCCATCGTGAAGTTGGGTGGGCTCCGTTTAGTTCAACGTGTAATTTCTAAACTTTTAAACATAAAAACTCGAAATTTCAGAAAATATTTTAACAGAGCAACAAATAATTTAATGAACAGTTTGAAAATGCTATACAATTGATATTTTAAAAAGTTAAAATCCAAATTTTTAAAGTAATATGTGAAAATATTTTTTAAAAAAAGTAATAAATTTCTTACTATTTAATAAAAATTCAGCAAACTATTTTAATAATGTCTAAAATAATGGGTAATAAATTTGCTGAATATATCACTGGCGAAGACAGGACATTTTGGCTAACCTTAAGGCTGTGAGGGGAAGATAGAATTTGAAAGTTCATTTTAATATAAGAAGAATGGTTTAAGCGCAAAAGACAAAGTCGTATTCTCAGCTTCTAAAGGACTTCAAACGGCAATATATAACCTAAACAGATTATACAAATTTATAATTTACAAACATCTACACAAAAGTCTAAAGTTATTGCTTTCGCATGAAAATACACTGTTAGATTCAGAGTAATTTTCAATAATCAATGTTGCAAGTTAGGACTGTACCTCCCTCTTGGGTCTCGAGAAGATTGGGTGGATGAAATAACGCCTGAAAAAGGACGAGATTGCTGTCCACAATCACTCCAAGGTTTTCTGCAGAATCGGTGAAAGGAATTAAAATTTGATTAACTTTGATGAGAGAGATATTGTCCCACTGCCATTTACTGCGGTTTAAAGGGATTAAGACAGGATCAGATAACGCGTCTGTGAATGAAGTGAGTAAAGATCGTGGTTTATGTTCGTAATTATTGGCCATTGTCACATGCTTTATCAAAATACAAGTCTTGCTGACAAGATAAAATAGAAAATGTAATTTATATGGAAGGAGGCGTTCGAAACATATCCTCCCGAAGTTTACTGCCAAAATACAAGTCTTGCTGACAAGATAAAATAGAAAATGTAATTTATATGGAAGGAGGCGTTCGAAACATACCCTCCCGAAATTTACCATTGATGAGATTGAGGAAGACGTGCAAACCCGTTTGTCTTGGTGACCTCTGCCATCTGTTCCGGTGTCTTTAGTGCTAAAATCATTCATTTTATACACAGGAACTCTTCTGGATGTCTATAACCGACATAATTTCTTGCTACTGAGTTATTGCTGAGAATAAACGTTGAGTAAGATACATGCTAAGGTTTATATTTCTCCGGTTTTATAAACACATACTGTTACCGCTTCCGCCCTTTTTCCAAGGCTTTATTGTCTTAGCTTCCTTCCCGGACTAGACTGGCAAATTGATGTTGATAGCCATGATGAAGATTTATACGGCAATGTTGCGTTCCCCCATTCGGTGAATTATGTGCAACATGTCTTGTGCTGATATAGCTTAATCCATCGTGCTCAACATAAAGCCATTACAGCAATGTCATCTTTAGCGACATTTTCTAGAAGGATGCTTTTCTGATTTAATCACGTTGACAAGATCGAAAATGAATACACGTAAGATGAACATATGAACTACGTGTTTTTGTGTCTAAACTTAAAAAATATGCAAACAAAATAGCTCTTCAACATTGGTTGCTACTGCATTACAAACTCGTTGATTTATTCTTTCCTTAATGCTCAGAAGAAAAAAGCATTATCTACTAGGTATAACAAAAGTTTCTGGCCGACACAGATCTTTTCAAAATTGATTATTCATAACTTCTTTTTGAGAAGTGTTTAAGGCCCGTTTTTACTACAGAAGCGCCACAGGCGGTGACACCGGTGATACATAAGATGAAATGATAAATTGGGAAAGGAAATTTTTTTTAGGGAAGGAAACGTTCCAGGCCTAAGTTCAGGGTACCTACTCGGCATTTGCCAGTTATGAGGACTGAGGAAAACCTGGGGGAAAAAAAAACAGTCAGGGAGGACGGTCCTGGTGGGATTCGAACTCCAGACCTTCCGCTCACGAGTCCGTGCCTTAACGACCTCGGCCACCCGTGGCGGTTCTTCATAACTAGTGAATATAAACAGACGTTCATATGATAGCATTAAGTCATTCCTCCATTAACAAATGCTGTGTTTACAGTTTGTTTCAAGACCTTGTAAGACGTTTATTAGAACATTCTGTAAGTTTGTAAATATCCTCTTGAGTTACGGAGTCTCGGGTCACCAACTTGACACGATTGCAAAGAATTTAAGTCTGTACATTTCCCAGTCATCATCCCCACACGTTATTTCGATAACCTTCATTGAATCATTTGAAGTGTGGTATTTGATTCCAACTTGCAGCATTAAAATGGAAAGATGTTGCTTAATAAACTTAGTGACATTTCCCAGTGAACTAAAACGAAGAAAATAAATATTTGTGCAATAATATTCACTATTGGCATTTTGTTATTCGTCAATTATGACGGATTCTATTTTTGTTTCCACCTGGGAACTATCACTGACTCAATGTTAGATGACTCAACAATTCAAATACGAGCATTTTGGGTGATATAAGGCTGCACAGAAGACTCTGTAAACAAGCTATGGGCTTGCAGAATGTTGCGTGAGGGAGTCTGTGTAACCTTCACGTGGCGTTCTCTCTAAAAGTATTTGATTCGATCAGAAATGTACTTATTGGTAAAAATTGACTAACTAGTTGCACGCTTTTCTGCTCTATTTCTGACTAACACAATGTCCACTTGTTACCCCCTTGAGAAATGGTTTTACTTTTTACTTACAAATCTTCAGAAAATTTTAGACGTTCTGCAACTGTGCACGTGTTCCCTTCACGTATCTTTTTGTTATAGATAAATCTTTAGTTAGTCTTCCTCGCCTCATTTCATCAAAAACTACTCCATCTTACTTTTTTCTCCATTTCTTGATGATTGTTAGTTAAATTTTCAACAATTCAGCACTTTCTCAAACTGATTTTCTGCAATGAACCAAAGCTTGAATATTTTACCTCGTGTTGATATGTGATCCTACATTTGACGTTACCAACTGACGGCTTGCTGCGGCAGAAGTCCCGAAGGTAGCAAAGAGAGCGAGCTCCGCCCGAACGGTAGTTAAATAGAAAGTGTTAGTATGGAGTTGTATTATTTTTTGTTAAATTTCTATTATATTTTGTTAAACTTAAACTAACCTAACCTATGAAAAAGTAACATTTATTGTATTAAGAACAGTAGATACAAGTTATGAATATTACAATAGATAGAAAACTATTACAAACGAGGAAAAAATATAGTTTACCCGTGGGGATACCGTATTTTAATCCCTACTACTAAAATCGTAATCAGTCGGCCTTCTTCGCTACCGTTCGGGACTCCAGCCGCAGCAAGCCGTCGGTTGGTAACGTAAACTGATCCTGCAACATATAAAGAAGTCAAAACATGCAGGCAAATAGGAACATGTTCTATAGAAATAATGTTTCAAAGCACGTGTAACGGAAATAGCTAACCCATATCATGCTGCGCCATACGTCACATATCGAATAACTTAACCCCAGATGTGGGCCTTCAAGTGCCATTATTTCTCTTCGTCCAAAAATTGCTTTGATTATACTATAATTCCAAAACTTGCCTGTTCGTAGCGTCCAAGTTCAAAAGATGTAACACTTTGTACTTTTTTGAATGGTGTTTAAAGCCCGTTTTTAGTGCTGAGGCACCACAGGTGTGGACAGATGATACACGAAATAAAATTATGAATTGGGAAAGGATTTTTAAGGAAGGAAACGTTCCAGGTCTAAGTTTAGGGTGTCTCCTCAGCATTTGCCATTTATGAGGACTGAGGAAAATCTAGAAAATAACCCAGTGAGGGAAGATGATCCTGGCGGAATTCGAACCCCAGATCTCCCGCTCACAATTACGCGCCTTAAGTGGGGGTCACTTCGTAATTAATATACACTTCTCAACACACTTTGAGTTGTTCTGACAATCGCGACATAACGTGGGAGCTTTTCACCAAAACACATAATAAAAGCAAAGTTAATTTATCGGTATAGTTTTATTTGCCCCAAAATTATAATACGCAATTTGTGGTAGGGACATTTGAAAAGTCTATTTCATTAAACAAGTGGACAAGAAACTTTTATTACACCCTGTAATATCCAATTTCTTTTCCTCCTCCTCCCTTTCGTTCAGCCACATACATTTTGTTTATATGCTTCATAACGAAGTATCTTGTGAGTGTACGATTTGTTCCATAGTTACGTCATTTCTTTCCATTCTTTAATGACTATAAGGTGTGATCAAATGAAAAGTTGACAAGGGCTGTAGAAACCACACCAAACCGTTATGCGTATTGGATGTTGCCTACATCTCAGAAATAGCACCTTCAGTTGTTTCCGTCCAGAGACAATTGTTGATCAAATTCTCCGAACAATGTGACGTAATAATAAGTTCTGTCGTTCTGCTGTCAGGGATTTCCGCCCACGATGATAGTTATGGGTGGTTGTCAGAGTCATAAATTTTACCACGTTTTTAAATATCTTTATTTCTGCTCTACTTTATTTTCTGAATGCGTTAGTATGTTTCATAGTAACTTGATATGAACACATAGCAAACGTGATGAATGCCATCTTTCACCCCTTTTATTAAAATAAGCAAAATAAGAGTTTTCTAAGAGCGGCGCCTATTCACTTTACTTTTATACAGTTTCCTGAAATATGCCCGAATACAAAAAGTGATAGCTAACTGAATATTTTTTAGATATATAGTTCGGTTGGAGATATAAATATTTATTTTTCCAGATATTCAACCTCCTTTTTAATACATTTCTCGCGCTGTTGCAAAACATTTCCATTCCCAAAAGGGAAAAAATGGCTTTTTACTGTTTCTGCAGTCAGGATGCACCACATTTTTCACTTCGCCAATTTAAAATCAAGTCGTCTTTTAAGGACGCAAACACACGATAATCTTATGGAGCAGGATGAGGGCTGCATGAGGGATACCTCGAAATCTTAATCTCCTTATGTTGCCAAGAGTAGCAGCGGCCGCGTGAGGATGTGCGTTGTCATGAAGGAGAACAATACGTTTAGACAAAAATCCCTATGATGACTCCGCATGCTGCCTTCAACTCCTCGAGCATTGCATTTTATTGCACTTTTTTCTCTTTTCCTAATCTCGCTCCCGAAGTTGTTCTTTTGTAACTCAAAAAAGAGCACAGGTCGGAGCGGTGAGACTTGAAGGTGCGCCTTTATACTTCCTCTTGCTTTCGGGCTTGTTCTCTGTGACAACACCAAGCTTTCTCCTTCATCCTTTTTTTTTTTTTTTTTTTTGGACGCTCTTTTAACATTTCAGGTCATCGGCGTCCCATTCAATTCAGGGCGTGAAACGGCCGACAAATCTTGCTCAGAGGCCTCTGTGTTATAATGTGATTCTATTTAGCGGCATTTAGAAGTTTCTTCAATTTTTCTTTATTTGGTTTATTTACGGACACTCTAACATCTCAGGGCATCCCATTCAATTCAGGGCATGGAACGGCCGACAAATTTTGCTCAGAGGTCTCTCTTTCAGGCTTGAGGTTCTTTATCGTGCCGTAAATGTACGACACGGGACCCACGGCTTTATTTCCCTTCCGAAGGAAGCCATACATAGGATTTTTACGCCCGAAAAAAATCCATCGGTCCTGACCGGGATCGAACCCGCGATCTTGGGTTTAGAAGGCTAGTAAGGTAACCACTACACCGCCAGGACCGACCCTTTATCATTATGCTGCGACATAAAGGCTGTGGAGGTCTTTTGAGCTTACCGGTTGCATCCTGGGCACCTACTGTACGCACAACTTGCGATACATAAAAACCTTCTCACAATGCATATGTGGATCAGATATTGACATGTAATTTTCTCGCCAGAACTTCCAAAGATATGCATGTTTTCATCACCTCGCAGTGACGAACAGAGGGATTTATGTTCTCGTATTTTTACATAATCTAAAATCTACATTCGCTCTTGCACCAATGCAGGTATCTCCACACACTGCTGCAGTATTCCGCTTTGACGAGGTACCACACCCTCAGAATATAGACACATTACAGCTGTTTTTTTCTCCTCTACAATCCATTATTCAGTCATCAGATTCTAGTAGTACCTTAGATGTTCTAGTATGAGTCACCCAACTATCTGATGACCGGTGCAATGGCGGAGGACTGTACCAGCCGGGCTACAATAATCGGGACGGACATGCGGGGTCTACGTTCGCCTTGAGTCTCACGTCAAGTCAGACAGTGTCGTTTTAACAGTGAAAGAAACTGTATAAACTTAGAGTAAATGGAAGCATTAAACCTAATTGTTTAACTCCACCACGAGTGACGATTGATCCGTCCGTCAGAGTTCTCTGAGCTGTCAGGAGATTATTTGAAAAGAAATTTTTGTTGATGTTTTCCACTACGTAATGAGATTCATATAATGCCCGTAAACTTTACACAAGCTAAACGACAACATCCGTCAAGCGATCTAAGAAAATATTTTTTTTTTTGATTGGTTTATTTATGGACGCTCTTTAAAACTGCTCAGGTCATCAGCGTCCCATTCAACTCAGGGCGTGAAACGGCCGACAAATTTTGCTCAGAGGCCTCTCTTTCAGGCTTAAGGTTATTTTTCGTGCCGTAAATGTACGACACGGGACCCACGGCTTTACTTCCCTTCCGAAGGAAGCCATACTCAGGATTTTTACGCCTGAAAAAAATCCATCGGTCCTGGCCGGGTTCGAACCCGTGTTTTGGGTTTAGGAGGCAAGTATGGTAACCACTACACCATCAGGAAAGAAAATAAATGGTTACTTTAGTAAGCATGTGTTAGAAGTGTATGGGGAAATGATGACAAACAGTTCCAGCATCTCCAGCATGGCCTGGTGAGTGCGTAATTCTTTAAGGGCATTACAATTTAATTCTATTGTTTCTACCGCCGAATGTAGTGCAGCCCAGCTGACCGTGAGCGGTGTCCCACTTCCGTCGTCACATAATACACGGAGATGCACTTAAATATACACCTTAAATATTCCCAAGTGAGCGTTGTTATCGATGAGCCCTTTTTGTATGACTAAGCATCGCGGGAAGTTCATATATTCAGCGTCAAAGGAGTTAGTGGGAATTAAAATGTATTTTCAGGACAAATATTTATTTTTAAATTATATAAATGTAATTAAGTCCAATAACTTTAATTAAAATCACATTTATTGTGTGCGATTTATAGATGTTGCAATGAAAATAAGATTCTCAGCGTTACCCACTTTGAAGTATGATTTACCTCTCCATTTTAAAAACACTTTAACCATAGTTAGTCTTATTTTGAACCTTTTGGTCAAGATCACTTACACATACTCTGTCAACCTTTGTGCAATTTGAGAACAAATATTCGGATGTGTGTTAAAGAAGTTAATAACTACGCAAATAGGCCTATTTAAATGGTAAATATAAATTGTTTCTTACTGTTGCAATGTTTAAATATTATTTAAATTCCCCATAAGCATAATATTTTATAAACATATTTTACGCATTTCCATATCTCATTAAATGTGTATCGCTAAATTTAGGAAACATTGAAAGTGATACTTTTAGTAATTCTTTCTAATAGCTTATGCAATTACAAAGAGTTAAGCCTTTAGAATATTAACATATATGTCACAAGTAATTTAAGACACTATTTTTCGCGGGTTCGAACCCGGCCAGGACCGATGGATTTTTTTCGGGGCGTAAAAATCCTAAGTATGGCTTCCTTCGGAAGGGAAGTAAAGCCGTGGGTCCCGTGTCGTACATTTACGGCACGAAAAAGAACCTCAAGCCTGAAAGAGATGCCTCTGAGCAAAATTTGTCGGCCGTTTCACGCCCTGAGTTGAATGGGACGCTGATGACCCGAGATGTTAAAGAGCGTCCATAAATAAATCAATCTCTAAGTTTTATTTTCATTTCAGTGCTGTGCAACTCTCTTTATCGCAGATATAGTATTTTAGGATTAAACTTTAATGTAATAATGCAACAAATGTTTCGTAATTTTGGGCTTCCTTAATCTATAAGCAAATTTCAGTATTAGACAACATTAATCAGCTGTTCTCTTCCCACCCCATCAACCTCTTGCGTGGCTTTGGCTTCGGTAGAGGTGTGCTGCAAGTTTAGCAAGCAAGTTCGCGCCAGTGCGAGTCAGCTGAATGGGACAGCACAGGGATTCATACGTTCTAGCATACTTAACTTTTCAAGCCCGTGCATAATTTGAATATTTTGAAGCTCTAGGTTTTCATATGATTCATAATTTGTTTAATTCATTTTGGAAGAGACAGGAGTTTGGGATAAACAATTAAAATATACTGGACAATGGCCATCGCTTGGACATTTTTCAGACAGTAATAGCGATCCCAGAGAGGAGTTTCTAATGGATAGGTAAGTAAATGTAAAGCGTAATACAGAACTCAACCGCACAAATTCAAAGGTGTGGCAACTTGTAATCTATGGAACCGAATTTAAATTTTTTTTTGCATTTCTTTAGACTGTACGTTAGTATTATTACAGTGATTAAATTAATGTCTATCTGTGATATGTCGATAGATGCTCCATTTCTCTTCCATTGGTTCAAAAACATTGGTATGACTATTTACTATTCAGTGTTTTGAACGTTATAGGTTTTAATATTTGGTTAACATTTTTCGGCCTGCAGGATTACGCACGATATCGGGTATGAGGTTAATGCAAATTATTTTATGTCGGGTTTATTAGTGTAACACGTACTGAACTTGTACTAAACTTTTAGCTCTAGTCAACAGCCTGTATACCTGATAAATGAAAACCATCTTCACAATTTTTCCTTTGAGTCTTTTTTTTTTTTTTTTTTTTTTTTTTTTTTTTTTTTTTTCCGTTCATTTTAGTTTAGGCATGTAACATGTTACTGTCATTTTAAATTTCAAACCACAATGCCACTGTGAAGGTTAAAGTATGTACATTAGTTTGATGTGACGTCAGTGGTGTGCAACCCATGAATTGGTTTTAATCAGCTGCACTCAATTTAAAATCCCCAAACCACAACTCCCTTTGTCTTCAAATGCTTGCCTAGGCTATTTTTAAATCCTTCCTATCTGTATTATTGAATTCTTGAACACCCTGTATTCATTTGATTTTATTTCATAAACAATTGAGAAAACAGTTTAAATCCAGTTATGTTACGAGCCGTAACCCTCCATTAGCGCTGCATTTGCCACACACAAAGTGACCGCGCCAATGAACAATACTGATATACCTCTCCCTGCAGGTATTTGAATAAACTGATTGGAAAATTAAGAGAAATTAATTGTGGAAACGCTTCGTTATTTTCCGATACCAACAACTACACAAAAAGCTACATTTTGTTTAAAAAGAACATTATATATAACAACTAGAACGCTTTAAAGTATATCTTTTGAAAAGAACTCGCTAGCATTGCATCTTAAGCAAAGATAACGCCTTTTTCAAACTTCTAAAAACGGAACACCAGAACAAAGCGCTACTGTTGCATTTGAACAAAATATGAGATACCCAAATCTGTATTACTTGCTTTGTGTTAGTTGAATCACAAGGCTCGTGGACTGACAAAAGAAAGAGGAAGGTTCAACAGAGCGGAAGAAAAATGAAGATTGTGAAAAGAAAGACGAAAACAACATCAATGAGGCGCAAAAGTAAATAAAGAGAAGAGAATGCAAGTAGAATGAAACCCACCTTGAAAGCGAAGCAAAGAGAATGAAAGGAAAAGGGTAAACACGTCCTTGCGACAAGAGAAGCGATAAGCAAAGGAGGAAGAACGAAGTGGAAAGACGAACTTACGGTTAAGGTGAGGAGAGATGTCGTGATGTATTTGCAAATTCCAGAGCCAACGATCGATGACGTTAACATGCTTGGGAACTATACCAGATGACAACATAATCTCACTCTCAATCGAGCTGTATTCCTAGCGCATGGCTTAGAAGAGGTCACTTTGTTTTGAGGCAAGATATAAACCTCGGGATAAAAGACGCCACAAAATGATGTCAAAATAACTCATTTTAATGTTCTTTTCTTCCTCGAAGATATCATTTCTTGCAATACTGACGTCCAAAGTAGGGAACATTGCTGCTGTTGACCCATCACTTGTCCTTGTCCTCAACTACAGTTCAACAATTGCATCTGAATTCTCGTCTGTTCTAAATCTTTCCTGTTAGAAAAGTGATGTCAAAGCAATTTCTTCCACATGCTGTTTCTTTCTTAGGGACTTAATTTCTGTTATATTGGCTTTGGAAGGCTTTGCACAGGTATTGGTACCGTATCTTGAAAAGAATTTCTGAATACTTCTTCACGAATTCGTAGAAACATTTCTTTAGTTGAACTGGTAAGTATAAGATAAAGTGAACACAACTTTTTTATTTGCTGGTAAGCAGAAAATTAACTATTATATTTTCTAGCTCATCGTTCAAAATGCTTTTAAATCCTAGCGTACAAGATATCCCAAGATCACAAACACAGTTCCCGAAGAGCTTAAGCTAATAATTAGTTTTCATAACAGCACATCAACATTTCATTCATCCCATATTATCATACTCCTACAATTTCTGAAAATAAATTGAGTCTTCATTATATTGGTTAACAGAATATTTTGATTCTATTAGAAAAATGTTCATCATTAAAACTGATCCTTTCCGAATTTATCATTTCATTTCATGTATCATCAGTGTCCACCGCCTGTGGTGCCTCAGTAGTGAAAACGGGCGTTAAACACTACTCAAAAAAAAAAAAAATTAAAGCTGAAGAAAACATCCCTCAATATAATCTTGCATGTAGAATATAATTATGCTCTTTAAACTCAACGTTAGACCCCAAACACAGTGATACAATTAATTAGTGACGACAGTTTCATTGCGGTTTTCTTCAAACTGACAAACTCAAATCACGAGTTAAAAAATTATGCTATTTTGTACTCTTTAGCTGTTGTTATGTAGCGAAGAAATAGATAAACCGTTGCTGTTTTTACAGCGCTACACCGATTTTCTCACGCCACATCTGTTAATAATAGTTTTCCTTAATATGTACGGAATCTAATATTCATTACTACTGACAAAGCCACTCTATGTAGGAATTACGATAATATTTTTGGTATTTTGTATTTATAAAAACTTATGTATTTTTAAAATGACTATACAAAAATGTAGTGTGCATTACAATTTAAGAACTTTCCACGCTATCCATTACATGTAAAGCCATTGTTTCCATTTTAATGTGTCCAAATTTCTATGAAAAAATCTTACGGAATATATTAGCTCAAGTTTAGAGATATGAAATAAATTCGCATTTGTGTAGTATTCTACCTAAAAATTAGATTTCGTATCTCATTACTGGTGTTAATACATGCTTATTTAAATATTTTATATTAGTAATTTTTTCTAAGAGGTTAATTATGGCAATACGTCGAAATGAGAATTGAAAAGCATACATAAAACAGGCATTGCGTATCTTTTCCCATTGCGGAAACATTGGGAGCTATCTCCTTAGAAATCAGTAAACACAATAATTCTGTCATATGATGCGCTAAAGTTATCAATGTAAATCACGCCAGTATTATAATGTTAATGTTTAAAGCA
Source organism: Metallyticus violacea (assembly GCA_030762175.1). NCBI lineage: Eukaryota > Metazoa > Arthropoda > Insecta > Mantodea > Metallyticidae > Metallyticus > Metallyticus violacea. The sequence continues at coordinate 29,076,757 of CM060846.1, read as the reverse complement.
ATATAACAATAAGATTTGAACTAGAAGGTGTGTGTGGTTCATATATGAAAACTACAATCTAAAATGCTTTCCGAAAGTTCATTTCAGTTAAATAAAGGTAACCGTAGCTTTGCTCGCCTACTTTTGCAAAATACAGAATTTTATGCAGAAGATTTTAGCGATGTTTTTCATTCCTTATAAGATTTTTCTTCTGTTAACAAGCTGTATATAAAAAACCTCGCAGCGGTATCAGTTTCCAGTCACACATAACTGATATATTTAATAAATTTTCATTCACAACGCTCTGCTTCCGCAACTCTTCCAATCTCTGCTGTAATATTTAAATAATTCTACAATATAGGGTTTGTTCCTGTAGATATGTTTCCTCAGTTATAGCAATAGCATTTGAATACAATACACTGCAATAAAATTTATTTCACTAATAACATTGAAGTACTAATAGCATGTTAAAACACAACTTGGGTTAAAATATCATAAGACAGAAATAATTCTTAATATCATAACACCAAACTGAAATGAGTGTAAATTGCAGCTATCAGCGCACGATGGACTCATCTGCGGAAGGAAAAAGAAAGGAAAATAAAGAGAAAGAAAGAAAAAGAAAGATTTTTTAATGATGTTTAACGCCCGTTTTTACTACTAGGGCACCACAGGCGAAGTACACTGATGATATACGAGATGAAATGATAAATTGGGATTGGATTTAGGAAGGAAACGTTCCAGGCCTAAGTTTAGGGTACCTCCCCGGCATTTGCCGTTTGAGAACTGAGGAAACCTGGGAAAAAAACTGAATTAGGAAGGACGATCCAGATGGGAATCGAATCCCAGACCCCATCTGTATTCAGCGCCTTAACGACCTCGGTCACCCGTGGCGTTATAGTAGAATGTGGCTCTTAATACGTTTATATTAAGTACTATGTATAGGTTTCACTGACAGCAATGAAACATAAAAAGTAAAAATTAAGCACGCTTCTGCATTTAATTTTATAATATTAATTTAACAATATTTCGAGAAATTTTACTCCTAGGATTTTAACACAAACATGTTGAATGTGTCCTAATCTAAGTTTTATTAATGTACAATAAGTGTGACTCATATATTTGGGTGTCAAGCTATGCTTCTACTAGATGTTCAATTATTTCATGTTAGACGCTATCAGAGTATTGCTATCTGAACTCAGTTGGCATCATTTCAAAAGACACGTAGTCGGTCCTGGTGGTCTAGTGGTAACCATACTTAGCTACTAAACCCAGTATAACGCGTTCGATCCCGGCCAGGGTCGATGGCTTTTTCGGGCGTAAAAATCCTAAGTATGGTTTCCTTCGGAAAGGAAGTAAAGCCGTAGGTCCCGTGTCGTACATTTACGGCACGATATAGAACCTCAAGCCTGAAAGAAGAAACCTCTGAGCAGCAAAATTAGTCGGCCGTTTCACGCCTTGAACTCAATGGGACGTTGATGACCTGAGATGTTAAAGAGTGTCCGTAAATAAAACAAAATCAAATATAAAAATCACATAAAAACAATCGAATTAATTTAAATACTATATTTCATAACACTTTCATCTAAAAATACTATACAAAAAATTAAAAATACTGAAAGTTTATTGAATGACTAATATTAAATTATTGCAAAAGCATTATCAGTTGAAAAAGTGGTCCATTGTTATTGTTTAAATGCTTACTGGCAAGTTTGGCTACTGACAAAGCATTTGATAGCTGCAACGTATTAGCTCTTTCATTTTTTGGTAATAAAAATGTAGCATTATTTCTTGTAATTTAACCACCGATTTTAATGATGGTTAACTATATTCCTTGTAATTAAAGAGCCCGTTGATTTTATTCGTGATGTAATCCATTGATTAAAATTATCCCATGCGCTGCTATGACAATATCGATTATTTCTTCTGCTTGGGACAGAGAACTTCTCAGAGCATAAATGTTTGAAGCTCAATTCCCTGGTAAGAGAAAGTATTGGAGCTCTCGTCTGCTGATTAAAACTTCTATCAATTTGACTGAATGCTGACGATTCACCGAACTGTGAGAGTAGCTCAGTGTGTGGGTGACAAGGGATTACAACCACTACAAGCGTCTGAACACTACAGCCCTTCTACACGTTAACTTGCTAACGCACAAATTCTAATTCATTGCGGCACAGAAATGGCTCAAATCTCTTTACTTACCGAAAACGTCAAATCAGCATGCGTCTCGTGATTTGAAAACATCGTTTTGTACAATTTTTATATGAGATAATAAATTTACCGTTTGCATACAAATCAAGGATCTGTTCACCCATTAAGTTAAAGAAAAGATGCCAACCAACTTCCATTTTCTTCTCCCCTTGTGCAACAAAACACAAGTTTTCTTCTGGGGTTGTTGCGAAACGGGGGCGATATATGCCGAGGAATCTCAAGGTGGATAAGGGAGCAGGTAAAGAAAGCGGAATACAGATGGGACATCTTGCATGAATAAAACATAGCTCTGCAAACTCCAACGTAGCCGGTACCGAAGTTGTTCAGTGTTCAAGGCTGAACCCTTTCACTCCTTCCCACCGTTATTGATTTGTTTTATATTGTGTTGAAGAGGTCGAAATCAGACCAAAGGTAGAGGAAACAACAGCGCATCAATGACGAACAGTGTAACCACCAAAGGGAATCTCGGCGCAGGTGGAATATGTCAACAACAAAATCCAGAGCGCGCGCGATGTTTTCACCAGCTAAGTTAAACATAATAAAGCGAGAGCAACAGATTTACTTCCCTTGCAAGTCTTCTCCTCTCTCTCGAAATCTTCCGACCAAAAATGTCATCAGTCGCAACTAAATGGAAAATACAAATGAATAAACTATTTGAGAGGCAGAGTGCCACATCTTTTACGATAAGAAGTGAATGCTATTGGTAGACAAAACTAATTCCAAGTATTTGTTTTCATTTCCAGCACTAGAAGATTCCCGTTTTCAAAAAGCGCTTGAATTATTTATGTCCCTTCCCCTCTACCATTTTGTGTTATTTACGAATAGCCAAGCACAATAACATACTGAAGTGAAGTTAAGATGGAATGTCTTCGTTACCAATATGAAATAACTAACATTTGAGACCCATTATCTCCGTACTTGATCAAGTTATTCCCTTCCAGTTTCATATGTTTGCTAACCATACTGCCTATAATTACTGCGCTAGAATAACAACAAACATTATGAGATAAACTATCATTTTTATGAAACTCCTTAAATTGAATCAAAATGCCGAATTTATTTTCAATAAAAACCAAATGCAACGAAGGAACTATTATGCAATAGGCAAAGCTGAAAATTTGTCAAATATTAATTGGGCAATATCCTATATCAATATTGTCCAACGGGCCACAGGCAGTGGCCAGATTTTTTCCCAAATGCATATTCAGGGCCATCCATACGTTTATTATTATCATTATATTATTTTTATTTACTACGATCTTCAAAATACAATCACTATGTAATATATATAGTAGTTACACACGCACACACATATATTTACTCGAAGTTATTGAACTCGATATTAATTCAGAGCACTCTGCTAACTCGCGAGTGACGTGCAAAAGAACCGAAATCAAAATGAAGGAAGTTAGTAGCGGCTGTAATTCCTAGTCCCGTTAAAATTTGCCAAGCTTTCCCCTTCGGCAAGGATTCACCTTGGTGCTGAAGCGACCTTGCAGTGGGGTTGGTTCGTTGTTCATAAAATTCAGTTTTCTTATAGTCAGAAACAAAGCGGCCAGAAAGGACGAAGAAAGGGAGTTGACCTGAGGCCACCCTTTCTGTTTCTCGCTTGTTTCAACTTAATATAAAAGTATTAGGTTTGATTATAAACGTATTTGTTTAGATTTTTAACGATCAAAACTGCTGCCCTAGAAGGAAAATGGACCATTTTCTTCATCCCAATGAAATTTTGACACCTGAATCGGCTTTAATCTAAGCCAAGAGAACAACCAAATATTCTTTATTTAAAACAATTTAAATCGTGTTAAACGAGATTTTTTTCATATTTTATGAGAGATTTTAATTTATTCAAGCGACCATTAAGGGACTGCACAATTTTTAACATTTTGCATTGTTTGTGAATGTTTAACTTTAACAGAAAATGCCCTGGTTAGAATTTGACTATTTGCATACATCTGATTTCAGAAATCTGACCCGCAATTTTCTTTTCTTTTTCTCACATCGTCCTAAATCTTTATTCGCTTCTCTCCTCCGACATTTAGATATTGCAACGCGGAATGTTCATCTCTATTTCCAAATTACTACATTTTCAGATTTCCTAGAGGCTCAACTTCCAGTAAATTTTGCAGATTAATTATTTTGCCATTTTACACAGCTATATCCAGCAGTACATTTCTCATTACAATAAAAAATAAACAATTTAATTACGGCTTTGGATGATGTAAAGGAATGGTTTGTGTCTTAATAGAACTAAGAGTTTATATTCACCACACTTTGCAAAGCAATGTAGAAATGAGACGTTAAAATCCTGCAATGTTGTGATAGAAAAATATCCGAGATTCGAAATGTTGAATCTCCGTGCATTTTTTTTCCTCCCATCTTTCGAATCCAAAACCTAAGAAAAGACTTTATTTTTTTTCTCTCCAATGGTGCCCAATAAAAGTGTTCGCTATATAAAAAAAATTATTGTTTGCAAGTTAGCTTTCAGCCAAATTACCAGTGTACCTACTGCCTGTGATGCCTCAGTGTTAAACACTATTAAAAGAACAAAACCAGTATCACACAGTGACGGCCGCAGAGTGCCACACTATATTAGTATGCGAACTAAACTTCAGTACCCTGCGCTGAGCTGTCTCTAAAATTCTCGAAACTAACTCTCGGTATTTACAGAGGTTTCTAGCAACTGATACTTTTCTTAAAGAGAAGCTACTCGTACCTAAATATATAAACACCTCGTCGCGTAAATGATTCGGGTTGTTTACCAGTTACCTACTCAGTGATTCCAGGTGTACTTAACTCTCCGCAACGTCTCACTTTAACGTCAATCAGTCTATTACAGTTTCGCTAACTAACCGCTGGGCGTGGAGTCATTAGTATATTTGTTGCCAAGAAAGCGTAAGTGATGCGGGAAGCGAGACGAACGGCGACGTCGAAAGTCTGGTATAGTCGCATCATAACGTTATAACCAGTGTGTAACCAGAATAGTATTACGGAAATAAAATGTGTATATGCGAGTCATTGCAACAAAGGACTATATAACATTTCAAATTCTTTAGCTCCTGTTCTTTGTACTTTCTTCAGTTAAAGCGACCGTACACTTTAATACACACACAAAAAAAAAAAAAAATCTCCACTCCGGTCTCGATTCACACTGACATGAGTCTGCGCGGAAATTAATCTTAAGTCTCATTTTGCCATTATCAGACATATGAAGTTCTCCATGGCAGACGTATGCTGAGAGTCAATTGGTTAAAATTAGGTGTCAAGCAATGAAAACTATTGAAGTTCGAACCCTTCTCCCGTATGAATTACTTAATTTGCTATTTTCTGCAAGTAAAAGTAATGTTTAGTATTCACATGATAATAAAACGTCCAACTGCAAATGCATACCTACATTTTAAGGTATTGATATTCAAGCAAATAATAAAATTAATAATAATAATAATAATTTAATCTCGTTTTTTCTAAAATAAAAAGGAAATGGATATTTTAAAGTAAAAACTAAAAATAAAATATAAGTTTTATTTTTGAATATTTATTAATGTGGAATTTATTTTGAAAACTTATATAATTCATTTACGTTTTTGTGTTTGAGGATAAATGCCTTAAAATTAAAATATATTGTCTATTAAAGGTATATATAGCTGCCGTATGATAGGCATTAATTTTACGTGCAAAAACTAGCAAATAAAATATTCAAGCATAATGAGGATTCGAACCTAGGTAGTTCTTGCTTTCGTCCGCTCAGCTATCAGAGCACACGGTTCGAAAAAAAAAACGCATTTCTTTAAACGACATACCTTGGATATGAACTGAAGGCTGCATTAAGACGTGTTGCAAACCCAGCGCCAGCGGATAATTCTGATGTTTCCCGAACCGGTGATGGCTTATTGCCCTACTCATTTCTTTACAGTGCATATATAACGAAGTGTCATGATGTAGGCAGTCGCCACCGATGAAGTAAAATACGCTCGGTATTAAGGGAACTCAAATCTTTTTGCGTAATATTCCTACTTAGCAGGTAGTTTCTACACAGCATTTATGCATACTGAGCGATTTATCTTATGTCCCTAACACAACCCTTACGTGCAACTAACGTTACCAATGAGATGGAATCTTCTAAAGTATCTTTTAATATTGAGAACTAAATGCAAAATTCGGATAGGAAATGTGTGTTTGACAGAAACATCCACAGATAAAGCTTTACATACTATTTCATATATGTTACATACTCTTTGAGCAGGATATGCATAAAATAATAAGACTAAATAAATACTTTCACTTCCGTTCGCTTGCTCCTATTACCTACTCGAATAATGGAGTACTTGGTCATAACTGAAACGGAGGCTCGTTGGCTAATGTGCCTCTCTATTAACGAATTTCCTGCGTATCGACTAGAGAGACATGCCTTCTAGCTTTCTTCCTGAATAGACAAAGTTAAGATGTTCCTGAGTGGGGATAGTCTTTTGGTATAATAGTTAATTCCAAGGAGCTTCATGGTAGCCAGTCACCCAGGTATTGAAGTTGTAAAAGCAGTTGGTTTATAATGTTTTTAGATATTAGTAGTTTGAAAAGCAATGGTTTTCGTCTAGCTAATTTTACTAGTATTATATTGGCTGATATATAGAGCATTAAGTGTTATTTCAGAGTATTCTGCCTTAGCAATTTATTGTATAGTTATATCTTTTCACATATTTTATTGGATTGTTTGTTCTTTGAAGTATAAAGGCAAGTCGTTGGATCTGAGTTAAGGGTTATTGCGGTGCCGAGATTTAATACTATCTGATAGTGGAATGGGCCACATTTTGTTATAGGTGCTTGTGAGAATCGCTTTGATTAGTATTTTAATGTAAATATTTCATAACTTGCATTATACTCTTGTACTTTTAGTTCCTATCATTACCAATTTTAAATATATTGCATTCTATTGGATACTTAAAATAATTATGTGTAATAAATTATTTTCAAAAAGTACCCTTGAATTACTACCACTAATGGAAAATTTTGTGAATGTTACAAGTTCCAGTTGATATAGACTTTGTAGCACGTGGCAACACCACCATCCTTCCCAAAAATGTCACGAGTACAACTTAAAGATAGAAGTTCGCCATCTTCACGATTGACTGCAGTATGACCCATAAGCTATTTTAACTGTCAAAGTTGTTGATTTGTTTTATTTACAGACTACAGACGCTGTTTAACATCTCATGTCATCGGCGTCCCTTCAATTCAAGACATGAAACGGCCGACAAATTTTCCTCAGAGGCCTCTTCTTTCAGGCTTGAGGTTTTTTTCTTGCCGTAAATCTACAATCCACGGCTTTATTTCCCTTCCATACTTAGGATTTTTACGCCCGAAAAAAATCCATAGACCCTGCCGGGATTGAACCCGCGATCTTGAGTTTACGAGGTAAGTATGGTTACCACTACACCACCAGGACTGACAAACTGCCAAAGTTGTCTTTAATTCGAAGATAATGATTTGAGCAGTTCGAAAAATTTTAGGTTCGGTTTTGGATAAAATATTTAGAAATCTTCACATTTTTACTATTTAAATTTACTAGGATGCTAGGTTTTCAATGTGAGGTAACTATATTTTATTTTATCATACAAACAATAAATACATTTTTAACGGACTATTTAATTGCGTAGAAATAAACTATTTCTATCTTTACCTCACAACAGGTTATTAAAACGCTTTATTACAGTTTCATATGAATACCTTAAAAAGCATAGCATGTGATAATTGCTGCCCGGATATGTAATTCATTATTTCCAGCAGGTCAAGTGTGAACGAAACAGAGCAAATCTTGTCAATGGATATTGGATACGCATTTTCTATCGTTACCTTATCACTCTACTATAGCAATCCTATGTGCGATTTCCACTTTACAGAATATATAGTCAGGTCTCTGAAGTTTCGTAAAGCTCGTAAAATAAAAACCATTTTGATTCAAAGCTTTGTCCATTTGAGCGTTCCAGTTGGCAGAAATTCAACACTCATCGAATGACAATGGAATAAATATTACATGCCGTTCTGTCACTTTCCTCATAGAGATCAAATGGCTTTTGAGACAGAAAGATGAATATCAGTGGTATCATGTATAAGGTGTAGTCAAGCGAACAGGTGACTATCGTCCATGAAAGTAACACACACATTCCAGTTGCAAGTAATTGAGGTATGAATCCATTCATCCGTGGAAGACCGTTCTTCCGTCAATGTCACACTGTTCTTCCAGGGGCCAAACAAACTAACCACGATGTGATAGAAGTTGGTTACATGGTGTAGTTTCCAATATTTTAATGTGAAGTTTGTACTTAAGAACAGTTGATTCACCAGACACGTATTTATCATGCAACAACACAACACCAAGCTTAACAATCCCGTTCATTTTTTATGCTTTACGTTACAGTATCTGACAATATTGGGACATTGTCTTAGGATAGAAACAAATTATGCTGAATGTTACAATAAAGTAGTTTTCCCATAGAAGTGATGCACACAAAACGTCACATATATAACCATCATCAATAAGAAAGACTGGCTTGTTAATATCAAGCCATTGGTGATTGTTATAAACCAAACATCGTGTGCAAACTGTTTACATTAAACTTATAATGTTGTATAGATTCAAAATTCAACAATCATTATCTGTAATTATGCAATAAGAATAGCCCGATACTACTGGACTTTAGTTATAAACCCTGTCCGCTCAGGCAGTGTTTTACCTTCTTGGCTACAAAGCGTACCGCAGCCGGAGGTGTCTATACTGCATCATATCGGGGAAACACATTCAGATTGACACTATTAAGTTCGGTCAATGTAATGTTTCTAATTCCATTGCTAATGTTTTCCGTTACATACTGAAACTCCCATTTGTGCTGTTTGGGGAGTGATTTGGTTGGTGAGCGTTCAAGATCTGTGCAGTTTCTTGTTTTGCACTGAAACAGTAGGTTCAAATTTGTGCGAAACATCGTGCATTGCAGTTCTGGGAAAAGGAAACCAATGAAATTTCGCACACACACGACGATGATAGATTTTAAAATAAACATTCAACACAAAAATGCATTTCTATACAACCAACCTTCTAAACATCACTGCGAATAAATACGTAGTCTGAGGCTGGCAGGAAATAAGTTCACAACCCAACGTCAAGTACGTCACAAAGGGATAAGCGACACACCCAGCTACCGAGACGTAAAAACCCCAAGGGCGGACAAGGATTATAAATAAAGTCTTAATTATAGACATTCTCAGTTCCGTTCAATTAGCGGAAAACGGTAGTTCGTTTTTTTAAAGAGTATTAAGTGCACGGGCTTTATTAGTTAAGTGTAATAGTTTATACATTCAAATGGTGTTCCATCTCCCATTAAAAAATTAATTAAAACCCCCTCTTCTTTTATAAAATACCGTTGAAATACGTAAATTGAGTCATATTTACGTAATTAAAACATAGTACTACACTGTCTAATGAATAGTTGATCACTTTTACACAATAAACAAGAACACGTCCGAAAGTTCCTAAAGTTGATCTCGTACAGACTTCCTCCTCGACTCTCCGGCCGGCTTTCAAGTGTGGGAACTACACGTGGAACGGTCCCGCGGAGGAAGAACCACCCAGTATGTGAAACTGCTCATAGAAAATGTTTGTGTCTATTGGATTAATTAAATTGTTAGGGATGGAAGAGAAAACTTTGGTACTTAAGATTTGCCCAGCCGCTGGCCATTTGTGCATACAGTCCCCAATGGGGGCTCCTCCAGAAGGAAGGGGTGAGGTGAGGAAGAAATTGGACGAGGTCGCTAATATGTTTACAGAAAGAACACTCCGAATGCCAGAGGAGTTCCAAGAAGTACTTGTCCCTCAGAAGTTCCGCTTCCGTATAGACACCGAGGACGAAACATGAAGAAACATTTATAAACGCAAGCTACCCTCACACCGCGCCAGCCCACCTCGCCCTGGCACATTTGGCTCTGTAACAGAACCAAAGGAATGAAATTCTTTAAAATGGGAGAATGAATAATCAATGGAAAGTAAAAACCCATCCTTCGCCTAAGGGACCAGGGGAAACCACAAAAAAAAAAAAAAAAAAAAAAAAAATCAAATCAAATCAAATCAAAAAATAAAATAAAATAAGGATGGTGGACCTTGAGAGATTTGAACCCAGGACCTCCCGAATATGAGTTCCAAGCGTTACGGTCTTAACTACTTTGCTCCGTTATAAAAGCATGCATGAACGTCTGCATATACACGAAGCTAATCACAACAAAAAAAAAGTTACTGTTCTCTCCTATAATTTGTATGTTAAAAGGACGGCAACATCGAGTACGGTCATATGACCCTTGCGACGGTTGTAATTACTTATGCAATTGTAAACATATCACAACAAAAGTCATTGTTACTACAGTAAGATTATTTGAGTTACAGGCCACCTGAGCGCTTCTTCCAATATGCAGTCGCGCTCTGTCGGCTAGTAACTCAAATAGTCATAACCTGAATGCTTAGACTTGACTTGTTTTATTTAAAGACGCTCTTTAACATCTCAGGTCTTCAACGTCCCATAGAATTCAGGGTGTGAAACGGCCGATAAATTTTGCTCAGATGCCTCTTCATTCAGGCTTGAGGTTCTTTTTCGTACCGTAAATCTATAGCACGATACTCACAGCTTTACTTTCCTTCCGAAGGATTACTTAGGATTTTTACGCCCGAAAAAATACATCGACCCTAGCTGGGTTTGAACCCGCGATCTTGGGTTTAGAAGACAAGTATGGTTACCACTAGACCACCAGGATCGACAATCTCACTGCGCTAATACAACCTTTTATTAATAAATTCAACATTAGCCTATTTTTCTTTCTAATGAGCTCTAGTTTAATTTAAACGGATACAGGCTTGATTAATACCGTATCGTGGCATTCGTTACTTATCCATACAGCTCGAGAAGTTCTGAGGCTCTAGTCCCGAGTGGTAGCGGGGATAACTTCCACAGATATAGGTAGATAATAAGGCGTTCAAGCACAACGGCATGATGGTTCATATTGTTAGAGCGTCGTGCAGTAAATGTGAAGGTATTGGTTTCGAATCCTCATGGCCTGTAGCCTTTTGTTTTTTTCTGCTGTAGTTTAAGGAGGTTTGCCACCATTACAATGATTTACTCACTAACAAAATACCACGCACACAAACCGTTATAAATTTATATTTAAGATTTTTTTCCTGATGGAGTCAAAGGAGATTTGCCACCATTACAATGGTTTACCCACCTACTAAATAGCACACAATCCGCTATCAGCTCGTCAGGTCTTAGCTCGCCATAGCAAACCACGGGGTCCACCGGTTTCTAGGATTTGGCCGAGGTTAGGATTAAAGTTGGTGTTGTTTATAATTGTATTTAACGCCCGTTTTTGTTACTGAGGCACCATAGGCTGTGGACACTGATATATGAGATAAAATGATATATAGAGAAAGGATTTTTTTTAAGGAAGGAAACGTTTCAGGCCTAATTTTAAGGTATCTCCCCGGCATTTGCCATTTATGAGGACTGAGGAAAACCTGGAAAAAACCTCAGTTCGGAAGAACGGTCCTGGCGCGAATCGAACACCAGACCTCCCGCTCCCGAGTTCGCGCCTTAACGACCTCGGCCATCCTTAGCGGTAGGTTGGTGTTTGTGCGTATATATGCATTAATTGCGAATTCCAATAAGACAATGCATGGTAAAAAGTGAAAACCTAAGTTTTGTAATAAGAAACTACATATTGCAGGTAGAAAGTTATGGAGGACAACGCATAGGTTACGTTTAACATTAAATAAATAAAAATACATTACAATGTTACAAGCGGCCACGCAAACAGAGACAAATGTGTATCCCCACTATCCCGCCATCTCCCTTTCGGCTCTTTCCGCTGTCGCTCGGGACTGGAGCTCCAGAATTTCTAGAACTGTAAGTCATTCGTTTCTTTGAGCCTCATTTTAAGAGGCAGGGTGGTCCCAGTAGGTCCGTTATTATTTTATATAGGTTTCCTAGAAGAACACAATCCATGAGCAATTATTACATTATTAAAATAAAAGCGATATTAAAATCAATACTTTGAAATTTTTTGAACAATTCCACCTGCAATCATTTTAATTTTTATTGCTTTCCCAAGTAAAATTAAAATAAATACTTCAGGATGTCCGAAAAATCAAAATATGCTGTTGATAAAGGATAGGGATCGGACATTAGTCAGTAGCTTGTGGTGTGTTTCCTCTGTTGTACTTGCATGTGTTGTTTGGGTCCTGATAAATAAAATTAACAAATAACCATTTATTTTAATTTATAAATAAGAGAACAATTCAATTCACAAAGTAGTTCAATGAAATTAAAACAACGGAATTAGTACTGTACAAGCAAGTAAATAGAATGAACAAATGCAGTTACAGATAATACAGATGTTCGTATCGAGTCTCTCTCAAATCTGATCTAGCAAGCGAAAGTCAGCCATACATTAAAGCTACAAAACTGAAAGATAAAACTCTAATAATATAACCCGCGAATATTATATAAACTGCAAAACAGCATAGAAATAAATAGTATTTTCAAAGAACGGCAGTAATACGTAAGTAAATGTTTATTTAGACGTTACGACTCCTGTCTCATAGCGCGCTGTGAACCTTTCAACATCTTAAAAGAAAAAAGAGCTTAGACACTTTTGAAATATTAAAATTTCACAACCACACTATGAATTTAGCCCTAGCTATTAATCTGTCCATGCTACGATTTTCCGGCATTAGAGTTAATAGCTCAAAGACATGCTGGCAAAATCCTCAACAAATTCTAAATTCCCGTAAGTGTGGGGTTTACAGTAAGTGTTCAAAGATGAACATATTTCTCCTACCTGAAAATCAATCATCTCTCCGCTAATTATTGAACGCCAGTATGTCCTTTTCCGGTAATACTCCCGTTTTGCTCGTAAAGCCTAGGCTTCAACAAATTCATTAAGAATGGTGTTTGGAGATCTGTGTTGGGTTATGGTCCCATTCGCCCAAGTGTTGACTTCCCGCAATTTTTATTTGTAAACTAGACTAAACGACAAGGCTTAATAAAGCAACCCTCACACGCTGGAGGAACTGAAAGGCATATTAAAATTAAATTAAAAAAGCAGAAAGTGATTCTGGAAGATTCAAAGATCTTATTTAGATTTCTATGTACGCCACTTACACAGAAAATTAAACATATGAACCCTGCTTGTATGTATTTGCTACACATACATTATTCTCGGGGCGTAGAAAATGTAGCAAATGCAGTAGCTACAACACGCTATTATACTGTCCGTTTTATTATATTTAGTTTAAATTAAGTAAAAACAATATGTTTTGTACTTAATTATAAAAAAAAATATTGCAATTACAAGACATTAATTGTTAAATACGAAAAATATATACTCAGATTATTACATTTGTGTGGGCGTAAAAATCCTAAGCATGGGTTTCAAAATTCTCTGAATTTAATTACTTCCATGATTTATCAAATTTTCTTTCTTTTAGAAATTTGCAATATGCCACGGTATTCAATGTGAACACATTAGTGTACTAAGTTAAACTAAAAGGCTTGAGGTGAAACATCTTTCAACAATGTACAATCAACGTACACACGATGGAAAGTTAACAATGAGCAGTTAATATCAATAGAAATTTAAATTAGTGTATTGATAGAAACAGTTACAAGAAAATAAAATTGTGTATTGATCATATCCACCAGAAAAGTTTATTAGTAATTGAATTTTCCTTCGGGGAACCGCTCCGCGCCTAACAGCCTAACCACCTCCCTCCCCGATATTTACCATTTATGACAATTGAGGAAAACCTGGACGAAACCTCAGTCGGGAGGAAGGTCCTGAAGGGAATCGAACGCCAAGTCTTCCGCTCACGAGTCCGTGGCTTAACGAACTTGGTCACCTGTGGCGGTTTATGGAAATTCTTGTTTGACACCTCTATTACTATTTACTCCATAAATGTTGCTCCCCTTAAGCAATATGTACTGGTAGACACAAACTTTGAACGGTTTTGATTAACCCATTAGGTGAAGGTATTCTTTCAGTTAGACAGGTCCGCATGTGATGCCTCAGTAGTAAAAAACGGGCGTTAAACAAAATTTTACAAAAAGTTAGACAGGGCAAAGCAGAAAAAGGCTCTTGCCAGCGGTGAATTCACCAACTGCTTCACACACCCATTTCCTTCTCTCGGAAAGAGTAGCGTGCACGGAAATATAAAAAAAAAAATATATAAAAAAAAAACTAATTAGAGTAATAATTTGCTTCTCTCTTGTTAGAATTTAATAGTAAATACTTAAAACTGATGTCCATTTTTGTTCAACAACACCTGGTGTCTACGAAGAAAACATTCTGGTATAGTAACTCGCCTAATATTACTTCACTGATCACTTTCCTGGTTTAATTTCTCAGAGCTTCAATAACACACTGGTCACTGATGTAAGAAGTTGCTTCTATTTTCCCCCAAAATATAAATCTTACTACATTAACCGCTAGGCTAGCCTTTAAAGAGAGTGTGCCAAATAGATTCACCGCTATCGTGGTCCACACACACTGGCCGTGAAATATGCGTCAACTCTTAGCTGGCCCGCATTGTGCTGTACAGTTTACTCCTAAAAACATACTCAAATGTCTTTTATAGTTCATTGAATACATACTATTGGTTTCCGCTATTGGTTATAATTTTACATAGAAGTTCCATAATACTTAAAAGTTGGTAAAGTTAAGCTTTTAGTTCTAGAGGTTCGTGCTAAAATAACTCAGTATTTAAGCTATTAATTTCATTAGAAAAATTGGAATAGCCAAAAAATATCAAATAGTTTTCCATACATCTTCATTATGATGCATACACAATTTCAAAAAATTAATCCATTGTGTTACTAAAATAAAACCCTAAACACACCCAGTGCCTGCTTGAGATGTCTTTCCTATTTTTGTCATCTACGTACACAAATACTTATGAATGGAAAATAACATTTGTCACCATTACAATTGCCTTATTTTCCAGAATATCTATAGAAACCGATTGCTAGTTTTCACCACAGCCCTCATCCTCAAGCAAAAATAATCATCGATACGCATGCAAATATAAAGAAAAATATTACAAAAGTATATGAACATGTAAAATTGGCATTATAGGGTTTTTTTTATGTTTGCCATCGTTTTTCTTATTTACGGAAGTTCTGGGGATGTATAAGATGCCTTTTCAATTATACGAATATACCATTACATACACCTCATCTTTAGCATTTAATGTCCAAAACTTTATTACTTCTCAAGGAGCTAAGAAATGCAGTGTAGTAATTCCTCGGCGTAAGTCTTAGCCTGATTAATATTATGGATCTATTCTACATAATTATCAATTTGTGCTTTAGATTTATAGCCGCTTGTTGGTACCATGCGTCCCACTATGCCATTTGCCGGCCAAGCGCGCGTGCCACAACGGCGGGTGACAGACCAAATCCCCAGCGTTATCGATCCATAAACTCCTCACTCGAGGTCATACCAAGCGCCACGTCAGCTGTCACAAATCAAATGACGTTTTGCTTTTACCCTTAATGTCCAAATGGGTTTATCATGTGCAAATTAAATATAGTGTATTGAAATACCACCCCAATGACAGGGATACTTGCTGTTCCGGTTTTGCGTAGATAATGTAAGAAAAATTATTCTTATATTTACGGTAACATGAACGATAAACGATAGAAGTCTAACCGAAAACAATTTTTATGACATTGGAGAAAATTTGAGCCTTCTCCCCCCCAAAAAAAACAAAAAAAAAAAAACAACTCTACCTCACGTGCAACAGGAAATAGACATTTTAAAAAGCTGAGCCTATAGAGCTACTAAACTGCCAACATTTCCGTAATTGGGTTTTTTACAGAATATTGTTATTTCACAGTTAACCATTTTCTCCTATGATAACTTGCATTCGCAAAACTATAGATTGACCTCGGTGAATAATCTGATAAGTCCGGAAAAGTAAGTTTTACAGGAGAGAGGGGGCAATTGCGCAAATCAGCTTATCAAATGCACTGGACTTCCATGCATATAGTAGCATATTTGAGTTCTTTCAATACAATATTAGTAGGCCTACAAAATTTTAGGTTAGGTTTATTTATTAAACTTATTTGGCTATTTGCGTAGTATACATTTCAATTTAAGTGCCGTTATCTGGTTATTCACAAATTTCAGAACACTTATTTACATGTTCACATACTTTTGGACCTAATAACTACAAAATGCCCACCGAAATGTTATATTTATTAAATGTAGCATATAAATTGACAATGTAACTTTTCTTAGTTTTAACATATTCTTTGTTGAAAATCAGGATCTATGTGTCAAATATTCCCTAGAGTTAAATTTTCACAAGATCATGGAAGATTTATGTTAACATACATTAATGACAAAAGTTGGACCTTTTTCCCCCCTTAATTAATAGGAAATTGTCCCTCGTGTAACCTAGACAGTATAATTTCAGCATCTTTAGCTTTTCCCCCGTATATTTTAGATTAAGTGCACTCAATTCTGAATCTTCAAGTGTACTCTTATATAGGTAGAACACATCGGTCCTGGTTGTGTAGTGGTAACCATACTTGCCTCCTAACTTTTCTAAGTATACCGCAATCACTGCACGTAACACCAACAATTCTTTTGTTTCTTCACATCTAAATGATTCAAAATGGATTCTGCATTTCTCTTGACGATCTTCAGACATTAATGAAATCTTCACGTTTAATCATCACTACATTAAAAGGACGTGTTCTCTTGGGTAAAGATCGATTGAACCCAATCATTAGGATGGATTATTTTAATGCAGGTCAACTTATTACCAAGCTTATTACCAACTTAATACCAAATTTTTTAATAAAGGGGTTTCATTTATTAAAATGTATTAATTTGGGATGGAGCGAGTATTTTGGAACTGAAAACATTCATTTTATTTTAATCCTCTTATCAAAATCGCACTCTATATGTGTGTGTGTAACCACAGACGAGAAATGTATGAACAATATTAACTACGAGGTCTGATGAAAAAAGAATGGTCATAATAGTTTTAACAACTTACTCATCCTCGTAGTTTTGATGGCATTCTCGAAGATGTCCCCGTTGAATGCAATGCACCTGTCCCAGCGTTTGTGCCAGGCTTCAGAGACATGCTGGAAACTATTGTTTGACACGTCCTTCAGAATCGCCTCAGAATTCCTTCACCACTGCTCTGATGATGAAAAATGCCTCCCACGAAGGTGTTTCTTCAATTTGGGGAAAAGAAAAATGTCACACAAGGACTATAGAAATGGTGAGGAACACACTCATATCGATCAGATATTCACAAACAACATTTGCAATGTGCAGCCGTGCATTATCGTGATGCAGCATCCAACTTGTTGCTCGGAAATGTGGCCTTTTGCTTGTGATATGCCCTTGCAGAGTTTTCAGGACATTTCTGTAGTGTTGCTCAGTTACAGCTGTGTGTGGAGGTACGGCATGCTGGTAAACCATTCCTTGAATACCGAAAGACGAAATGGCAATAACCTTCCCACCAGAAACAACCGCTTTTGCTTTTTGGTGTTGATGATGCGGATTTCCACACAGAGCTTTGCTGTTTTCTCTCAGGATCGAAATGATGTAGCCAAGTTTCTTAGGCAGTGATTACTATTGAAAGAAACTTCAACTTTTTCTGCAACTTCTTCAACTGCATGCAAGCAAACGTTCTCTTGTTCGGTAATCAGCAGTTTTGGAACTATGCGAAACGCGTATTATGTGCAACTTTTCAGTTACCAAAGTGTGGTTGACACCCAGTGAAATTTTCACAATTTCTGAAAGTCTCTTAATATCATGCTGAGATCCTCTCACACAATGGCAGCAGCGTTGTTAACGTTTTCTTATATTAGAGCACAAGGTCGGGTTCTCTTTCCTTTGAAAATGAACGACCTCTCTTCTTTATACATTTTAAATTATCTTCCAACTGTGCTATAGGAAAGCACCAACTCTCCATAGGCCTCAACTGAGGATTTGTTGAGACGAAAACCGAATTTCAGAGCAGCATATTACTCGTCGCGTGTCACTTCCATTTTGCTGTAGGTAGAACTGAACATGTCTCAACTTGCACATCTCTTACAGGCGGGAACCGGAAGCGGCAACAATGAAAACAGTAACGCGTGTACAGTACACATTAAGGTAACAACATACTGTAAAGTTAAATTTTAGGGAGCTAAATTATGCCTGTAAAAAGCTCTGGTATATTGGGGCGTTTCTTTGTGGCAATCAGGAATATAACTGATACGTGGCTGTTTTTGTTTCGTCCCCAATATATGCTTCACTTACAGTGATGGGTCAATTAAAGATGCGTGTTTAAAGATTGATGTAATTTCATTCCTACCACGACTAGAAATTGATTAATCCCTTATGTTGTCAGATCATGGATGCTGAGATTGTACGTCCAAGGCTGTCTTTTGTAGAAACTAATGGATGTGGTCAAGTAGAGTGCTGGTCAGCACAGCTGTAAATCAAAACATAATGCTGATTAATTTAGCTTTCTCTATATCTTTAAATTTAACTTCCTGTTCAACTTCTGCAGCTATGCATATGTTGTAGTTCCTTTTAGTGAATTAACTTTTGCTACTCTTGGTCTTTTGCACTTCGATTGTTTTTACAGAAAGTGGCATAAGTAGGGTTAGGGTTGCTTAAACGAAGATTAAGTTAATGAATCCATTTCGAGTATTTTTTTTCTTTAATGCTACAGCACATACAACTATTTAATTAACAAACATGAGAATAGAATTATTAGTGTCCCTGGACAGCGTTAAAAGCACAGTCTATAAAACAATAATTCCGTTCTTAAAAAGCAACATTTACTTCCCCAACACGTAACTTTTAAAGCAGCTGTCCAAAGTGTTTGCAACAAATAATATATTTTCAGTACCTACTTTCGAAATGAGTTAGTAAATTACATTCCATTATATTTTACACTAATAGTATGTGATTTGTCACAACATCGATACTGCGCTACTTCCGTTACCGGCGTTCGATAGTGTGTTTGCCGATACTTAATTCACCGCTTTTGCGGCGGTGGCATAATTCGACTTTCCGTTGTTCCTATTCATAATAAGAGTGTTGCGAGGCAAACATCACAAGCGTTACATCTTCAGAAGTAACTAGCCGATTAACAACACAGCACCAAATAGTTTCCTCATATATGGAATTGATTTTACACTTAGATTGGCGTTCAATAAGTTCTAAACTAAGTTAGTCGTAATTCTCGGACAACATGCCTCTTAACGTAATACATGACGTATAGAGTTCCCTTTACGGAGCCTATTCATATTTTCGTGGGACCTGCCTTCACCATTTTGTCGCAAGAATCTCCGCTATAGAAGTACTTGGCAAGGTAGAGGTCGTTTAAAGAGGAACTGAGCACATCATCTCAAATCTTGACCAGAATCGGACAAATGCGGGCCCACAGGCTTAAGTTTTAATCCAGCGGTCCGAGATCAATTCACGGTCGTGTCCAACTTAAGTGGACAAATTCTCTGCGGAATTTACGTTTCCTGCAACTGCAGTAAAAGGTGCCCGATGGGCGTTTTCTGATTCAGCATCTGCAGTAGAGTTATTTTTCTAAGGCTTCCTTCCTTTATCTTCGTATTCTCGGACTCTGTGTAAATCCTTTTGTTGGGCAACCAGAATGTTTTATCTAAAAGTGACACATCGTAAATACTAACGATAAAAGGGGAATTTAAAAAGACACAGAACAAGGACGGCCGCATAACTCGCAAGAGAATAATTTTATTTTTGCTTTAAAGTACAGGTCAGCCGCTATTCGTACCAAGCTCAATGGATGTATAATCGCAATTTATGAGCATAGTCAACTATAGCAAGGCTATAATGATAATTCCGTAAAAGGAAAATTATAGATTTTGAGCTGCTTTATTTATATGCAGTTTTAAGCATTATATTAAAACGCAATATTAAAAAAGTATAAATATTATCTTATGGGGTAACATATGCCCATATGCCTATAACGTTAAATTCATTTCATTAGAAACATATTTTTAAAATATTAAGACCTTTTCGTGAAGTAGTATATTCACTAAAATGAAGTTGTCATGAAATGCCTACAAAATGTGTCTATAGTTTTTTTTCTTATGAAAATAATATTTTTAGTAAAATAAAGTAAGAAAAAAGCATAATAATAATAATAATAATAATAATAATAATAATAATAATAATAATAATAATAATAATATGAAAAATATTCGATAGAGACAAGGAAAAACATTCGGCATTCACGTTAGTATAAGGTATTTAGAGAAACTTTTCATTATAAAATAACTAATATATCATAGTACAATGTTTTGAGATAAATATCTGCTCTCCTGAACTTTGATAATATTTTCGAAGATCTTCAAGATGGAGTGAAAATAATTAAGGATGCTCTACGAGGTTTTATTTCAATTTTTAACGTTCTATGCCGCCTTCTAAGACTCCGGGTTCATTCTAACTATCGATAAGTTACGTTCCTTGCGATGAAGAACGAAAAACATTGCATACTGAAATTAAAGTGCAAAATACACATCACCATTTTAAACTTGCAGAAAACTGAACCAGATGCCTGAGCCTTGGAAACTGATACAAACAAGAATCAAATGTAGGAACGGGGTTTAAGCCAATGTCTAACGAAAACAGTCACTTTTGATATTTAACAAGCGTTAGATTTTTAGCTATCACTGTGTCCTACCAGCTAAATTCTTCCTGGGGGCATTTAGAAGACCCATTGTCGTAATTTTAAATTTTAAAGCATACTTCTTAATTTCATTACCAATTTAAAACGCTCTCTTAACGTCTCTCGCATCTCAAGTTTGTGCTCAAGTTAAATGACTTGAGCAGATGGTAGCTTTAAACGCATTAAAACAATTGAATAACAAGAAAATCGTTATTCCTTTTCTAACAGTATCACGCAAATGAGATATAACATTCCCCTAATTTAACTACAAACATGGTTCAAAGTTACGTTATGTACAGAATGGTTTGTACATATAGAAAATACTCAATTACATTGCAATATCTTAGTATTAAAAAGTAAGTGAAAAAAGGCTTTGTTGCCTTATTACCACAAAAGATCAACAAGCATAAGATGTCTATGTCAACACAGTGAAACCATATCAATAGGACTCGAGATTAAAGAGGAAAGATTACTGAAATAAGCTTTCAGTGTTCCCTAGGAACATAAAAGAGCATTCGCTATTATTATATTAATAAAATTCGGTCCAAAACCATATTCAGCATGTTTTGTCAATACCATCGGTTCAAAATTCCCAAATTGAAAAAGAACGGATTTATCGAAGTTGAATTTACATTGATAACACTATCACCTTTCCATGTATAAGCCTGCAATTTACTGGCAATAGCTAAACTGCCTTCAATCATTATAACATCACATTTTTCCAAACACAACCCTGTCTAATATATGACCGTTTTTGTCTTTTGCGACATCTCTGATGCTTCCAGCGTAACTAAACAGTGAAACCGGTAACGTTCCGGAGTTTCTGCGAAATGTGCGAAAGGTTGTACATTTATAAAACTTATTATAATTATATGGTATGGTGTTCCATTTATTTCCACTGACTTGAAAGGATAGTGCGATTTCCTAAGTTATATTCCCTGGTAGTTTAAAAAGATTCCATGGTAGTGCGATCACTTGGGAAATTTAAACAAACTTTTCACGTAGAGTATGACACAGATTTAAAATTGAACGACAATTCAATTAACAGATGAAACGCGTCATAAACAGTTTTCAAGCTTCTCTGGGTTTCATGGAAATGTCTTGTAATGTATTTGTCCCATATAGGTAAATATATTTTTGCACACAATTTATTTTGAAAGATTAGAATTCTCTAGTTTTTGCCCCTTCTAGTAAAAAATATTACTTACAGAAGTTAACAACTGAAGGCTCCGTTTAACTAACTTGGTATACTATCTTCCACATAAAAAAATATCGGTCACTGATAATCATAGTATATTCCGAGAATGAGGAAGAGGAAAAGTCACGGCGTTTCGTCCTAAATATTTTTTCTACGAACCCCGTGCCTTTCCTATCTAAAATAATATATTTATCTATTAAACAGATCTAACCTCAAGAAAGCAAATTCCACACTTCTCTGCTAAAATGTATTGTAGATACCTCTTAGCAAAAGTTATTCGAATAGGGTTAATTAAAAAATGGGGCCAGAAATGAGTAAAAACTTCCTTTGCTTGTACTTAAGTTTCAAATCTTTTGAACTCCGCCATTCCTATTTTATATGAAAACTCGAAATATTGCAAAGTGGATTAATATTTAAAGTGTGTAAGATGAAAGAACGCGCCACTACTACGTTTTAAAGCAAATGACTCACCTAAGGACGAAGCAGTTAAAGTTTGTTCCGATGGGCTTCAACCAACGTGCTCGCTACACTTAAGTACACTGTTACAAGCAAGGGTTCCGAATTCACAACTACCGCCGCAGAGGTAAATCGTCGACTGCAGGACACAACTGCTTGGTCGCTCGCTTTGCAAACCGAGCTTCTGTTATCGCGCTGCAGATGGCTCCACGACACCAGAGAGCGCAAACAAGGCTCCTAGAAGCGATAAGAGGAATATTGACTCCGCGGCAAGATCGACAGATTATAAAAGCGCTCACCTCCCGCGCGTGATGTTAACGAGCGCTTCTACTTTTGAAGGACTGTTGGGCTGAGCTGCGCCCGCGGCATGGGTGTGTTTTAATTAATTTGTGCTAATGTGGTGCATATGTTTCGTGCCAAATAGGTCTATTGTCTGGCACCGATGTACATACTGCGCCTTTCGTTATTTACAGCTAAAAGCCGCGTAATTTAAGGCACGGCTCGCCAAAACGGTCCCGCACATTGCACGCATGTGACAGCCATGCAGTGCCAACCTATCAAATATGCAGCGTTCAATATGGCCGCATACCACACTTGGAATAGGATATGGAAACAATAATGATGCAATATCGGCGCCATGCAACGGACGGAACTAATATTATAAACTGTTTCCGGAATAAAAAAGTAAATCTATCATCAAGTAAAAGTACCAAAAAATGAAGTGAAACACGTCTTTAGATATTAAAAATTATAATATATATTCAATTCTATTACGTACAGGTTAATTACTATAATTTAATAAACGTTATGCTTGTGGGCATAACTAAACGGCCTTACCTAATCCCCCTTTCTTGAATGTCAAGTAGATGCTTACAATCGTGTTTCACAGCGTTGTCATGTCTTTTGCTTTTGGTGCTTCTGGTTATGAAGTAACAAATATTATTATCATCATTACATAAATGAAATAACAAACATTCATTTTCACATTCTTTATAACTGTACTTGAAAAATTATATTTTCGTTTTCTAGCAAGCTTTTCGCCAACGACGTAATAATTGCCTTCTTGAATTTGTATTCAAAATTACTGCATAAAACGAATCTTAAGTATTCTAGCACTTATACTTTTTATACATATTTCTCAATTACTCTGCATCATTCTTTAAATAGAAATAAATACCGTACTTGAGAGATCCAATCTTCATTATATTTATCTGTCGCTGAGTCAACTTCCCTGTACAAAACACTGATTGAACATCACTGTGTTCATTTTCAATTTCCTCTATCGCTCTCATGTACCATGGATGTTCGAAAAGATTTTACAAAAGAGGTGTTTAAAGAATACATCGCAATCTATGGCAGGTCTCTAGTAGTAAGCCATGCAAACGCTAGATGGCGGTTGTTAGGATAATGTGTAGCGAAATGACAGTATTCGTTTGTTGTCAAGTAGAGACCGACGTGGACAAGATGAAAGGGGATTAACATGGATAAAGATGGAATGCATTGTTTTGTTGAAGGAAGGAGTCAAAAATGCAGAAATCCATAGACGTTTAATTGGGTATGTGGTCAACAAGTTCCTGCACAGAAGAGCGTTTACTGCAGGGAATCTGAACACAAGAATGTGGTCAACATCGAGGTTTCCCAGGTACTTTGATATAAAGTCTGAATTTATTATGACTGATAGGCGCATAACCTTTGATGAACTGGAATGCAGGGCATGCCTCGGCCGCGCAACTCTGCACACAATTATTTACGACGATTTGAATATGAAAGAGGTGTGCCCACATTCGGTCCCAGCGATTTGACACAGCTGCAGAAAGACAAAAGTGTCGAAATCTGTCGTCGGTTACGGCAAATGCATAATAAAGATCGGATTTTTTGTGAGAAGCTGGTGATTGATGACCAGCCATGGTGTTACTTGCTCACACCAGAGAAAAAAGTCCAATCCATGCAATGGAAACATTTGGGTAGCCCCCGGACCAAGAAATTTCGTGCTGCTCCATCTACGGGCAAACAGTTGATCACAGTCTTTTAGAACACTCCGGGCATGTTGATAATGGACTGGCTTCCTAAAGGAAAGACTGTTAATAGCGAGGTGTACTGCAGGACCCTTACAGTGGCTTAGAAGCAGAATTCAGCAACGGCGAAAGCGGAAGTGATCGACAGGAGTACTCTAACATGACAATGCCCGGGCACACACCAGCAAAACCACGACCGCAAAGTTGGCATCGCAAGGGTTCATTGCTGTGCCTCACCTACCATATTCACCGTATCTTGCTCCGTCTGATTATCCTTATTCGACAATATAATACTAACCGCGAGGTAAACATTTCGGCAACAACGAGCAAATTCAGGCAGATGGTCTGAAGTGTAGTACTTCCAAACAATCAATTTGCGACGCTATAATGAAGTTACAGGAAGATGACAACTGTGCATGGACGTTGGTTGGGAGTATAAGTGCATTGAACCATGTTGCATAATAAATCAGATACAAAATCTGCTATTATAAATAATTTCCGAATGCCTCTGGTACATATAGAAGTAGTTCTTTCATACAAGCCGTGTTTAGGACATTAATGGAAAAGAAGGAATCTCTAGATATACAGAGTGAGGCATTTATAGTGTCGCGACCATTTTCCTCCGAAACAAAGCGGAAAATCAAAAATGCTTCAGACGAAATTTGAAGTGCTCTTAGCGGTAAATAAGATAGCGACCTTAACTCGTCCTTGGAATGCCATTCTCAAGGTCATTTACGGCACGAAAAAGAACCTCAAGCCTGAAAGAAGAGACCTCTGAGCAAAATTTGTCGGACGTTTCACGCCCTGAGTTGAATGGGACGCTGATGACCTGAGATGTTAAAGAGCGTCTGTAAATAAATCAAATAAAAATAAAATAACTAAACGTCCATATGATGCAAGCATTTCATCATCTGCAGAGCTATTTTTTCCTTCGTGTGCTATTAAAAATGAATTATTATTTGTCAGAGGACATGTGCAATAGGAATTAGAATATTGTGATCTTGCATGTAAAGCAAAGTTTTATCTTTTCTATAAGAAGTGATAGGTTTAAGGTTCGGCTATAATATGGAACATTATTTAGAGCATTTGCAGATAATTCCTGTACTTAAAAATTTGTTATTGAGTCAGGAATATCTGCGGGAGCGACCGTCATGTTTCTATGGGTTACAAATAAAACGCCCTCCAGAAACACTGCGAATAACAATGCTCTCACCTTTGCTGTCTGAAGGCGATAAGAGAAAATTGACTGTATCACCCGACCAATTTTTCATTCGACGTTTCATCCAGATAAACGTCATTATAATCTTGCGCTCCAAAAATCTTGATCTCCACACATCTATATCATCATTGGATTCACCTCCACCGGATTTCTTTGCTAAGGTGAAATATTCAACAGCAATAAAAATAAGCTCTTAGCAGTAAACACCTAAGTTTGTTCAACAACAGACATTGAGTGGCTACTTCTCCTTTATCTTATGTCATTATATTCATAACTTATTTAGTTTAACCGATCACATTTTATGTTTACCAAAAGTCTTTTTTATTGTTGGTTAGGTTCGCAAATGTAGACGGAATGTGGTTTTTCCATATTCGTGAAAAGTGAAATACATACTAGAAATTGATTCAATAGCAGGTTCGAAACTATCTACTTCGAACTAAAATTCAGCATCCTTTTAATTATAGCTGTTTTTTCATTAAAAATACCAACTAAAATTTTTGTATTATCATTCCCATTATATAAAGCATAAAGTTTTGCAACACACCATGTACTACCTCAAAAATCTTGGTGCCCTAACTACTCTTCGAAACTTAATCTCTCAACATGTGTATATATATACACACACCCGATGTGCTTCCAGATTGACGTTTCGACTATGGGATCGGCGCTCAGGATTAGAAGCGTACCCATTTCTTGATACCTGTTATCTTCTATTTAGAAGCTTATGTACCACCAATTTAAAAGTTGCTACTAGTTGAAATATGAATTACAATTGTTATATTAACAAAGTATTGAAAAATGTTGAGCTCACGTTCGATAACTTGTATGAAGAACACGGAGAATCCATTTCTAATTCTAATTCCTTTTTGATAATATAGTAATTTTCAAAGGGCCTACTTAGATTATACTGTTGTTAGATTCCATATTATGTTTTTGCGTATTTTTAATAAATTGGTCTTAACATAAAAACTCATTAAATTACTAACTTACGAGGCTAGGTCCATAAGTTTCCAGTCTCGCCGATAACAATTATCGTCCTCACAAAACCCTTATCTGTGTCATACCTAATCTGTTAAGTAAATAATTGCAGCTGTAACTTCCGTTCCACTGTGTTCGGTTGTTCAGATATAGTTGCATAAAGAAGGCTATGTGTAGAAGATTGTGACATGTTCAAAATGAACTTTCGAGCTGGTATTAAGTTCTCTTTACAAAAGGACTTACTCCAAATGAAATTAAACAGCGATTGGACAGTGTATATGGGGAAGCATCCCCATCATATTCTACGTAAAAGAATGGGTCAAACTTTTTCGAATGGATCGAGAAAGCATTGAGGACGAAGAGCGTGCAGGTCGGCCCTTGAAGGTGCTCACTCCTGAAAACATCGCTCTTGTGGAAGGAGAAATTACGAAAGACCTGCGACTCAAAGTTACAGAAATAGCAGCAAGGTTGGGCCTTTCTAAAACAACAATCTTTCGAATTATTCATGAACATTTAAACGTGAATAAGGTTAGTGCAAGATGGGTGCCTAGACTTCTTTCCTCAGTCCAAAAGCAGCAACGAGTCATCTGTTGTCAGGCATTTTTGGAGGTCTGAAATAGCAAAGAGAGAGAGAGAGAGAGAGAGAGAAGTTCTGCAAACCATTGTTACAAGAGATGAGACTATGGTCCTCTATTATGATCCCTGGCCAAAAGAGAATTAGTGGAGAGGCGTAAACCTGGTGAAGCATCAAGGCCAAAGTCACTCAGTCACCAAGAAGATCATGGTCTTAATCTTTTGGAACTGTGAAGGAATACTCCTCATTGACTTAATGGGGAGGAATACCACAGTAAATGGGGAGTACTATGCTGGGCTACTGCACAGACTACGTGCTTTCATTAAAGAGAAAAGACGAGGAAAGCTGATTGGTCATGTGTGCCTTCTTCACAACGCACCTGTGCACACAACTCTTGTTGCAAAGGAGCTGTAAAAAAATGTGACTTCAAGGAGATCGATCATCCACCCTACAGTCTAGATCTAGCTCCCACCGACTATTTCCTCTTCTCAAAACTCAAGAAGGATCTTCGAGGAAGGAAATTTAAGTGTGACGAAGAAGTGATGGATGCTGTTTATGCCCATTTTGAGACAAGACTTCTGACTATTTTTTTTTTTGGGGGGGGGGGATTGAAATGTTAATTCAAAGACGTGAGAAGTGTATTGCAATAAAGGGTAGCTATATTGAAAAGTGAAATATAGATTTCGTCTTTATCATACTAGAAAATGTTTAGGCCGGAAACTTATGGACATACCTTCTACAAGCAAATGTTACAATGTTTAGTTTTCGAAATAGATCAGTATATATTTTGTTATTATTTGTGCCACTGTCACATATTATCATATTACCTTCTTTTTAGCATAAAAATGATTTGCTTTTAAGAACTTCCCAAGAATATTAACCGATATATCACAATCGAAGGGAAATAGACATAATAAACCGTTTTGTGAAAGCGGTAACAGACATTTTAATATACATTCCTATTTACGGTATAAAACGTGCAGATAAACCCTTTTCCATTTCACTAATTAGCCCATATTAGTTCTTTCTGTTAATTGTGCTTTGGCATATTGTGTACCGGGAAGAGGAAAACAGCAAACTCACTTGTGCCAATCTGATGTGTTGCATCATATTGTGAAATTCCTGCTTCCAAGGAAGGAATGTGTCTAGATTAGTTCAGCGAACTATAAGTAATGTTACAGGAGACATTCAGATCCCTTCATACAAGAATATATGTTAAAGTGCACGTCAGACATTAAATGCTACTGATGCAGCGACATGTTTACACATTAGCCCACCATCATGGAAAATTCCAAAGCAAACGTGTTTGACTTCCAGAGCACGTCCTTGGTATATTAATACATTAAGAGCTTTCAATCGCGAATGTTAACCAGATTTCTGCAAAACTTTTATTTCATTCTGCATTTTAAGCGAACAATCCTGTGTTTCACCTTTTCTCGTGAAAGTATCAAAACTGTGTGTGTGTGTGTGAAAATGAAAAATGTGTGTATTCGTTGACAAACTGGCTTACATCCATTAGGCGAACATTTACTGTGACAAAAGGATGTTAAACACCGTGCCATCATTTTTTCTGGGCTCGCTCTCGGTCTCATGGCAGTAGCGGCGTGCCACAGTGCAGCTGCCTGCATTTGGACGCGCACATGTTCGACAAATTGACACAAAAACATTTTTATATATCAAGAAATGTAGGATGAACAGAGATAAATTAGAGTAATTGTGCAATTTGAACCTTCAACGCTTTTAATATTTAAATGCATTATTACTCTAACGGTTTTCACTGTATGTCATGCTAAGTCGTCTAGATACCACAATATTTATTTATACATTAGTTCCATGCTTATCGGTATTTATTCTTAAAACCGCCTATGATATTATTTTAGTGTTACTAAATTGGTAATTCAAATGCAAACATAACTTAATGTTCAACAATATGTACAACGGTTTGATCTTGTAATAATGTGCTTAAATAGTATTGGTAATTCATCTGAGAAGTGATTTTTAGCAGTAAACATGTCAAAGCGTCGCAGTGTTGTAGGCAAGGGTCGCTCATATATGAAGAAGTGCTGCCTTATTGGAATGAAATTTCTGAGGATCAATCAGAATTTGAGGATTTGTTGCATCAGATGAAGATTACCAAGCAAACGATGCTCCTGAAAGCAGCAGTTCAGAAAACGAGGATGACTTACTTTTAATTTTATATGGAAGTGAAGAGAAATAAGGTAATTTCATTTTTATAATCCTATGGTATTACTGTTACTACTACTACTATTCTTCTTCTTCTTCTTCTTCTTCTTCTTCTTCTTATTATTATTATTATTATTATTATTATTATTATTATTATTGTTGTTGTTGTTGTTGTTGTTGTTGCTGTTGTTGTTGTTGTTGTTGTAATCTTTACCAATGTCACTATCATTAGTAGAAATATGATTTGAGTTGACGGCAATAGAATTTAATAAGGTATTAGCTTCTAATGGACACATTTTTTGACACAGATGCTGAACTTGAAGGTTATATTCAGTTCGTTCGTCTGTCAGAACATGTGTTTCCCTCATCTAGCTGCCATCCACTGATGGATTATATTCAAGTCCGTGGCTGGACAGTGGATAGGCCGAAGAAGTTTCATTCTAAAACTTGCAGAAGAACTACGCATAGAAGAAATGAAATGTAGAAATCAAACAAGAAGAATAGAGGAAAAAGAGGATGCGGTACCAAGAAAGAAAACGGGAAATCAGTGCCAGATGAAGAATTGTAGAAATAGGACCACTACAACTTGTAGCAGATGCAAACAAAGAACATGACTGTGGGTCTTTCACAAAAACTTATAAGGAAGCGATTTGTACAGTTTTTAACTAGTTATTCTACAGCTACAACAATTACAGCATTTTCTCTTCTTCTTCTTCTTCTTCTTCTTCTTCTTCTTTTGAAAAGTGTTTAACGCCCATTTTTGCTACAGAGGCACCACAGGCGGTGGACACTGATGATACATGAAATGAAATGATACATTCGGAAAAGATTTTTTTTAAGGAAGGAGACGTTTCAGGCCTAAGTTTAGGGTACCACCCCGGCATTTACCATTTATGAGGACTGAGGAAAATCTGGAAAAAAAAAACTCAGTCATGGAGGATGGTCCTGGCGGGATTCGAACTCCCAGTCACGAGTCCGCGCCTTAACGACCCCGGCCATCCGTGGCGGTACAGCATATTCTGATTAAGCTTTAGATAATACATAATGAATACAGGGGGAAATAGAGAAAGACAAACATATCATTTGTCATGTATGCTAGTGTGGTTATATAATAATAATTAAAACAATGTATATAAAATATCAACTTCGTTGCTTTAATTCTTATCATTTCATTACATTACCAAAATATTATTACTATAAATGAAGTGACATATTAATAAACACATTAAGTATTATGGGGTCAAAATATGTGCTTTAGATCTCCTCAAAGAAGTGAAGAAACAAACTCAATTTGTAAAGTTTCTATAATGACAGTAAAGATGCATACATATAACACTTTATTACCTTCAATTGTTGTCATTTTACTACTAAATATAGTATACTCATTACAGTACTATTGTGTTTATTATTCTGTTGATAATCTGTGTGTGTTAACAGTATCGGCCGTTTAAGTGTATGACACAGCTCCGGCAGGTCTAGTGTTAAAACTGCCAGCTTTAAACCGGCTACCTTTTCAATGAAGACATTGTAAATGTCTACCGAAAGGCGAGAGAGCCTTGTAGCATCTACACAAATGTTTATTCACACATTGCACTGAGCAGGTTGCAACCCTTCAATAATTACTCTCTCACAAAGAACGCCAGCAATCACATGCAGTGAGTGATGTCCGAGCTATATGAGCTTTAGCCTCGTCTTGCTAGAATTCTCATGTATTTATTCTTCTTTGTTTAAATGAGGAAATGGTGTTACAAAGTTCGATGATTTCATGAAGAAAACATTGGCGAAAGAGTGCTTGATGTGAGTGCAAGTCAGTAATGATTATTTTTAGTCTTAACTCTGTCATGCAGATGTGACCACGCCTTGTCACATTGAGTTGTGTAACATGCTGTCATCTGTGATCTAAAGATTTGCAAATCTGTACTCTCTGCTGCAAGTGCGTGGCCAGTGTATTCTGTATGAACGAATTGGCAGCATGTTACATTGATCCGTAACGGACTTCCGTTGGTTAAGCTAACTTAGATCGTTCTACTCGAGTACCGATATCAACTTTTCCTTTGATGAAATGTGACAGGAAAGATTTTCCCGAAATTCTCCACAGTACTTAGCGGCCTGTTACTATTTATAAAGTTAAATGAAATAGAAAGTTTTTGTTTGGTACTAAATTTCTTAAGCATATCTCAGATAGCACATACACGAAAAGGAGTGAAACAACAAAACACACCTACAAACTTTGCATTTTATTTCTGACAGCGTACCTATCGCTTAAGGGCGAGGGCTAGTTTATGTGTTTTACCTCCCAGTTTATGTCCAGGCAAAATCATTACCAATAGCTCATGTATTAATTTGTATTTATGTATTTTCCTTTATATATATTGCCGAAGCAATGAGGTAAATAAAAGAGCTACAGAAGTCGTTTGTATCAGCTATTTTAAAAGTATATAAGTGACTTCGTTGTATATTTTATTATTACTTAATCCTTGTAAAGAAATGATAAAACAATAATAAAAATGAATAATTGTTGTAAAGTGCGCAAAAATTAATTGCCATATATGCCATTTACACTCGCTGAAGGACTGTCTGCTGTAGTACTAAGCATATAATTTGATGGTTTTAACTCAGTTGTAAAGAAATGGTACAGAGTAGACGCTAAAGAGATAATTTTTTTTTTTTTTTTTTTACTTTTAATTAAATTGCAGTTGTTGAAATTGAGGTGGGAGTAGAAAAGCAGAACAGACAAACAAACCTCTTAAAGAAAATGTTAAATAAATGCCTATGTGATATTGACAAAATATATCAACTCCCCCAGAAGTTAAGAAGTTATTCAAAAATTTTTTGAAAATTTTGTTTTAAAATGATGTTCAAAAATTTAATTAAATTTGTAGAAGGTCAGTTACAAGGGTATTTACGGAAAATTCTCTGAGTTTATTGCTTGGCATAGTGAATGCCAACAAAATATATATTGTTTTAAGTTTTGAAAAAGGGCATAGAAGGATATCCTTCACGGGTGTCCCTGATCTTCATATTTGTTTCCTTTATTTATTCTAATTTTGTATGTTTTTATTTTTTAAATATACTTTTTTGTGATTATATTTATCTATATCAGTTTATCCATGTTAACCTTGCTTTATCTCAGTTTCTCTTCTATCTAAATAATAGATTTTATTTCTATCCTTACTAAGTATAAAAATAATTTGAAAAGTTCCCAGAATGCCCCACAGATAGTAGTGGTAGTACCAAACTTGTTGCGCTATTACAATTCAGACATGTAGGAAAATAGAAAACATTGAATGTCGTGCAATAATTATAGGTAAACAACAATGTAAAGAATGTTTGCGCATGCGTGAAAATAAAGAGAAGGAGCGTTCCCTCTCCTTACCATTTGAGAATTTGCTGCTCTTACTCCTTCCAACTTTGATGTGAGATGTTCAAGGTATATTAAAATGAATACGTTCATATTAATGCAACAATAAGAGCAGTTGTGAAGATACAATTGAATTGTTTTGTCAAAAAAACATTGTTATAAAAGTAAGATTATTGAATGTTCATAAAAATGTGTCAATCCTTCTCTTTTTAGTGAGAAAATATAAACAGCGAAAGAAATGGCTTCCCTTGTTGCACGTATTATCGAGTTTTTATCCAAGTCAACGTAGATATAACTGTGGAAATCAATTCCCTTGAGTTATGCAAGCTGTGAACATGTTAAAACAAAAGAACAGCAATACCTGAAATATAGTTTTGATGAAATGAATGGAATTGTTATCAAAGTATGATAAATACAGCTGGAGATGTTAGCGCATCTAATGGCGAAGAAGACGGCAGTACTGAGCGGGTGAGGGGAGCGCGGAGAAAGGTGCTGAGACAGTGGAGGGGGAAGTTGCCTAGTAGCTAACAACGGTGAGTCTTGCTTCCATCTTTCTTTTCAGTGTAGTATAGCTGTAAGTACTTGATGAACAAGGGTATGAAAGCATCAGAAATGGATACAGACATGAAAAATCTATAGGACATTCTACTCCGTTACTTTCAACTGGTTCGAAATGGTCAACAAACTTAAATCAAGATTCTGGCAACGTGAAAGGCGACCCTGGAAGTGAACGACAAAAAAATCTATCCCAACACCTGAATAGTGCTCAACAAAATAGATGAATTAAATTGTTAAAGATATAGGCATTTCAGGTGAACGGTAATTTTAACGCTTTCGCATAGAAAGTATGCATGAAAACAGTAGCTGCTAGATGGACGCAGCGATCAATATAGAATTATAACGCACATATCTATTTCCAGGGCCATCTGCAGGGTTTGGTGACCAGTGTTGAAATATCTTACTCCAGAAACTAAAGAGCAATCCAAAACATGGTTCCCCGTTGACCAAGAAGGCCAATTTTTTTTTAAGTAAATAAGAGATATTAATTATGTTTTGGGTTTTCTGTTGATTGATTATCTCTCCATTGACACTCCCAAAATCAGTAAGCATTATTAGGCTCTCGAAGCATTAATATGTTATAAGTTCTGTTCAGCTCAGCGCTCGATTCATGGCATGTTACAACCGTTAGCCTCATTCTGCCATACCAGTCACATCGAGTTCTCCATTGCAGACATGCGCTGACAGTCTAGCGGTTAAAAGCAGAAGTGTAGCAATAAAAACTGCCGGAGCATTTTATTGGTTATTTTTGCAAGTAAAATAATTATTAGTATACCCATTATAATATAATTTCCGATAGAAAAGGATTATTTGAATTTTAAGTTATTTGTGTTCACATACAATAGAAAAAATAAAGCAACCTTTCATTTCAAAATAAATTGGAAATTATTAATTATTTTTAAATAAAATAAACACAATATATATTTTCATCTGTTTTAGTTTTTCACATAAGAAAATGTACCTATTAATGTGGCATTTATTTTTTAAAACTAAGATAATTTATTTACGTTTTTTTGGTGTTTAAGTATAAATACCTTCAAAATCAAATATACATACTGTCCATTAAAGTATATATTATTGCCGTATATTAAACATTACTTTTACTTGCAAAAATTAACAAATATACAAAGTATATTCAAGCATAACGAGAATTCGAACCTATGTTGTTTTTATTACTAAACATGTACTTCAGTCCGCTCAGCCATCAGAGCACACGGTCTAAACAAACGCACTTGTTTATGGTATGACTTGAATATAAATTGAAGGCGGTATTGTGAACCCAGCGTCAGCGAATGCTTCCGGTGTTTTCCGAAACGATCATTGTGTCTGGCTGTTGCTCTACTTCTTCTTGTCTGAGGTGTACCACAACTACTGTGGGATACTATACTAAACTTCTGGATTAATTAAAGGAAAATAACTGAGAAATAACTAGTTTTATCGCAAAGAATGTCACCGGAGGGTCTGAGTTTACCGATAAATTCACGAACGCACTGAGTGCTCTTTTCTTTGCTCTTTCTCTAGAAAGCTTAGACTCTCCAGTGATATTTATTTGGACTATTTCACGAATAAAACAAGAATTTAAAGATAACTCCTCTAAACTTGGCTTACAAAATTGTAATAGTTGCATATATGCGCTTAACCTTTTCAAGCAATCTTACGACAAAAGAATGTAGATTCAGTAATGCCAATAAAGAAGAGAAAACGAGGGTTTAGGACTATTTCATGAATAGAATAAGAATAAAAGAGATATATACTTGAAATTCGCGCACAGAATATTAACACTTGCATAAAACGTTATACTTATGGATATCTATTCTATTCAGAAACCGTAAGACTGAAATGAACAAACGTCGACTATTACAATCGTTACAGTTTGATTTTATAATACCAACTGAGGAAAAAAAAATGATAACATACGGTGTCTCTATTTTTCTTTGTATTCTGTGGTTTGGAATTCCTAATGATAAGATCAATTTGCACATTTGACGCATCACCAAAACGCTTTGAAGTACTTTCCATTTCGCGTTATGATTGTCGATTGTCCATGCTTATGTTGCTATCAATAA
The DNA here is from genome assembly GCA_030762175.1 of Metallyticus violacea. Taxonomy (NCBI): domain Eukaryota; kingdom Metazoa; phylum Arthropoda; class Insecta; order Mantodea; family Metallyticidae; genus Metallyticus; species Metallyticus violacea. The sequence continues at coordinate 29,041,210 of CM060846.1, read as the reverse complement.
CTTCCCACCGCCTCTAGTGAAAGTGGACGGTGATGCGTGCTCACAAATTATATAGTGGAAGTATAGAGTTGGCTACACTGACCACAAGACAAATGCACGTCCGCGTGACAAAACGGAAATGTTTTTTTCTGTTTGTTTTTGCTTCTTTCTATTCTTTTTTTTTTTTTCACTCCGTAATTCGGCTGTGATTAGTCAAAGTTCAAAAAATTTGTTTCGTTTCATTGGTCTATTTTAAGATAACGTCACATGAGTGAAATAGTCGAAGAAATAATTCGTAATTTACTAAGTCACTGCTCGCCTGTGCAGATAGGTTCAGATTTTAAAACAGTTGTAATTTCTGTGAAGATATAAAAGCTTGGGAACATCATTGGAGCATTAAAAAAGTGTATGTTGAAAAAAAGGAACAGTTTAAAAACTAAATTCATCCCGGGAGCTCTTTCAATTACTCTCATATTATTTTGTTTTAGCTCATGTAGATTATACTTGGTAATTTGTAGCCTCTCTTACACCTATGCTTTTTATTTGTTTCAGCTTTCTTCGTTTATTTTTGTCCGTTGGCTTTCCTACCATATGTGTTCTTATTTTATGTAAACCTTTTTGTTTCATATTCCCCTAACTGAGTTCAACCAAGCTGCAGAGATCTGTTCTTGGTACCCCGGGTTGTTTTCTTGCATTTCGTTTATTTTTCTTTGCTTATTTGTTCACTATAGTTCATGTACGTCCATGTTTATTTTTCTGGCCTATAGTTGTCTCTTCTTACTTCTGCTGCGTTATTAAATGTATTTTATTAAATATTTTTAGCTTTCTTTTCATAAATTTGCAACATTTGTCCTCTTATTTTGTCTTTATATGTTTGACGCATTTAATTGTTTTGCTTCAGCTATAGCGACGGGCACTTAATTTTCTTCGTCCTTGTATTTAGTTTATTAATTAAATGTTCGCTCATCCAGAATATAGTTGCTTGTTTGCTGACTTCCTGCCTTTTATTTTTGAGAATTATTTTTGCGTAACATTTATAAATTTAGGCTATTTAGATCTTTGTCTTTTTTATCTATTTTTGTGTTTTACTGTTCTTGGTTTTCCTTTGCTTTAGAACTTTTTAGATTTTAATTACATTTAATAATGCATGGGTAATATTTATTGGTAATTTTAATGCAGGTTTTTTGTGAACAAAAAATAAATACAAAAGGAGAATTTGTATTACTACGCTCCCCTTTATGGACGTTCAGTAAATGAAAACGGAGAAACTTCTTGTAGCATAGAACGGTTCTTTACCCAATATCGAGATTTCTTCTGCGATAATCGACAGAAATATATAACGCTAAGAATTTCTCAAAAGGAATTGGTAAGCTATATAAGTCAATGCTGATGTAGCTCTAACAGGATAAACACACATTTCTGTTATAGTGCCGAACAGGAACTGTATTTATATAACCCAATACTATTCGTGATACCATCATCATGAATGATTCTACTATTATATGGGACTGTTTGCATGAAGTAGTGGGATTTATATTAAGATATAACACTACTGAAGAACAATGTTATGATCCTGGATTTATGGCAAAATGCATTTTTATTGATGACCATCAAAAAAGGTACAAGTGTACAAAAACAATATTCGTGAATTATCGAGGGTTTTAAAGCATTACATTTACCTTTTTCTTCTTCTTCTTCTTCTTCTTCTTCTTCTTCTTCTTCTTCTTCTTCTTTTAACGTTGATGCCTATTTTGAACTATTCTGCCTATTTTTGCCTCTTTTCTTTTTTGCTATAATTTTCTTATTTTTTAATATTGTAGATTAGTACTTTACTGGTGGGAATAAGAAGCATTTGTTTGTTCCAAAGGAGCTTGTAAATAATTTTATTTTTTATTTGTTTTATTTTTATTTGTTTATTTTTTTACTTTGGCTGCGGATTTAATTTTATAAAGGAAATCATCTATGGACAATAATGTGTTCAGCTCTCCTAGGAAAACTTCATAAAGTCGGTAAAATAGGTCGTTACATTATTGTTGATTTGTAAAAATTATCACTGGAGTTTAGCATGGCACGGTTTTTGAATGTGCTCTCCTTTCACAATCTTTAAATTGTTAATTCAGAAACATTGAGGAGAAAAGTAAGTTGTCTAATAAATTATCTGATAGATGACGAAAATTCAGTGTTGATAATCTGACGAAACACCTTTAGTTGTGTGCAATAAATAATAAAGTTAAGTATAGTATTTTGTGATTTTTCAATACAAATAATATTGTTGAATAATAGATGTAATAACAATTATTTAAATGTTCTTCTTTCTATGCAAAACAGGAATTACACCTGACTTCAGGTAACTAATAATTTCAGAAATAACTTTCTTGGCTAGTTTAATTATGCTTGTGTTTAAATTATTTTAGTTACCCGAAACAGCATATAATGAATTTTTACTGCCTATATTACGTATTTTCAGTGCCCTTTTCTACCTTTTTAATGTCTGAATATCCGGTCTTTACTTGTACTTAGACTCCTGCCCTTGGTCACTTTGGATACACGTTAAGTGTTCGTTAATCATAGGACCTTCTCTTTGAACGGAGAACGGAGAACGGAGAACGCAGTTCAAGCTACACAAACTACAGTGTAAGTGGAATGGGTGGCCGCGTAGCAATACTCCATGCACAGTAACACTCTTGCGGATTACTTGCTGCTTCTTGGTGCCCAAACACAGAGCTGTACTAGCCCATTTTCAAAAGTTTATCATTGCAAAGAAGTTCGTTTAACATATATGTCACGTGAGGGATGAAGGTTTTAAAGTACAAACCATGAAGGCAGTAAGAGATCTCTGACTTCAATATTACTAACCAATGACATCACAACATCTTCTACCTAAGCTGTGGAGGATTCCATGTAATTTTCGTTCGGCACCGAAACAGATATATTTTAAATTATATTGCTGCACGTCTCTTTTTTCTAATATTTTTATAATGTATTTTTACGTAATGTATATGAGTTATGGCATTGTCTAAGCATGACTTTGGTTTCTAAAACTAGTTTTTCTGGTAATTGATGGGATACATCACTGTAAACGATCCTTTATTTTTTAATATATTTTATAATTGCAATTTTGCAGCAAGGTTTGCATATCCGTAATTGCCTTTTCCTATTTGGATCCTGAATCTAAAAATCTCGGCGGCATTATAAGCTTTAGGTACTGAAAATAGGAGGAAAGAGGAAGCATTCAGGCTGTCAAGATAAAAATGTTAAGAGTTTCTTTAGTTCTTGCAAAATTCCATATTAAATTGTTCAGCTAAGAGTGGAAATTTTCTCTTAATGCGTGCATTAATCGTTCAATCCTCAGAAAGTTGTTTTCTTTTATTTATTATCAATGGCATCATAAAAAATAACTTAAAAGTTTATTTTCGCATTAGTCAGCAAATGTTCAATTTCGAATTTTTTGCCATAAATATAAAAAACACGCAATGTTATTATATTATTTCAAGAATTAGTGTACTTATTTTGTTCTAATGGCGGGTGTTTAACTTCTTATAAAGTTAGTTGCTTCACCAATATACGTTTATATTTATTTTTATTCCTAGAAAGTTAATAATTTAATTGCATCACAGATTCATTTAGAAGGTCGTTCTTGATGGTATCTTCGGAAAAGGCCTTCACTTCAATTTCTCTTCATATCCTAAGTACACTGAAGAAGCCTTAGCAGGAAAATACTTTTTAAAGCTCTTAAGTTTCCCTCGGGCAGCGACAACAGCGAAAGCAGGGAAGAAACCGAAAGCATTGTCACCAGCACCATCAAATAATTACATTTGTAGTTTCTCTTTGATGAAAGAGGCATTTTAGTACATGGTCTCTACTCTAAGGCAATTATCTAATGTTAGCTTGAGGGTACTTTCAACATTTATTTTTACTTCAATTTTCAATATACTTTCCTTGAAGACCGGGGCAACTCTCCCAGCTATGCTCTCAACATTTCTATAGTTCTATAGTTTCCTGAAGGAACGTTGTCCAAATTATGCAAACTACTGGTTATTGGTTCATAATCTGATGAAAGTTTTCTCCCTCTAAGATTTTCTTGGAATAGTCTGCTAGGAGTTAAAGTAAGCAGGGTGTTGCAGCAGTTCAAAGTCTGCTTTATCAGTTGCAATCATTACAACACAACACCCGGTGGCTTGGTGAACTATACTGAAACAAAGAGCATAACTCATCGCGACGCTTCTACTTTCGTATCCAAATAAGAGAGAGAGAGAGAGAGAGAGAGAGAGAGAGAGAGAGAGAGTATGGCAATGGTTACATCATGAACTTCTTAGGGGTTGAGTTGGCTTTAGGTTTCAATTCCTTATTGTGCCTTTTGGTTTAGTATCCTAGGGATGCAAGTTAAAAGTCTGTAAAAAGTTTCTGTTTGTCCACCAAAGAGTTTATAAATGCTGACTCTCAACTGTTTTTGATTACATAAACATTGTACGTAGTCACCTTGCAGTAATTATTTCATTTCTAATAATTTGTTAAATTTACTAACTAGTAATGCAGTACTTGTTATGAAAATTTTATATAGAGACAGTTTAATAAACGAAAAATAATATTTATTCCATTGCTATTTGCTAAAATTTGAAACCCTCCTTGGTAGCCTTTCAATTATAAAATAATTAAGTAATTACGTGCATTACATATGATCGGTAGTTGTGTGATTATTTACAGTTGTTTTGTGTCTTTTCATTGCAGAATCTTTATAACCCATTTATTATGTGTAGATCTACGATTATATAGTGTATAGAAGTAATCAAAGTGCGAATAATGCTTTATTCTAGTTGAATTTGTGTAATTGTATGCAATAGTATATCCATGTTCCCGAAGGTTTCGTCCTCTTGCTGAGAGCACGGAAATGTCAGTTGGCAAGTCAGGCAATGGTGAGTGAAGGGAAAAGTAAGTAACAAGTAAGTTAGTTTTCGTTACAGACAGGACAAATTCACAGGAGCTCCTGTCCCCAGCGACTTGGTGATTCGTAATGCTTTATGAATTCTTATGACCCAGGCTTCTAATTTAACCACCTACTATATATGGGTAGGTTCAGCTGGTAGAGCGTCGGCACGGTTCGAATCCCGGCTTTTACCCGAATTTTTCAAGTCCTATTATTCATTTTAAATTTGTGGTCTACACGCGGCTAGTGTGAAATAACAATTTCTATATGAAAAACTTCTTAATATGACCTTTCTCTCAGTGCCGTCAGGCAACAGAAAACTGTCTTGTGCAGCAGTTGTAATCCTTGGTTTGCCTGGATGTTGTTCTTCTGGACTGTCAAATTCTTGATACCACCACCAAATATGACGCCTCTTCTGGTATTCAAAGTCCTAGCGTCATTAGCTAAGTATTCCAATCCACCTAAATGGCATCGTTCAGCGTTCATTTAATTTATTAAAAACTCAATGTTTAACAGAGAATATATTATATTAAAAAGCAACGTATTTACTCATTCGCAGTGAAATAAATTAAATAAATCAAACATACTAGTAGATAGATGAATGAAGTACTTTACATATCTCACTATTTTATAATTTGTTTATATATCCAAGAATTTTATTTAAAATCTGCGTTGTTTCTTAGATAATTTTAATGTCAGTTTGCATTTTGTAACAATAATGTCCTCTTCTCACTGCTGGAAGCTTCAGCTATTGTCATACACTAAACATCATCGGCTAAAGAAGTGATACGCCTTCTGAACGTTTTTATTTTCTTTATACTTTACTGTCAAACCTAATTCTTGCATTTTCCGCCACATAGAATGACAAAACTGAACATTGTATCCTGATATCTCACAAGAAAGAAATATTTTCATTATTACGTTTCGTACTACTGCCACTTCAAAGGCATATGCAAACGTTCTGAACCCATTCCTTAATGAAAGAGCGCAGTCGTTCATGCGTAGACTTTTTTTTTTTTTTTTAATTCGGGAGCAAAGCATACAAAACGGGTGTACATTGTTTCTTCCTCCGTGCTTCCAAATCCACGTGAATTATGCACAACTGAGCGAACTGTTGAGACAAGAGTCTAGTTTTCCATTATCACTGTAGCATCTTCTCCCCCAAATATAAGCAGTTCTGTCGCGTTCATCTTCGTAGTCATCGAACAATGTCGATAGATCGACTGAGCAATTGATGTCAAAATCGATCTTTGGATATTTTTCAGTACCCAGTGCTTTCTTCCGTATGAGACACAGTAAGAGTTTTATACTTTCATAGTCCAGCAACTTAGCAACGAAAATGTACGCATTTATTCACAAAATCTTGATTGAAATCCTGATGCACTAGAATAAATCGATTACTTCCTGCTCGTTTCTAGTATCCGTCTAACACTATCGCACTTCTGAATCAAGAGCAAGCGGCCGCGCCGTTCTTTTCTTGTTGATGTATCTGATAGCACTAACCATCAACTATGAAATCAAGGATTTCCTCGCTTCGTTGTAATATCTTCACAAGGTTCACATTCACCGTTTCAGATTAAGATGAGCAGGCTCTCGTTTACTCAGAAGATCGTCAACAGCAGGATCCAGGACTATTTTTTTTTTATTTGGTTTATTTACGGACGCTCTTTAACATCTCAGGTCATCAGCGTCCCCATTCTATTCAGGGCGTGAAACGGCCAACCAATTTTGCTCGAGGCCCTTCTTTCAGGTTTGAGGTTCTTCATCGTGCCGTAAATGTACGACACGGGACCCACGGCTTCACTTCCCTTCCGAAGGAAGCCATACTTGGATTTTTACGCCCGAAAAAATCTATCGGTCCTGGCCGGGATTGAACCCGCGATCTTGGGTTTAGGAGGCAAGTATAACAGCCACTACACCACCAGGACCGACATCCAGGACTATGACGGGCTAAATGTGAAAGCAATACATTACAAGTTTGTTACATTCTATTCTTAGAAATAAATTTTCTCCCTAACCTCATTCCAGAAGTTCGCGAAATTTAAATATGGAGTTACGAAGTTCGATGGAAAATGTCATGACAAGTACACAACTAATGACTTCACAATATCTGACTCGCAGGGTAACAATAACAGCTTGACAGCTTGTAGCGGATTCGATATATTTTCCGCTCGGCACCGTTAACAGAAACTTTAATTATTATTTTGCTTTACTTTTATTGAAACAAAATTATAAAAACAAAATTAATAACTTAATAGCTAAATTTGTTTATATAAATGTCCATAATGAATAACCAACAAATATCACAAGTTAATTTTATCAATATGGTACCTAGGCTAGAGAAATTAATTTACAAAAAAATCATCAGTTTTGAATTATCAAATAAAGAAGAGCTTGGTGTATGAGAAAATATTAGCGAAATACATTTTGTTGCGGATCAATTGTTTAAAAAATTCCCAGCCGGAAAATGCTTGTTAAAATCCTCTTGCAATTCTAAATGCAATAGCGGTGAAAGTTTTTGCAAAAGGTGCAGTTTCATTGTCATTAAAATAAATTAATTGTAAATGCATTCAGTAATGAGATGGGTTTGTACGGAATAAATTAAATTAAATTGCTTTAAAACTATAAATAAGTTCACTTTGCTGTAGTAAATTACATACAAATTATTATGAGTTTATATTTTGCTTCCCTAATTTACGTTGCTCAACATAAATGTAAAAATATAATAGGAGGGTGAAATTAAACATGTATCTAAAATTATTTAATGTATACAGAGGGTGCCAAAAATGTATATACACTTCAAGCAAAGAAAAAACAACAAAACTGAATTCACACAAACAGAAAATAATGAGCACTAATCATCTTAGACTTTTACAGTTACAACAGTTGCTCAAAATGCCCACCATCGGCGTCGATATACTTCTGAGTTCGTTGAACTACTCATTGAGTAACGTTTGCGAAAGTGTTCTTAGCGATTGCAGCACATGCCGTTTCAACTTCTTCCCGAAGTGCTGCCAGTGTAGCTGGTTTTCTACGGTATACTGTACCATGAGTCTCAAATTTGTCTTGAATGCATGCAATTGTTTCGTTGGCGGTTCTGTTCTGTACACATGTCTCCCTTGCCTTTGAACTTCAACAACATTCTCGGTTTTCCAATACCACTTCAAAATTGTTTCCGCTGTTCAAACCATTATCTTGTTTCCATTTTGTTGCAGCAACGCTAGCATAACTTAACGTGAGTCACATCTGTTTACAGAACATCATACGATAATCTTGGCTTCATTTGTTCATTGTTGATTTATATGTCACGTAGCAACGCTAGCATAACGTAATGTGAGTCACATCTGTTTACAGAACATCACACTACACATTAGTGTTGTTTTTCGGTCCAACTTTGGAATATATTAAATAGATAATAAATATCTACTGTGAAAGTGTGTATGCGTATTTGGCACCCTAAGTATATCGCACCATTAATGTTTCTGAGGCTAATAGTATATAAGTATTAATGTGTATTTATTGTACACTATATAAACAAATTTATACATCTTTCTCGTGAGTCTTTTGACTGTACATGCTATTCATTACTCAGGTACTTATAGAAAAACAGAACTTCCTCTTCCAATAAAATAAATTTAAAAATTGTATCACCTAATCAGAAACACTTAAATATCAGAGTGCGCGCGCACACACACACACACAATAAATGTATGCATTAGCACGTTCATGAGCACACACATGCACATTCAGACTCAAAGAACCCTATACTCCAACAAAACGCTCCACGCAGATTGCATAGAAAAGAACCATGCTTTGGCCATTTGTCCTCCTGTGCTAACAGATCCCAACATGCTCACCTATCCCTATTCGGCTTAGCAAACTTAGCTCCAAGTGCAGTCAACCTCCAGTGTAATCCATTACAATACCAGAGTAATCCATTAGAATGTATGTATTGATAATTTTCTCTGCCATTGCAAAATGTGTATACTCTCTTGCCAGTCTTATCTGTTATTTTAATTGCCTTACATGCTCCCAATCTAATTCACTCTACATCCTAACTATTTAGAGAGTTCATGGAATATATATATATATATATATATATATATATATATATTAATGAAAAATAAAAATAAAGAAACACTATTAACAATGTAACAAATTAACACTAATAATAAAAGTAGATAAAAATAAAACATAAAGAAAGAGTCATACTTGAAATTGCTATATTTCGAACTACTGCGAGTTCTTCAATGGCAAGAAGCTAAGCAATTTCATGTGTGACTCTTTCTCTGTGTTTTATTTTTATCTACTTTTATTATTAGTGTTAATATATATATATATATATATATATATATATATATATTCATCTTTCTGCAGCATCTGATTTTGAGTTTGATGTCTAAGTGATATTTTCTCTCTGCATTCCGCCTACTAATTTGATGTTTGTAGCATAAAATTCTTAACGCCGTGAGATTCCCTTTTATTATACCTTAGTTATTCTAATTTTACAATGAATGGTGCCTTCATAGCGCCCAAATTTCCTTTAAACCCCAAAGTTGACTGTAAATCTCCCTGCTCCTAAAACTCGCTTCTGAAACTTATTTTGGACTTTGTTCACTCGATCCACTGTCTCCCATCCCCATGTATCAGAGCCATAGAACATGACAGAGCGTACCATGGCACTACACCTATTCACCATAATAGTTGCAGCAACATAAGCTACCCATGACAACATATACGGGTACCTGAATGGTCTCTTCGTAAGCCAATATATTAATGCTTTGTTGAGAGGAAGAATTTTTACAGTGTGAGACAACTCTGGTCAAGTTCATCGATGAAATTTTTATAACTGAAACAAATGGAGCAGATATGTTCAATGGCTTCATTTATAAACTAAGTTCCGTTATTCTGAAAAGTTTATCTTTTGGGCAATATCTTCATTTGATAGATGTCATGCTAAGCATAGTAAAAGATATATTCTTTTCTCTTTATGTAGATGTAGACACTGGCTTTGTAATAACGCTAGATCTTTAGCTAAACAATTTAACTCAAACACTTAAAGACGTTCACGCATTATTCCTACTCATAAGGGTTTTACACTACTCACTGACAACAATATGCTTAACCTCATCACATCAGGCGTTCTCGAAGAGTGCTACTTAATCCTGCAACCTGTACTATTCTTCAAAGATATCTCATTTGAGCTTTAGATTCTCTTCAAACATTCGAAATGTAACCACTGCTGCCAAGGATCTCCGTTTGTCATTTGTTGTGCCGTGAAATATAAAATCTATGCCATTATCCCTATAACGACTTACAGAATCCGGAATCTTAATCGCATTTTAAAAAGTTGTCGTCATCCAATTGCGCATCAAAAATTTTGTTTACATGTTATATTGTAAATTTTGTCAAGCTTTCTATATTGTTTTAACCTATATTGTAGTCTTTCTTTGGAATTCTACACTCCAAAATATTTTGTGCTTTAGAGTTTTCTAGCCTCTAATTTTGTTTGTTTGTTTGTTTCATTAAGTTTGTATTATTTGCCGGGCATTTCAGTCTATTTTAAACTACCTGCTTGACGTGTGCTTCTTCTTGAAAAAGTGCAAACAACTCTAAATGTTGTACTAATCTGCGTATTTAATTTGTATGTATTTCTTTTTTAATGCTGAACAGTCTGGTGTTCTGGTTCATATATAAACATCTCTTCGTTTAAATGTTAAAATATTTTACATTTTTACTACTCCATAACAGCAAACGCCAGAATATACCTTTAATTTTAATATTTCTTTTACTTTCTTTCTGTACCCATGAATATAAAGGCAGAAATGCAGAGAGACCCCTACAGAGATCAAATGGAATCTTCAAAGATTTCGTTATAAGATTTGAATGTATAAATAAAAGCAAGTAGTTATTCAAATCTCACTAAATTCAAGCAATTGCTCGGTTTCGTATAAATAAAAACGTTTATCTAGTACTCCTCGCGAGCAACTGATTGTTTATGTTCATCGCTGAGCAGCTGCTATAAATAAAAACAAGTCCTTGCTCGCATTTTAGTAAGCAATTGCTTGCTATTTTGTGAGATACCTCCGTAGGTAACTCAGCTAGCTCAACTGCAGTTTAGCACTATGGCGGAGTTCACGATGGTAGTCCCCGAGCGGAAAATAAAATGTATCCAAGATGCAAGGACTTGGATGTGAGTGAACACAAACAATTATACCGTTTTAAATGAGAAAATGTAGCCTGGCTTGAGCAACACTTTCTTCCTGAGGCAAATGAAACACGAGGTGGAGCTCTTAACAATGCTGAAAGGATGCGGATTTTTTTAAGGATGTAGGAGATTCTGGGTTTCAAGTTGATGTTGTAAGGATCTTGGCATTGCACAGGCTACGGTCTCAAATACATTCTGGGAAGTTGTCAACGCAACCAATGATAAAGAAGGGATTGGGTACCGTTTCCTACAGCTGCTGTTGCTCTTCAGGAAGCCAATGCAGAGTGGTCAGAACAAATGCAGTGGATTGTACTCATATTTCAATAAGGATAACAAACATACCTGGCGTTGAGTACATCAACAGGAAAGAGTTTCCAGACTCAATGCACATGCCATGTGCAGCGCAAGTGAAAGATTTGCGAGTGTTGTAGTCAAATGGTCCGGGTCCGTGCACGATTCTTCTATATGGAAATATTCAAGTGCTCACATGGCGATGGCCAGTAATACTGCCAAAGTACTGCTGCTAGGTGATTCAGGTTATGGCATTGCACCATGATTGATGACTGCTTATCAAAATCATACTACTCCAGAACAGAATATACAACAGGTGCATTACAAAAGAGCGAGTAAATAATGAACGATGTTTCGGTCAAGTTAAACAGCAGTTCCCCATTTTACGAAATAAGATAAGATTACCTACCCAGAAAATACCTTCGGTAATAACATGCTGTATGACTGTGCATAATGTGGCCAAACATCTAAAAGAGAGGACTTTGGCGTACCTGAACTAGAGGCTGGCGATGAAGACGGTGTACCAGTAGCAGCTGTTGCAGAACCGGAAGCAATCCGCAATAGGGAGAGAGGACAGCAGAGAAGCGATCACATCACTTAGCGTAACTCTTCACATCACTATTTACAACTCAAATTTCACGAAGGTATGTTCACTTTTATAAATCTCATCACTGTAGTGCGAAAATGCTCCTTTGTCACTGCTCTTGAGGAAAAAAGATATCTATGTAGATATAGAAAAGAGCGAATAGGTGGAGACAGTAAAACTGTATAGATAAACAATTTATTAAAAAAATTGTAAGCTTGCAAAACCTAATTATTTAATTAGGTACATAAAATGCAAGTTTATAAGAAACAAACTATACACCTAAAACTAACACTATGTATTAAATAGCCTTAAAGATTCATAATAACTGGGAGCAAATCTTCACTTTTTCGTTCTCTCTTTTCTTTCTCCAGTTGTAATGCTTCTTTTGCAAGCTTTACCACTTCAATTTTCAGTGTGTCATTTTATTCTTTAGTTTTGTTCCTTTCTTCTTTCTGCTTAAGCACTGCTAGTTGTTTCAGTAGAACTAACATCTGAGCTCATTATTGCTTAATCCTGCTGCTTCATGATTGAGATCGTTTAATTTCCGCTTTCCTGCAGATCTGCGCGGTGCTCTATCGAAGTCGAGTGCGCCATCAGCAGTTACCGCCCCACCTTCAGCACTGGGAATGAGCTCCTGGAGTTCAGTTGCTCTCGAGGTTGAAGCCATTGGTTCCAATCCGACCTGCAACCCTCCTGGAAATATAAAAATTTTATAAATTACTTTTTCAGCAGAATGTAAAAATTAATGTTCGTAAATTATGAAAATGACGCATTTAGTTTGTCTCTGATTCTTACCTATCACTGTTTTTATACATGGATTTGACTCTTCCTGCAGGATATCCAGGGTCACCTGTCCCCATTCCTTTAAAACAACTGGCTTACTGCCAGTTCGTTGCAGACCGCTTTTGGATTTTATTCTGGTTTTGGTGTTGCTTATTTGACCATCAGTGATAGGAGTTTGAAACTCCTCCTTCAACTGTTGCTTTACTGCAGCTACTGCTTTTTTTTTTTTTTTTTTTTTTTTTTCGTTTACTTTCCAGTAACTGTGCTTTAATTCAAATATCTTTTTGGTCTTTAACAGGTCAACAAAACTTGTCGTGAATGTAATGCTTTGTTCAACCATGGTGAATGCAGATGCAATACTAAACTTTCATCTTGAAGTGTTTGTTGCTAGCTTATTTTATCTGTGCTTATATGCAAGCACATTCCTGAGTGATTTCCTCTTGTCTGGGTACGATAACGCTAAACAGAATGTGAGTGACGTCATAGTGGTCCGCTCGCATTACCGGAAGACTGATGCATAAACAAAGCGATATACGAATGATGCACACGTGCGTAGAGCGGAATGGTCCTACATAAAAACCGGATTATAAATAAATAATTTCCTATAAAACCGACCCTAAATTAACTTTCAACGAAACGAACCTCTTACTTCCTGTAGGGCTTTAATTCATTTTATTAACATTTTAATATTTTGGAAGTTCTTATTCAATTGTCTAATTGCAGAGGCTTTCAATAAAAGGATGCAAAAACGCAAGTACTAATAACCAACCCACTTTCCGTGTATCATTTGGCAAATGACCAGGTTATTAATACTATCATATTTAAGAAATCAGGGCTTGAATTTAGGGAGGGGGCGAACGTTGTCTTATGAAAGTCGGGCGAACCTGGATTCCTATTTAATTATTTTCCAAAACTTTAATTTCATTTCTGTTATTTAAAAGCTGTATCTCCATTTAGTTTATAAAATGTGAGTATGCTTAACATGAATAGCATATGAATATTTCAGTGCAATAAATATTTAAATCCCCTTCTGACAGAACACTGGGCATGTTTGTTTACTCAGATGATGTGCCATGGTGAATGAAGGTCACCTAGCATTTGCTAGGTCGGCTGATAGCAATTGCTCGGCGAAGAGGGGAAATTTTTATTTATATCGAACCACGAGCTGATGCTCAATTCTCAACTTGCTTGCGAACAGTTGCTTGTTTTTATTTATATCACCCACTGACTCTTTGGTTGAGGAAATCTCAATCAGGAAATTTCGCCCAAACAAGGGGCTTCCGCTTACATATTAATTTTTTGATAAAATGTTTTCTGCTGCCCTAACACAGGACATTTCAGTTCGTTTTTTTTGGAGATACTGCAAAACTTCATGGCATATTGACAGCCAGAGCCTGCAACCATCTTACCATATTAGTGTTTATTAATATATTTTAATCAATAAAACGTTTTTTGTATCTGCTTTTACGTTACAACTTCCTAAAATTAGCTCAGTTTCCATGCTGTTTGAGTATGTGTCATTAAGCATGCTAGGCAGCATTTTGGACTGAATTTGGTGAAAGGTGTGTGTCATTAAAGTGTTACATTAACAAATTGATTAAAAAAGTAGTCGGTCCCCGTGATGTAGTGACAACCATACTTGCCTCCTAAACCCAAGCTCGTGGGTTCGATTCCGGCCAGGAACGATGGTATTATTTCTGGCGTAAAAATCCTAAGTATGGCTGCTTTCGGAAGGGAAGTAAAGCCTAGGGCCCCATGTCGTAGATTTACGGCACGATAAAGAACCTCAAGCCTGAAAGAAGAGGCCTCTGAGCAAAATTTGTCGGTCGTTTCACGCTCTGAATTGAGCGGGATGCTGATGACCTGAGATGTTAAAGAAAGTCCGTGAATAAACCAAATAAAAAAAATTAGAGGCAACAGGAAACCTTCCGACTCAACATTCAAAAGATCGCAAATTTCCTGGGGAAAAAAAAAAAAAAAAAAAAAAAAAAGTGAAACAACGATCACTGCTGTCAACATCAAAATATTTATGAGGATTTTCCAACAGATTTATATTCCTTATTCCGCATGTCAAACAGCAGCAAAACTTAACGTGTGTCATGTGTTGAAGAATTGAATGTGATGCTCGATTTTGTTCATGGTACAGACATCTTCTTACTTAAGATCATGGAGTTTTAAAAGTCACTTGGTTTAGAGATAATGCGATTAATTACTGCAATTCAATTTTAAATTAATTTCTAATGAGAACACGCATCTCTCTTCCTTTACAAGAAGACCCAGCTGAAATTCAAGCAGTAGAGTGATCATTGCTCTTGTATGAGCAAGTGAAGATAAAAGAATAGGATACACAGCAACTAGCATTAGAAACCATGCAATGAATATCCCGGAACAGACTAGCTACACATCTTCACGGATGGTTATTATTCAGAAACGCTTGACACAGCTGGAACAAAAGTATTTAGCAGCATCTATGCAGCAGAAGGAACAAAAAGAACAGCCTTTGATGGAGAAACAGAAACTTCGTGTGAGCACGATACATTCGATAAGCGTCTGACACTGATCCATTCTAAGCCATAGTACCATGTACATAAGAGCCCGCAAGTGTTTAAACGTAGAATACTTTGCAAATCTTTAAGATCTGAAAACAAAAGAATTGTCTTATAGCGAGTCCCCAGCCATTGAGGCTATTTTGGAAATGATTTGGTAGGTAAAATTGCTAAGAAAGGTGATGAAATTCATCAGTTATTACACCGGGGAGT
This sequence comes from Metallyticus violacea, assembly GCA_030762175.1. Lineage (NCBI taxonomy): Eukaryota > Metazoa > Arthropoda > Insecta > Mantodea > Metallyticidae > Metallyticus > Metallyticus violacea. The sequence goes on along the minus strand of CM060846.1, from coordinate 29,025,680 downwards.
ACAGTGCGATCAGTGATGCTTTCCTCCGCAAACCCCCGCGGAGTTTGTCCTATGAGTGTACCCCACGTTTGCCGCGCCATGGAGAGAGTAGCAAGCCTGCTCCCAGGTGTGTGTTGTGATTTTCGTTTCTTAATTGGACAGTATTCATTAAGTGTAGGTGCGCTTTCAACGGCTTAGCGTGTATTTATGTGTTAACTCAGTGTTGAAAAACTCATACGACCAGTTAATTCTGTTACTTATATGAATACCATACTAACCTTTTTTTTTCAGAGAATTAACGGACAGGATCCTAATCACGCATTTTTTTTAACGAACTTTGCCACAGAATAATTCAATAAAAGCAACGACCAATGTATTTCCAAATATAGAGTTATTAGTAGGGATATGTGTTTCCCTGGGCCCCCCAATTTAACAGACTGCGATTATTATCTCTGGGGTAAATTAAAAAATGCCGTGAACAAGATGAACCCTCACACCATACAAGAACTCAAAGCTAATATTTTGTCAGCAAGTTGTCCGGATTTCTAAAAATGAACTACAGCGAGTGATGAATAAATTCCTAAACAGATGACAAAAACGTGTGGAGAATGAAGGCAGGCCGTTTAATATATTATTTCATCATTTTGGTAAGTAATAAAACTCTTAAATTGGTTTGTGTATTGCTGTATGGTTGGTTTGATTTATTGTTTTATCTTTCCGCTAATCACGGGGATTCAACTGGCCGGCTAACCGGGTAACTAGCGGCGCGCTCACCCATAGACAAAACACTTCGGGGAGAAAAACAAAACACATCGCACGGTATCATGCAACACAGCAAAGATTAGCATTAAAAGTCTTTGAAATATCTGTATGTAAAACAATTGTATCAACGTGCAAAGCATAAAAGTATAACTCAGATTTCCACAACACCCGATAATATGAGAACTGTAGCAATTGTCACATTCCACCTCATCATAGGACGCGATCATCTAAGTATAGCATTGGAATAACCGGACCCATACTGCAGTCTGTGCCATCTTCAAAACACCTGCAGATATATTCAGCACTTTACAAACGTACAGAAGCTGTAAATATTCGGCTGGAGGCTGGAGGATTGTTGAAAAAACTGAGATTATTTTCATTATGTTACCATTGGAATAAATACTTAAATATTGATATACGGATATCAAAAACATTTCAAATTCCAGATCAAATATTTTACTACCAGCATTCGAGCTTTTATCTGCCGACAATTAAAACAATACAATATTGGTGGAACTGCGGCCCAAATTATTACCAATGTAAAATAATACCATAAAACTAATACTGTTGTCTTCGCGGAGAAACTGGTCCATTAACGCTTATCTAAATGTTAATACAGCATGATCAATGCATTTTTCCACCTCATGTACAGAAAATTTACCAAAGGCGTTCGAGCTGTTACCTGCTGATAATTAATGCAGTGCAAGTATAGGTGAATCAAATGTTATTGACTTGACATACTGGTATTGACATATATGGAAAGAAACTGGTTCATTGGCGGCTTTTAAAATGTAAATATCGAGTGATCAATTTACACTTCCGCCAAAAGAACGAATACTGCACTAGAGGCGTTCGAGCTGTTCCCTTCTAAACACTGAATCGGTGAAAATACGAACCAAATATTATTGATGTAAAATATTACCAAACTAGTGGTATTGCCATAAATTGCTTGGCACATTTCAATGGTAGCACCGCAAGATGAAAATATATTTTTACTGAAAGAACGAAAATTATATTACCAGTTTTCATGCTTTTGCCTGCCGAAAACTAATTCAGTGCCGTTTCGGGAAAAATTACGAACTACATTTGTTTATATAATTTATTACACTACTATTGTATTGCCATCAATAGGAAGAAACTACTTACTTGCGCCTATTTTAATAATAATACCACAAGATGAAATAATATTTTCACCGTAAGATAGAGCATTTTAATACCTGCGTTCCAGCTTTTACTGCCAACTGCTAAAGCAGTGCAGTATCGGGTTTCAAATAGTATTGATGTAAAATATTACCATAGCGATCTCTTGGGAGAAACTGCTTCTCTGACGGCTATTTCAATTTTGATATCGGGATATCAAATCATTCTTCCACCGCAAGAATAAAGTTTTACTTCCGGCACTTCGGTTGTTACCTGCCGACCTCTAACACAGTACAGTACGGAGAGAAATTAAAAAACAAATAGTTTAAAATTAAATATTACATACTGTTGTGTTGTTTGTTATATATGGGCAGAAAATTGTTCATTGATATCTATTTCCATTTTAATACCGAGCGATCTAATTATATTTTCACCACAAGTACGTTAACTTAAATGTATCGTTGGGGGTGCTACTCACCAAGAACTAAAGCAGTGCAGTATCAGTGAAACCAATTTTTAATGTTTTTATTTGAATAGTATTTAACACACGTTTTAATTATTGAGGCGTCACAGGCGGTGGACACTGATGATACGTTAGATGAAACAAACTGGGAAAGATTTTTTAAGGAAGCATTTCAGGCTTAAGTTTAGGATACCTCTTCAGCATTTATCATTTATGAGGACTGAGAAAAACGTGGGAGAAGTCTCAGTAATGGAGAACGATCCTGGAAGGAATCGAACCCCGGATCTCCCGCTCACGATTTCGCGCCTTAACGACCTCGACCCGTAGCTGTAAGTGAAACCACGAACAGGTATTATAGATATGTAAAGTAATACAGCAGTACTGGTATTGTTACCTAGTAGATAAACCGGTTATTTGACGATTATTTCAATTTTAATTACAGGTCATCAAATTATATTTCCTCTGTAACATTACTACTGACGTTCGGACTGTTACTTGACTGCAACAAATGCAGTGCAGTAATAGTGAAATTACACATCAAATATGCATGTAAACTATGGCCATAATTTGTCATCTATGTTGAGAAATTGGTTCACTTGACATTGATTACAATTTTATAGAGAAGTTGATTAAACTATATTTCCAGCATTAGAACTAAACTTTACTATCGGCGTTTAACTCAATCTTTTGGTGTAAAGTACTAACAATATTTCTATAAATGCCATCAATGTAGAGAAACTGATTCGCTTCACGCTTATATAAATTTTAATACAGGGTGATTAAATTATATTTCCACCGCAAAAACTAATGGCCTTTTTTCTCCAAATACAACATGTTTTAATACTGGAATGTTAAATCATATAAACATTTGCTACAATATCATAATATACATTTAGATGTACTTTCACAAGTTGGGAACGTAATTATCGATTTGTTCTATGCCTCTGTGCAACGCATTCTGGAATCCAAACCATGTTACGACATGACTGCTCTTTCAGCTTGGGATATGAGTAAAACACTCCAAAGTGAAATTGCTGCAGTAAGGTATTAACATTCAGGCGTACCTAATGCTCAAAGCACTTGCCTTCCAAAGTCTTCTCGCCTGGGTTGTTGCCAGCCTCCTCAAACATTGCAGTGTATTCTGTCACAGCCTTTGCCAGCTCGCAGTCATGCAATTCGCAATGGAGAAATAATTTGGCTTTATCATCTTCAGTCAATTCTGTAGCAAAGGAGTTGAGGGTAATGATGATGATTTGACAATCTGCTTCAAATGACGTCTGTGGTGGTCCCTCCAAGATTCTTGCAGAATTCATAGAAAACTTCCAAGTATACTTGAACAGCGTATTTCTGATGATGTTCTCGATGTTCAACTCATCTAAATCTTGCTCACTGATGCAGTAAACAAAGAAAGGGGCTAAAGGTGTGTCCATCAGTACTACATTATAGAGTTCGGCTGGAGTAGCAGCAAATATATAGCCTCCATTTGCTCGAAACTTCCCAGTGGATGACATTTGGGAATTAATTGCGAAATTGATATCTAGTGCAATGTGCCGGTTATCTACTATGTTGCTGTACGTGATATAATCCAGAAATGTATGAACAGTTACGATGACGTAGAAGCAGATCATTTGCAACAGATATTGTTAGCTTCGGAACTAACGATGGGAAAAATGCATTCATATTTAACTTTTGTCCTTAACTAACTAAAAATTAAGGATACCTATACGGCTCGTGCTGAAGCTTTAAAAGCGGAATACTAAAGCAATCTGATTATCTTAATTTAGTTCAGTGCGAAACTATGCAAGATTTAAAATTGCATCTACAGGGTACAGATTATGACAGCTTTTTAATAAAATGAACCTAGCCCCTCGCAGGTTTCTGTGATTTAAGGGAAAAGCTGGTGATAGAATTTCAGTATATCAGAAATCCTTTCCCAATTTATCATTTCGTTTCATGTATCAGTAGTGTCGACCGTCTCTAATGTCTCGGTAGTTAAAACAGGCGTTAAACACTATTCTCACGAACGACTCTCCTCCGCCTAAAAAGGTCACAGTCGGCTGATATACATACGCACTGAATTCAAACACTCAACTTTCGTCCAATGTCCATTATAACAAAAGTTGCCACTGACATACGTACCAACTACCAAACGAAACCTGTTTTAATTAAAAGCTGGGCGACTCATTTATATTGAATGGAATATATTATATTTTTAGCGCCGTAGAACCAACATACATTGTTTGATTCAATGATTGTTATGATTTTTATGAACCGATTAATGATAGCTATTTTTATGAAATTCGTAATTGACCTGTTGTATCAGAAAAGAAAAGAAAAGATCTGCAGAAATGGATACAGAAGTACCTCGTCAAAGTATATCAAATATATTTTGTGAAACTTATTATCAAAAACAGAAATAAAATATTTGACAATTTTTATTTTTTTCTGCGGAGTATTAACCTTTGTTTCCAAGGTATTCTGTAACATCAGACTTGTGTATGTTTTATCATCGGGTAATAATAATAATAATAATAATAATAATAATAATAATAATAATAATAATAATAATACGTTAAATTTATTTGGAAGAACATTAAATACTCTTAGCCATTCATAATGCACTGCCTATTGAGAGCAAGATAAACTGTCAATGGGCCTATGCAGATGTTTTTGTCTAGTATTGATAATATCCATTTGCCTATTTTTCATAAGATAGTTTTGATTTTAACATAATAAATCATAGAAGAATATACACATTCACAAGAGAATATCAAAATATTCGTTTTTAATTAGATTCTTACATAACATTCTGTTGCAGGTATCGCAGATTACAATGATAGATAATTGTAGGACATTTTTCGAGACCAGTTATCGAATTGAATGGAAATTATCAGAACGATGATACAGTGTCAAACCATGATATATGATCATCTGGAAGTCCATGTCCTCTTTTGTAATGTAAAAGCTCGCTTGTTTCAGTGTAATTATCGCAAAATATTAATCCATTTTTCATAATTGAATAGAAATAATTATAATAAAAAGTTTAGCGTAGATCTGGAGCTAAAATGAGATAATGATCTGAGAGCGTAAATAGCAGATCTTAAGATTTGGAATAATATATTTTACATAAACTGTACAATTTCCATATTTATCAACTTGGAGACCTAGAGGCTTGGTATCTGTGGAATGTTTAATATATATATATATATATATATATATATATATATATATATATAGATTTTGTTTATTTGCGGATGCTCTTTTAACTTCTCAAGTCATCAGCTTTCCATTCAATTCAGGGCGTGAAACGGCCGACAAATTTTACTCAGAGGCCTCTTTTTTAAGGCTGAGGGCTCTTTACCGTGCCGTAAATGTACGACACGGAATCAACGGCTTTACTTCCCTTCCGAAGGAAGCCACCATACTTAGGATTTTTACGCCCCCCCAAAAAATCCATCGTTCCTGGCTGGGATTGAACCCGGGATCTTGGGTTTAGGAGGCAAGCACGGGGTTACCACTACACCACCAGGACTGACATATTGTTTAATAGTTGATTATTAATTCCTACATGTAAACTGGGATCTGAAATATTATGTTATACATTATATAGCCTTCGTTTTATCAATATTTCATGTAATATATTTGAAAATATGTACGATAGTGAGAACAACTATATATGAGGTTCATTCTTAGGGCCGCAAGTAACTGAACAAATGAAATGACTGACCCCTGCTAGGAGGCTTGGGAACTGAGAGGAAGCCAGTGGCGCTCTTGCGGAAACTACCGCTACTTGACAAGAGGTTAAGTGTTTCTGCAATCTGCAGTAGTTTGCAGGTTATGCGATCCGAGTTATTTTAGCTACATTTCGTTCCTGCTTTTCCACGGTAAGTAAGACTATACTGCTCTCTTAACTCACTATACTATGGTAGTGTAAACGCACAGTACATTGTTTTAATATGCAGGCTCATATTTAGTTTATTTAATTGTCATCTTTGCACTTCAAATCTAGGTCCTGTTACAGCGTTTAAAACTGGATATGATAGACGTTTAAATTTGTCTGTCATATTTTTTTTTTTTTTTTTTTTTCGCACTTTTAAAGCGTTATGTTAATGCTAACCAAATACAAGATGTATTTTAATAACTTTACTTACGAATCGAAAGAATGTGAAAATGCATGTACATATTAGTCACCAATATGCCGAAAAACTGTTATAGTCATATAAAATATTACATTTCTTTAATATGAAATGTGCGTGTTTCTATCTTTTTATTTGCCCACCTTATTAACAACGAAATAGCGATTATGTAAAAGGAATGTTAGAGTACATACCGAACACTTAATTCGCGATTCACAACAATCTTAAACATAAAATTCCTATGTTAGGAGTTGAAAGAAGATGCTTGTAATAATGAATATATGGTTAGGTTTGGTTTGATTTAAGCTACACAAACTGCTTTATGACACTTTATTCCCTTTTTCAGTGTCCGGCACATTTACTTAAGCTTTAGTTGTACACTTATTTATTCTCTGCCATCCAAGCAAAACTTAGAAGTTGAATGTTGCTACATGGGTGTGAGCTTGACCCAGTGGGAAAAAGAGCACTCCTTGCTTAGACATCTAGTGAAGGTATGGGAATTGTGTAGCTGCCTTTTGAACATTTAACCACCTTCATTACATTCGGATTAGGTGGCAAGTTCTCACAATTTCCCCATAATTCGGAATGGGAGCTTAGTTACCAGTTATGTGACACAAAAGGACGTGCCTCATTTCCCTGTATTTAACAATCGCAGAAAGACTAAACCAATATAGTTACAAAACTTCTCCCCCCCCCCACACATATACAGTAATGAAACGGTATGCATACATATTTAGCAGTGCGTACATACACATTAGTGCTTATTTATACATTGCTTGCAGATTAAAAATAACATTAAATCGCATACTTCAGAGGACTGCTTTCTTATATTTGGAGAAACTCAGTTGAAAGTAAACGTGTCTTGCTATAACAGAAAAAGTCACACGAATAATCTCTGGCACATATAGCAGACATTCATGCTAAAACCTCTTTAGGCAATTAGAACTTCTAACACTCTTCCATGTGAATATATATTATCCCGTGTGCACTTTTATATTAGAAATAAATAAAATGTGTACAAAACCTAAATATTCATCATAAGAATGCGAGACAAAAAGCAAATATACATAGACCGGTTATGAGTTTTTTACGATTGCATTTTAATACAAAACGTTCTTTCCCTTAGCCTAAAAACTTAAAACACTAGAACGCCCAAAGGCGGTCAATTAACCGCTTTTGATTTTTTAACGCTCATATTGTCATTGTTTTTTAATTGTTTTCTGTGGTTTTTATGACTTTTAATCCCTTTCAATGACGTTTAGCTCACATTTTTTTCAGGCGTAACTTTTTAAAATAGTAGCAAATTTATCATCGGTTCCCGGAGGAGGTCAAATGGTCGCTTCCTTACCCGCGTTTCTTACGACGTGTATTGTGCAGTTGTAACCGGCAATAATCATCACTGCACAACAAGCATGTTTCAAATGTAACGTAGTGTGTGAGTCATTGTTTATCGACTCTTGTATCTATGTCTAAAATGTCGCTTAGCTTTTCATTGTCATGTTGTGACCAAGCTTCGTCTCGACATTCGTAGTGGGGGAAGGCTATTTACCAAGTGCACACAATGCATCCGTTTCGCAATCCTGCACTTTCTGAAGCTGAAACTCTGGAAGCTCTTCGGAATATATCTCCAACGTAATCTGAATGGACGAATTTGATCGAGTGTGCGTTTACGAAAGTGAGAGTTCTGAAAATGAGTTCTTCCTTCTCAGAGAATGTTTCAATGTAACAACTTTCTGTGTATGTACAACCTGTATTTGTATACTTGTCTTTTTGTACACATAATTTGTCACTACATATGGTAGAATAAAACCAATTCGTATAATAAAACATTTCTAATTTTCGAAGAAAGCGTGCACATATATTCGAAATAAAAAGCAAATAAAGACTTTTATTTTTTTTTTTTTTTACTTACAACCATTTAGCATGAGATGCCTTATAATAGATGAACAAAAGAATTAGTGAGCAAATGTAGTGAATGCATCATTGATTTGCAAATTAAATGAATAGACAAACGAGCTTTTTTGTTTTGTTTATTTATGGACGCTCTTTAGCATCTCAGCTCATCATCGTCCCATTCAATTCAGAGCGTGAAACGGCCGACAAATTTTGCTCAGAGGCCTCATTTTTCAGGCTTGAGGTTCTTTTTCCTGTCGTAAAAGGAGCTTGGATACATAAACATGTGTGATATGTGAGCAAAAACCATGAACATAAAATATTGGAAACCAGTAGCTCGACTCAAGCTGGATTCGAACCTGTCTCGCAGCTCAGAAGCCATGTTTTTCCTACATTACTACGGTTTCTTGGTAAGTGATAAGTAAGAAAGTTCATAGACCTCAGTCAGAAGAGCTCTTAAATATGTGATACTGAGCAAAAATCAAGTATATACAAACAAGGGTGTAACACTTTGTAAAGAAGTAAATGAATAACAATACATTTGAAAAACACTAATGATTTTATATAAATATATGTAAACATGCATATAGTTATACACTATTTTTTATAAGTTTAGAAGAATGTGTACTGTTTTTGTATTACTGAAATAATTGTAAAGATAGATTTTGTGTTCATAAGTCTTTATGACTGTTATGCGAATTTACAGAATGCTCTAGGATCTAAACTAATTAAACAATCAGTATAATAAACACATTAATGTGGTGGGATTTTGCACAGGTTTGGGAGTGGCATATTCTAACGCCTAGCCCATTGTATACATTTCTGGCGCCTTCGCAAGAAAATTTAATTTGCCGATTGTTAATATCAATTAAAATTAGACAAAACTATTTTTAATATGTGAGTAACAATTGAAAGTTTTCTAGCATTCCTTCAAAGTATTTCACATTTCTTTTAATGTATGCATGCTATGGCCCTCTCTAACGACACCACTTTTAATTTCTCCATTTTCACTAGAGAAAGCACTGTCTTCGCAAGATAAGAGTCATAACATTTTTATCCTTTCATACAGTCATGAAGTTAATTCTCCCTGCTTTCCTTAGACGGTAATTCGCGTCAAAGTTACGTAAGCATCACAAAAATGAGATACTGCAAACGACGCTCGCTGTCTTCAGCCACACGTTCAGTTGTTATTTGTGAGGCCAGTTGTGTGCCAGTTCAGTTCTGACAAGTAGTGATCTACATTCAACCTTCAACGTGTAGTATATGTATCAGTGTGTTTTAATTATTGTTTCTCAAATTATTCATTTATTTAGCTGTATTATTTTCAAATAGCTATTCTTAAAAGGTAAAGAATGTTTAGTTTTAATATTGAATGGGACGAGCAGTATTGTCTTATTGAATATAAAGGAAATATTTGCACTCACTCTTGTGTGCCTATTCCTAAAAAAAAAGCAATTTTTCGACTACTCATAAACACAGCAATAGTACATTTCTAGTTAATTCTGAACTAAGAAAACCTAATATCTAACATAATATTATAACAACTTTCGTTAATATAGCCTACTAAGCAAACAAGTAATGTGACAGAAGCTTCAAGTCTTATGGGAGGGAAAAACATTTCAGTGATGGAGATGCAGTAACAAATCGCGTATATTTTAAAGTTTTCAAATAAAAACAAACTACTATTGCCACTCAGCAATGATTTCTGTCTTCGCAGAATGTTATCGGGGAAATAAACTATTACTATTGAATTAACGCTCGACTTCATTGAGTGTTGAATATTTTGTGAAAGTATTTTTAGAATCGAACATTCTGAGAAACTACATGCAACATTCAGGGGTGTGCAAAATCCGTCTCTGAGACGACTGAAAATGGGATAAAATATGATCAAATTATAAAAGGACTGAAAATTTGCAAAAAATTGCATTATATGGTCAATGAAAAGCACATAATTTTAATAATATTAATTGAAATGGTGTTTATTTCAAGTTTGCAATACAAATGACAAAAATGGGCAGGAGGAAATGACATGCCAATCATTGTGGCTCTACTTATTATTTACCAAGAAGCTTTATGCTCAAAGTTTTTGAAGTTTGATATGAAAGCTGTAACTCATATGGTAAATTGCATTAGGTCATCGATTATTCATAAATCGCTTCACATTATGAACACGATGGCGTAATTTTTCATTCAGATGCAAGGTGTCTTAGTAGGGCGAAAACTTTGGAAGGATTCTGCTTACTTCAGGATGAGATCATAGACTTTATGCAATTATCTTCTGAACAATATCATAAGGAGCTCGACGAAATATCGTGTCTATTGGACTTAAATTTCTTGGCAGATGTCACCTCAAAACTAGATGAGTTAAGTCTCGAATTTCAAGAGAAATATATGGCATTTCAAGCCTTATAAGTGCAGCAAATGCTTTTCAGATACCAAAGCTATGGGTTACAATTTTAAACATAAATTCCCTTTCACACGTTCCAAATTTGAAATCTATTGCGGAAATTCTAAATGGCGGTGAACGTGATCTCCCATCTTTTGTCTAGCTACTGGAAGTCCTAATGACGGAAGTCAGCTAATTTTAAAAAACCAGTCTGTCATTTTTCAGACTACTATCAAGTAAATAAGTATTATAATTTGTCAATTCTATTTCAACTGTGTTACTTTACTTTTGCATTGGTTATGACAGTTCATGTTTGTACTGTGGCATTATTATGGAGATTACTTACAGTTTCAGTCACGCAGCGGCGCCACTGTACATTACATGTAGCACCCATAGAACCAGTCAGAATGGTATCTGACGAAATAGTCGAGAAGGAAAAGTTCCGAGGCTTCGTTATTTCGCGTGGTATGATATGGTGATCCCCGAGATAACGATTTAACGCCGCTCAATAACTTCTTAAGGAGTCATGTTAAATCACGGATTCATACCAACAAGCCAGAAACAGCTCATGACCTATGGAACAATATCACGCGCGTTATTCGTCAAGTTGAGCCTGGTTTACGTTTGTCTGTCATTCAAAATTAGAGGACCCAGACACGGTACCCAACGAAGGTGCGGAGACCATTTAACTGATGTTTTCTTCCATACGTAATGACATTAAGTGTGCTTCATTATAATAATAATAATAATAATAATAATAATAATAATAATAATAATAATAATAATAATAATAATAATAATAATAATAATACCACCTCATTCCTTCGTGCAATTTTTAAGTTTAAAATTATGGCACTCTTACTGGGAGGCCTTATATTTTCTAACATGTAGGTATATATATTTTTACTAATAAAGAAATTAAATATTTATTTTAATTATAATTATAAGCATTTTGGCTACATGTTCATGTATCGATTTCATATTACATAAACTCCGATGTGTTGTAATAAGACACATGTTTCCTATTTAACCCTGCCATAGTTTGGTGGTGTTTCACAGACCCCAGAGCTTGTGTTTTCTTCTGTTGTTCTTTTATTTAGCAGCCTGCATCTTGTCCTTCGTTGTACCTTTCAGGCACTTATTGTAGACTGGGAAACTGCTGTTGTCATCATTCTTGAAGCAGATATCTTCCTGTTTATATTCCCCACCAGGCTAGTGACGCTGCAGCTTTCCTGTGCTGACTAATCTTACGTATGCACCACATTTTTATAACTATAGTATTATATTCTCTCTGCATTAGAGTATAACAGTTAAACTGACAAAGTTGGACATTGTTTGGTGAATGGAGACAGAAGAAGAGCATTAAGTGCACTTATACAAGAGTGTTAGAAGAGGAAAGCAGTAAGAATGAAGGTGAAAGTGATTTCTGATCTTATCATGAAAGTGAAAATGTACATAGTACTGAATTTGAACAGGGTGCTGATTTGGAAGCAAATAGAACTAAAACGAACACTTGCTTATGGAAAGGATGGTATAACCTTGGAGCAGTATTCTAAAGCACATAAATTACTGGTTTATGTTAACAGCAGGCTGCATCCAATAACAAACTTCCCAGGAAAACCAGATGAAATTTAAATGTCCATCTTCCACAGAAGAAACAATTCTAGCTCCAAAATGGTCAAGGCAGGAACGTCGCGATACATGCCCTCGATCAAAAGATAGGAAAACTAAATATAAATGCAACAGTTGTAACAATTGTATATATCTGGAACGTACAATTCTGTAAAACATGTATTGCAAAATGAAGATAATAAATGTGAATAACTTTCAGTGACCTCCATAAAACAAGGTGAAATGTCGCTCATTAGTTTCCCACATTTTGCGTATGTAACAATATATTACTATCATTCAAATATCTGTAATAAGGAAGAAAAAAAAATGCGGTATTGATAGTTTGCATCGAATTCCTAAAAAGTTTTAATTAACATTTTTCTTTATTCAAACATTTTTGTATAACATACAAAGTTCAACTTAAAGTAAGTCACGTTTTATTAAATTATCTCAGTGTATAAACAATGAAAGTAAAATGGGCTATATCACACCGCATCAGACCAATGGTTTATTGTATTATCAGCAGACTAACGTAAGTTTAATGCCATTATTCAGCTTTAGCTACTAGATCCCATTTCTATGTTGTATCTCAAACCAAAAAAGCATAATAATTTTAAAGAGCAGACCAGTATACCACTTCTATTTCGTTAGTTGACCACGCATTAGTAACTTCAAGCTCAACCATAGATCACAGTTACTGAACTGAGAGACGAACAGTCGGTATGCTCAGTGAGGTGAAAACTCTACCCAACTAGTGGGCGTTAGATGCTAACGGCGACTGGAAGAGCGTGTGGGCAACATATTAGCAGGTAAACTTCCTGCCACTTGAGTGCGCTAATAACTAAGAGGTGTTAACAAGAGATGTTCGCGAGAGCAGTGGCATGTTACTGGCTGTGTTATAGCAGAACTAATGCGATATCAGCAAGTTGGCGACACACTTCACGTCACATTGCGCGATTTGCTTGATGTATATAACATTGCAGTGTTAAAAATTACAGCTAGGAAACTTGCCAGCTCCCGTTATCAAGAAAAATGAGGCAAAACATACAAGAAATTGAAATGCTGATTTTGTTCACGTTAGCATATTCGGTAGGCTCTCGAAAAGAAAAACATTATAGGCACTCTGAGATAATAAAGAGAAAAATCTAGCAAATGATATGCCCCTGAATTTTACATACTAATTACTCAAAAATGTAAGCAGATAACTGAACACACTTCTACAAGTTTGTAACAGGAGACGAAACATCAATCCATGTAAGAATCATACACATAAACTCGCCGCAGAAAAAGAAACTCAACTCACAGACATCATCTTGGAAACACGTGGCAACAGTTTTTGAGACTTATATGGTGGAACATGGGACAAAATAAACTCACAATGTTATATCTAGTGTTGCCATAAATACTGTAACGAGGTTTTAGTTAGCTAACTACAGCACGTTTTATCTGTTACAGATACCGCCTGCTCTCGTGCATTCAAAACATTTAACACCAATCAATACTCAAAATGGCCAAAATCTCTCTGATCATTCATCTATAGTATGAGGGTCACTATAGAAGTTTTGAGAATGAACACAACAACATTTAAATTTTTAGATCTGATCATTGCATCTTTCAAGGTATTCTCTGTTGCATTCTATACAGCGTTTCATCCGTTCTAACCGATCTGTAAATGCTGAACGCCATGCTTCTTAGGACAGGGTACAAGTACATTCTTCGCATACAGCTACTGACCTTTCAGGCGATTCGATCATTGACCACGAATTTCTTCTTTTATGTTGGCGAATAGAAAAATATCTCATGGGGCCAAACCTGGACTGTAGCGGAGATGGGACAAATATTTGACTCCTGCACACGTTGGGTTGTTTCTAGTGCAGTGTGGACAGAGGCATTGTCGTGGTGCAAAAAGATTCCACATATACTAGTCTTAGGACGCTTAGTTCTCAAAGACTTGAGGCAGGCATTTTGTGGTGTACAACTTGGCAGTGACAGTCTGTCCCTCAAATAGAATTGTCACAATATCTGAGAAGGGACAGATCACCTTCTTGCCAGTACTTCTCGCTCGGGGGAGATTCTCTCCTGGGAAGACCCAGACCAATGATTATCACTTGGTTTCTGGATCACGCTGGTATATCCAGCTTTCGCCACCTGTTATGGTGTTAAATATGCTTTGGATCTTCCACCCAACAAACTTTTCCATTATTTCCTGACACCGATGTACATGTGCTTTTTTCTGTTCATTAGTGAGGTGCTGGAGGATCCAAGCATAGCTTCCTGACGTGAAGTTCTTCTTTGAGGATTATTTTCACTGCTGCCGAACCAATATTTAGCCCTTCTTGAATCTGGTAAAATGTGCAACGATGATCTTACCGCTCTGCTTTCATCACATTTTCATCGGCTGTTGCTGTAGCTGGCCATCCAGCGCGGTCCTTATCTTCGAGGGAATCCCTTCCTCTTCTAAAATCTGCGAATCATCGATAAACAGGGATTGTGAAGGGCAAAGATCCCCAGAAGTACGCTGCAGTCTTTCAAGGCATTCTCTCCCCTAAACCGGCTTTAAAGTCATAGATAATCATAGCGCGGGAAATGCTCTAGCTTGAGATACATCCTAGCGTCCGGCACGACAACACCCGCGTACACATACACACATTGGTAGAGCACGCTCAGGCTTGCACGTGTTAAAACTAGGAAAATCTGCACTAGATTGTCACAACTCCTTGTTTTCCCGTGTAGGACACACCAATCCCATTAGGAAATCCGCACAGCTGACCCCAAAGACTGCTTGAGACTTTCAATATTAGATGCCTTTTCTTGAAAACCATATTCTCATGTACTGTAGTCCAATGGGTTCAGGCGAAAATGCTATAAAACCAATCTTGACCATTATCAAATCGGGAACTGGACGTTGTCTTACTGGGAGCTCCAAAGCCTGCTGTTCAACAAAGTGATGCTCAGGTTTTTCACCACAGGTTCCAGCAGAGAGATTTCATACACTGCGGCAATTTTCTTCAGAAATACAGCGCCGACACCATCATAGCTTGCTCTCAACCAAACCATTATTGTGGCAGGATGGTGGTTGTCTTCATATTCGGGACCATCGTACAAGCTTCTCGTGAAGTTGAACCATATACTGTGTCATTTTAACTTCAATTCTGCAGTCCAATACTGCGACAAAAAGTCCTCCGTCGGAGGTGTTGTCTAAACACACTCGTGGTTTTCCGAATATGTTCATCTTATCGGCCATCACACAGTGCAGGCGTCATTTGTCATCAGTGAAACATTGGATGGTACTGTACACAAATATTCTACTGCTTTTCAGCGTTTTAAGGATCTGAAAAACTCTCTTGGTCTCTGAAGGCTGTAACAGCAATAAGATTTTTTTAATCTCCCAATTCCATGGATAAACTTAAAGTTATGTACTCTTTCTGCTGTATCTAAACTCAACAATGAGAGTGGCGGTGTTTGGCAGCAAAAGTGTTATCTGTTCATTAAAACGCATTTCAAAAGTTTATGATAACACTAAGTAGTTTGGTGCTCCGAAATTTAAAACAGCCATCAATGAGGATCTATAAGGGAAAGGAAAAGATTTTCCTGCCACTGTGCACTTCATATGTTACCACAGCAGAAATTGAGAAACTCGATATTACCACACTGCAGCATTCGCCAAACTTGACGCCTTGCGATTTTCATCTGTTCCCAAAACTTAAAGAACACTTTAGTGGGCATCGCTACATCCAATGGGAAGTTTATATCAGTGTCATTAAAGGTTTGAGGAAAGAGAGAATGGAGTCTTCCCTGAGGGTTTCACGTATTCACCTCTGTTATCTGGTAACTGTATTGAATAAAGAGAGCAGAGAACACATTCTAAGCATTATTTTCGCGTTTTCTTTTATGGAAAATAAATGTACACATAGTTTGTAAATTACTATTTAATAGTGTTTACATTTATGATGCAAAACCATGAATGTGAGGTTCAAAACTTAAGGAAACTACAGAGATGGATACTCTTAATTATAGAGGGAATGAGCTAACAAAATTCTACATTGACTATACCTGCAGTAAAAGAGTTAAGTGGGTATTTTTAAACAGATGCTGCTAACATACACTTAGAAGTGCGCCAAAGAAAAATTAGGACAAAGAAGGACCTTGAGTTTTAAAAATCTGTTGTAAATGTAAACATAATATTAATAACACCAATAAAAAGTGATGACCATTGCTTTAAAAATATGTAATTAAGAAAGTAAGATTTAAGAAATCACGAGGTTTACATTTTCTGGTATTGAATGCATACATTATACCCCGAAAATCAAAATACGCAAAATATTTGGTCACAGAATTATATCAAAGCACGCTACTTTTAAGCAATGTAGTGTTGAATTAAATATTTTATAACTTTTGTTCCTTTTTAGGGTGTGTTTCACAAAAGAAATGTATTAATTAAAATTTAATTACTGTTAATCACATGCTACTATAACTCAAACCCAACGATGAACTAGTTTTAGAATTTTTTTTTTGATTGATTTATTTATGGACGCTCTTTAACAGCTCAGGTCATCAGAGTCCCATTCAACTCGGGGCGTGAAACGGCCGACAAATTTTGCTCAGAGGCCTCTCTTACAGGCTTGAGGTTCTTTTTCGTGCCGTAAATGTATGACACGGGACCCACGGCTTTACTTCCCTTCCGAAGGAAGCCATACTTAGGATTTTTACGCCCGAAAAAAATCCATCGGTCCTGGCCGGGTTCGAACCCGCGTTTAGGAGGCAAGGTTGGTAACCACTACACCACCAGGACCGACAGTTTCAGAATTACTGATATCAGGAGCTAAGGGAAACAAAATTACATTTCTGCATTTTACTACATATTTTTGCCTGGTAAAAATTAGGGAAGGAAGATTTTTGACCTGAGAAAATCGTAGGTATAGAGTATTACCTTTAGGCCAATGTTGCATTTCGTGGAAAATTCAAAGATAGTTGAATCTCTACGTAAACTGAAATAAGATTGAGACATATAACAATGAGTTGTAAAAATGGTATTCACTATTAAAATAAAATAATTTCAACATTTCATATTACCGCAGTATGACCAAGAATAGCAAAATATTATAAGGTGATCCGTTTGGGTATGAATAAAATGAAAACACTGTAAAACATTTACTGCTAAACTTTATGTTTTGAAACTTGGTGTATACAACATTGAAAGATTGAAGATTTCTCAGAACGCTACATGGCCTCCATTGCGCTCTCTACACAACCCATCACGGTGATGCAATTCAGCCCAAGACCTTTGTAACATCAGAAGGGTGATTTTTTGGAAAGCTTGAGTACTTTTTAATTTCTTTAGAAAATGATGAACCTGCCATACCCAGTGACGGGTGTATGTTTTCTGAAATTTGATGTTCATAATGTTGTCTTCATCAAGTTGTGGCAACAGAAGCAACGCAACATATCCAAATAATATTCATAGAGCTCGATGTTGATTTGTAGCAGCCATTTCAATCATCTACGATTTTCATTTGTCATTATGCATTGTTGATTTTCATTCTTGCCATGTACGAAAACTATCATCTTTTAAGCAAAACATTACCAGTAAGAAATGTCTTCTACTATAACATTATTTAATAATATTCATACCCAAACGGATCATCCTGTATATTTTAAACTAATATTGTCTGAACAATGGGCTTCAGGTTCTATAAAATTCGACATAATTGATTGGGCCTAGCCCAAGGCTAGCCCTCGCAGTAAGGAAAACTCCTTGAAAGACTCCATTTCCTACTATGCTTACGCAAAGCAGACTTAGATCAAGCTACTCAGCCTCGTGCTTCTTTCTTCTTAACCTTTACCCTAACTTCAACTTTTCTGGTGACCGCAATTAATTTTGTGTATCGAGGGAGACTGCCATGGCAGTAGATGTGAAAGCACTCGCTCCTACGTCGGTCAAAGTACTAGGTCTGAGCTCAGTCGCGGCACTGCTGCTGTTTTGGAAAGGGGAAAGCTTATGTGAATTCCATCTTGAAATGTGTCCGTAGTGTACAGAACCACAATTGTAAAAAATACGAAGTCATAACACTTGACTATCAGCAGAAGGCTGACGCAAGATTTCTAATACCTGCGCCGCCTGACACTGGTTGTTACAGGAAAGCAGAATTATTTATAATTAACGCTGCAGAAGATTTCGTGGGTTCATATGCCGATAGCTCACTTGGCTAGAATACGGAGTTACCACTACTGTAGGCCCCAAGTTCTAATCTCGTTTTTGTGAGGTTGCATGTGATGCACAAGATCAGATTTTTTTTTCCCTCTTCCTCGGCGTTCTCCCGTTTGGATGACACTTCGACCCCTAGGTGCCAAATTGGATGAGAGCCAGTGCTTCCACATGGCTTCGAGTTTCCGAAGCTTGCAGATGCAGAAGGATCGACTTATTCTTACACGCGAGGGCACAATAAGTATCAGTGTAGGATGAGGTGCTTTAAGGTTCTTCGTTCCATTACTTAACCTTTATGTCCCTCACGTTGGCAATTCCAATGCTTTTAGCAGAAAATAACGACATGGGGCTACGCCGTGGCATCAAAATAAAGTAGAGGTAAATTAAATTGGCTTTGCTTTGTTTTAGGAACGCTAACCAACACGCCGAGCCTTGTGGTGTACCAGGAAGAGGCAAAATCAAAGCAATGTATTTGGTTGAAGCGACCGCGGATTTTCCAATTAACTAATTAAAATACGCATACTCTAGAATTGAATGATGTGCTTAGACTACTGGAAAAATACCTGGACGGATCAACTCAGTGATTTTCAGCGAAATTGTGTGAATAACTTTAGTAAATGAAATATTTACCAAAGTCTAAATTACTTGCATTAATTCCCCTGATATAGTCTGTGGCACTGCTTCTTAAGCTCAGCTGTTTCTTCAGCTCGTTTTAATCCTGCAGCTCAGTTTGTATATATTATTTTAAAACTAACATTAAGGATTTCTTTATTGTTTGTTGTTAATGAGCGCCTTTCGTCCAGCTTAAAAGGAACATAGCAAATGAGGCATTTTTGTCCACATGTGTTGAACCGTTCTGTCTCTCTGAACTAATTATCTTAACTTCATATATATAATAATAAATATGTGCATTTTGGAACATAGGCTTGCTTTGTATTTCCTTTGCCTAGATTCCTGTTATTTAATAATTATTCCTAGTAAAAACGCCTACCCCACGCCATTTGGCTTTAGGTTATACCAGCCAAATAATTTTTAGGATAGCGTAAAACATTTATATTTTGCATAAAGAGCAGTAACGGAACCTCGAGAAGTCTCAATCAGAAAAAAAGTTTTATTTTACCTTTATATTAACATATAGTTGTGCTCTAATTCCAACGTGTATGACGATCTTGCGTCATTATTGCATCAAATGAAAATTACATAATTTTTAATAATATAAAGGGAGAAATGCATAAAAGAGTTTCAGAATAATATATTTATTATTAAGGATTTGTGGTCTCCTGACCCAATCCTTTGTGACTTTTACCTCTGAAATAAATTAAAAATGTCGCATACAAGATAAACCCATATACTCTGAAGATAATCCTGCTTTCAAGGCTTTCAAACACACCTATTTCAATCATCTGGTATACCTTCTTTGATTAGATGATACCCCACAACTTGCTTCCATTTTACCTTAATTATTTGTTCCAAAAGTACTACTGTTTGATTGGCATATTCTAGAGAATGTGTAACAATATACACTCCTAAAGTAACAAAACCATATAACTTCTCTACCCTACATCAATTAATACTTAATATTGCTTTTAACTCTCATGCAGCAGTACATTACAATTTTGGTACTAGTCTCGCTTAAATGTCTTCATAAAGTGTAAAAATAAACTAAAATATTATAAAATATGTCATAAACAATTGACATTTAATATTATAATAATCTTCATGCTAATGTGAGAGTTTATTAAATAATACAGCAAATTATAAGGTATAAACTTCTGGTATTGAGTAAATTAATCTTCATAAAACAAATATAACTGTATAAACATGATAAATGTCTATAATATAATGGCATGGTAAGCTTGTATCAGAACTATATGCTACATATTAAATGCTTATGAAAAGAACAAAGCATAAAGATTTATACAGCACACATTTGGTCATAAATTGACCAAAATTCATTCAATTTATATTTTCTGTATCACTTTCAAAGTTGTGTAAATTATGAATTACATCATCTTGAAGTATTATTTTAATGTATTCATTTGAGGAGGAGCCATAGCTCATCTTCATACTTGTCCATAGAAATTTTTCCATGTCATATGTTTGTTTTATACAAATATGACCTAAAGCATATTTAGGAATAGAGAAGAAAAATTAATTTCTGAGTTAGCCAGTGTCAAGTTAAATTTCTATGTACAAATAAATAGTTGCATTTGAGTTGTGTTAAAGGAAATACTAAATGTATGACAGTAATACAGTTTTACTTTAGATTACCATCAGCATTGTGTAAATTTATACTAGTAGCGCACCTTCCTAATAATATTTCATGCTACAGTAGGTACTGATGACAGAGTTAAAAAAAAAACCAAGAGAAGAATAGTCAGTGCAGTGCAGTAATATAGTGCATTGTGATAACAATAAAGAAAATAGTTGGTGGCAAACTTGCACAGTGCTACTGCTCGAGGGTTAAGAGGCATTTCATCTACTACTAATAGATAGCAAGTGGTCTGCCCCAATTTCAGCTTCATCACTAATGACACAGAACAAATATCTGAATTCTTGGACCATCTGTGAATAGAGAAAGTGGTGTCAAGACTAAATAATGTCTTTAACAACTTATAAGTTTCTGAGAAGCAATTTTGCATTGCCACAGCAATTATTATCAACAGTCTTGCCTTTATCCATGTAACCAAATTTTGCCAAGTTCTCAAAAGTTTCACTGCATAAGACATAGTCCTAATATTTTTGTTTTCTAATAAGGCAATTTGTCTTTCAATTTGCTATCATAGCGTTTTTCTTTGATATGACTGCTGAGCCCTACACAACTTTTGCCAGAATTTTAGTGTTAGGCTACATTTGTCTTGAACATATCTCGCTACAAAGCACATCAGCTAATTCCTGAATAAATCTGTGTTGGTGCTTCTATGGGATCCTCATAAACTTTTTTCCCCTTCTAAAGTGTGCCTCTTTTAGCTAGTGGTGTAATGGTTCCTCTGTAATCTACATGTTGGTATAGACCCAGATTTTAATCTGTAAATAAACAAATTAAGGAGCTATTCACAAAAATAAGGTTAGAAAACATGTTTAAGGTTATATTATTGAATACTTTACTCTGCATTTAATTTACTTTCAAATCACACTTGGTTACAGGGACAGATTCACAAAATCAATAGTTAGGAAATATTTTAAATATATCTTACAACATATCTTGCAGAAATGTTGTGATGGTTCTTTCTTATCATAAAGTTTATTCAAGTCACTTCACTTGCATTATGAAGCCTAATGATCACATCTGAAAATAACTGTAATGTATTTAATAAGGCAGGGCAGCCTTTGGATTAATCTATTAAATAAATTATAGGATTTTAGAATGGAAATATTTATTAACAGGTATAATGTAAATGCATACAGTTTTTATTATATGGTAAGGGGATGGAGTGCAAGTTTTACAAACATTTTTCTGCTATATTTGCAAAAAAAGAAAAACATATATTATGAGATATTAGGTCACAATAGTTGCATAATTAGAACAAGTAAGTTTACTTATGGTAGCAAGTCTCAACAGCAGATAATAGTGTATCATAGTTTTGCAGGTGCTGACACTAGATGGTGTTTGCAGCACAGTCCAGTGATATATCGCAAATTTTCCTATATTATAGTTTACTGTATTTGGCCTGACTCAAGACTACTTTGCTAATATAGGCTCATACCTATGGTGCAACATTGGAGAGGTGAATGGAGGTGTTATGTTACTTGCCAACCAGCTTGTGACTTTTTCTGTAATTATAGTCAGAGCTGATTGCTAGTACCAAAGTGGTATTAAATAAAGCAATATCTCATCTTTGCTAAATCAAGCTAACAGATATCACTGTTGATATCTGACTTGCATTGGCGACCCCGAGTTAAAAAAGGGGTCATTGTACTGCATACATAACAGTGATAATAACTGAAAATTTTTTTATCAGTGCCCACACATATAAACTCCATATTTACATTGTTAAACAAATGCTATAAAAACTATATTTTGTTTATAAGAAAATAATTTCATAATTACTTTTTCATTAATATTGCAAATTTTTATAATAAAGTTTTTTTGGTTGTTTTTTTTTTTTTTTCCAGCATGACTAAGGCAGAAATCCTTTCTTATGCCATGTATTTCTAAGAAATGTCTCTATTCTTCTCAGTGTTGAAAAACACCATTCGTTTTTGTTGATGTCATTGGAATGTGACTAATTCATGCAACAACTTCAAGGTCTCACTCATTGTTTCTTGCACCTGTTTTTACTGATGAACTCTATTAAGTTCCTTCCTGCATATATGGATCTGAATTTTTTTATGCTGTAAATAATGGATAATTCTGTTTTTACTTTCTCTGAATTAAGAAACTGACATGCTTCGCATGTTTCATTAATAATTTTATCCTGGAATACGTGTCATATTTCATAAAGTAAGCCTTTTGAAACAACAACAACATGGCATTATGCCCAGCAAGTTTAAATATTTCTTTAATCTGGAAAACAAAGACAACTTTTGTTGTTTCTTTGTAAAATTGCATTGATTTTGCATCAGAGTGCTCTAAAATACTTTCATTTTGGTAATTTTGTATCTAATTAAAATTACCTTCAAGCGGTGAATGTTTTCTTTCTTATTTTAATACATAAATAGCTGAAGTAATTTACGGTATGCTGCACCAAGTGCAATAGCTTGTTAATTGCTTAACATGCTATCATATGTTTTGTGTAAGGGATGAATATGCAGAAAAAATTAAGCATATTTCTGTCACTCATTCACAGTAGATCTTTACTTATGGATCCTACGGCCTTTAGCCCCATTCTGTCATTGCCAGTCACATCAATTTCTCCATGGCAGATATACTCTGATAGTAAGCAGTTAAAAGCAGCTATCTATTAACTAGAGCTATGAAATTTCAAATCCTATCCATGCATGAATTCTTTTGTTATTTTTTTAAGTGAAAATAATGTTTATTGTATACATGATTAATATGGCTTCCAATTACAAAGGCTTATTGAATTTTAAGGCTTTTATGCTCACACTAAAAAATGTATAATAATCTTTGTTTAAAAAAATAAATAGGAAATAAATAATTATTTATTATTATTATTATTATTATTATTATTAATTTTTTTTTTTTTTTTTTTGAATATTTGTGAACTTTCATTGGGAAAAGATACAAATTCAAAAAAACTGAAATTATGAGGAAACAGAAAAGATCAATGTTTCACTTTATTAATTAGAGATTTTCCATTGTTGATAGTTTTTCATACTATTTAAGAATGCCATGTTATGCAGTGTCACATGGAATTATAATACTCTGTAAACAGGCAAAGCAATAATATGAAGCAAAATTTTCCAAGTGTGGAAAAGGTATAAGTGCCTTAATTATGTAAAATTGTCCAAATTTGGAAGGTCTGTAGTTTCAAAACTTTCCTGATTACATGGAAAATACTTCAATCCTTAATGTCACTTTAATGATTTTTTTTTTGTTTGCAGTATTTGGGACTAGTAGAAGTGGCCCTGATCCAAGATACTTTGCAGACCTAGAACTTGGCAGTATTGATGAATTTGTTAGCTTCAGCAGCAATATCATAGAAGAAAATAAGTTTTATCAGAAGTCCCCGGTTCTTCATTGGACAATTTGTAAAGTTGCAGGAAGAGTAGTTTATTTTATTCTTTGAGCAAATGCTTGCATTTGTAATTACATTTGCAAGTGGCTTATGAAGAAGAAAATGGCGCGAACACTTGTCTTTATAACTCTCTTCCAGCACATATATCAAGAGACTTCTAAGAAATACTTTTAGAACCGCAATGAGGAAGATAGAAAGATCAGGTTATTGGTGATGGCACACATACCAATCTCCATAGAAAAACAAAAAAACACATTTTCTGGCACTTGTATCATTTCACGTGGACAGTTCACATTTATTTTGAAAACAAAATTGATTAATTTATATTTTTGTGTTGTACATAAATAACTTAAAATTCAAATATATTTTCTTCATAATAATGTATATTATTGTCATATATTACACATTAATTATAATTGAAAAATCTAACAAATAGAAGTTCAAGCATAACAAGGATACAAACCTACATATTTCTTATTATTATAGACACATACTTTTGCCTGCTCAGCCATCAGAGCATACAATGCATTTCCTATTTATGAACCTAGGCCAGCAAATGCTTACAATGTTTTCTGAATCAAACATGGGCTCTGCCTGTAGCTCTTTTTAATTTATTTATGTACATATTTATTTTATCAGTCTAAGTGTGAGTTAGGAAGTTCTACACCTTGTCTTGGAATTTGCAAAATGTTTGCCATTTCTAATCCTGAGGTTAGAATTTCATTTGTGTTGTAAATTACATGAAAATCAATAAATGTTCAGAAATAGTAGAAATATATCCTGAAATTCATTACTTTAGTATACCTCTATTTACATTTGAATGAAATGGAGAAATTCATCTTTATTCATGATTTACTCCTGAACAAAGTATAAAATATGTTTTTTAGCATGTTATTACAACTCACTCGTGTTCTACAGTTACAGAGAATTATAAAATTATATGCTTTCAGTCATAAAGTATCCAATAAATGCTCTGTAGTATCAGGAAGTTGAAACTTCCTTTTATACCAGCAAAGTACTTTATTCCAATTACTTCATGGTAGAAAACTTGTAGCAAGTAATACGGCTATAGTTCTCTCCAGGATTCAACATGGTGCTTGGGAAGTTTGACTGTAAATAAGAGAATGTGAATTTTAATAACTATGTAACATTGAGATCTGAAAACATATGGGAATGATATTCACCTGAGATTTCATTATACATAGAAACATTAAGATGTTACAATGAAACCACTTTTCTTATGTGATTGAGACTCATGTTCAGCAGAACTCTTTATAATTATCTACAGATAAAAGAGATTACACCTCACAAATATGGTCCCAAATTTAATTCATATTTTTGATTTGAAACAGAGAAACTGCCCCCTCCTTTTAATAACACAGTACACTTACATGATGAACAGCATCTGGATAATCATGAGTCTCCATGCATACTCCTCCATGAAGAATATATTCAGCACCAGCTTTACCTTTTATGACATCAGCTGCTCCTTTTTGGGGAAGATGAATTGTTGTATAGAACAGTAGTCCAGGTTGATTTGAGCACATTTCCAACATTCGTCCTGATTTTGGATGCTTAACTCTGTTGATTTATAAGAGCTTTCATTAAGTCATGCACAACAACATTGTAATTTACTTCACTAAGCTGTAATAGCCAATCTTATACATCTATAGAGAAATTCACTAAGTTGTACCAGGTAATTAAATATATGTCTATAGAGAAACTCGAGCAATTTATCTGAAAAAATTGTCTTTAGGAAATACATTTATACTGTCCTTTGTGCAAATGCTTTGATTTTGGGACACAGTACAGTCCCAGTCATATCATTAGTCTTTCTACTTCATATATCTTCACAGGATTGGAAAGATATTGGCAAAGAATTAGTTCACTAGATCTCTAGTTCGAAATTATCACATTTATACTGTAATTCTTAAAGAGCGTGCCATGCTTTACTCTGTTTGATCATTTGAGACAATGGATTTTGTGCTTTTTGTTCTTGATGTTTTAATCACCTTTGTAAATTTATTTGCTAAATAAAATTAGAGAAAGAAACATCGGATATTTTGTGAAGCTACTTAACTACATCTCTCTAATCAAATTTGCTGTTATAACAGGACCATAGCATTTTGATGTACGGCATCAAGCAATGACTCATAAAGTTCATTTAGCAAGTCTTCAAGAAGCAGTATGAGCAAATTTCTAAGCCAAATCCTCTGATTAAAGTACTTAGTTATGTTTCTATTAGCAGGCCAGCACAGCAAGGGCAAAAATATTATTGCTCAAATACTTCTTCATACTTTTTACAAATGAACACATTCTTTCAATGTTTCTGTGTTTACTGGTATCTTAGCTAATATTCTCCAAACACAGTATACATCATTGAAAATTTTCACTACAGGCTTTTAAAGCAGTTGCAGCATACAAAAGTGGACGTTTTGGTTACTTCTATTTATACCTTTATAGCTGAAGTTTTGGTCTTTGCTTTACATATAAATGCTAAAAGTGACACAAAATTAAAAATATTTTATATCGGAGTTCCCCCTCCCTCAAATTTGGTAATGGGAACATTTGGTACTTCCTAGTTGTCCTGGGGAGGAAGTTTAGATACCAAATATATGAAGTTAAATAATGCTGGGAGCTGGAGAGATGGCTAATCAAACTAGTCAGAGGAATGGGCTGACAATGCAACTATTCATATTCTGCTTTCATTAATGCAATGAGAATGAATCCAATCTTAAGTACTTAAAAAAAATGATACACATATAGTGGATAATCTTTTACTTGGCAGATAAAGCCTATTCATAAACCTGCATAAATTATGAGATTTTGGTGATAAATTGTCGCATACACAGACTTGGTATGTAATTAATTGGAAACAGTTAATAATTAGGTTTATTTAGTGGAAACAGTATTGTACTATTTCATTAAAACTTTAGCTAACACAGTATAGCATTGCATCATCTGGTGCAAGAGTAGTTTACCACTTCCTAGGAACTTTATTGTGAGTTACAGTTAGTTACAGCTAAGTCATGACACATCTTGACTATGCCTTCACCACTTTCCTTTACTATCATTATTCAAAATTAGGATGTAATTCTTTATATATGGTAAGGATGATATTGTGTTCCTCAGACCCTCTATGGATTCCATGTTTTATTTAAGGACAAGACTCTCTCTGTAATTCATTGGTGACTATCTAATAGATGTTAGGAGTGTTATCCATGCAGAAGTACCACCAATTGTAAAAGACAGATATCAGGGTAGGCCACCAGGAGCACCTCTGACACAAAGCCGCATCTGCAACAACTCTCCAAAGGTAAGAGCAATGATATTCTGTTAATTAGCTTCACAAACCAGTGTATGCAAAAGTATAGAATAAATAAGTGGTTAAATTCAGCTCTACCATTTGAATTATGTTCCCCTGGCTATCCGTAGGCCCACAACAGTATCTGAGATGTTTTAAACTTGCAGTGATTCATTTACGTTACATAAGGTTGGCATGGATAATATTGTGCTACCTTCAATTGAATACATTATTTGTGATATCTACATATTTAACAGTTTTTTTTATTTTCCTTTCTGGACAACTTAATAAAATATAATGCATTGTTTACCTTAGTACATATAAAATTTCTCCTTTCTTCTTCACATTAAAGCAGTAATAATTGTCATAGCCACCTCGTTTCTTTATTCGTGGTCCTAAGGGGCAATCTTGAAGGAAATCATAGTCTGTTCCTTCAACAGAGGCAATTTTACCTGGAAAGAAAAAGTAAGTTATAATAGATTTCATTTTGAAAATCAGGCTATTGCAGAATAACACTGCTTTAGTATACTATATGTGTAAAATAGGTTTTATAATTTCCCATATTCCATTTTTTGGATTACTTGCACATATCTGTTCAGTAAGATGCTTCATAATGTTTTTGTTTTTTATTATATTTGTTGTTTTTTGTAAAATGTTTGTGAGACATCTCAAGATTTTTTTGTACAATAACACATATCTAGTTGTAGCTTATTTGAAAAAATTAGAGGTGGCTCTAATGTTTCACATAAAATAATACAAATACAATGTTTTATTGTAATATAGGTTAAGATATATAATATACATGAAAACAGATTTTCCACAAAATAAATTAATATTGCGCTAACATTTGACAAATTGACTTTCCTTCCTTCCATTTATTTTTTTTCCCCCTTCCCCTCCCAATCGTTTCTCTCTGTATTTCCACAAAAACTGATTTTGTTCTTCTCACTTCACTATGCAGTTTATTACACTCCTTCATTTGGCTACATCACACACTCCACCAAATCATTTCAAACCTCGTGCACTTTGACATCTTCAGAATGGTGCAAGGCAATCTAGTGATGCCAAGAAAAATAGGACTTGTGTTTTGAAGAAGCAAAGTTTACCAGTTTTTGCCATTATTCAATTTTTACTCTAACTTTCAAATACTGTTGTCTCCTTTCTTTTTAATAGCTTCAACTCTTTTTCTTTTGGTTTAAACAGAAACACCATTATCGAACAATGACAGAGTAACAAGTTCCTCAGATAGGTGCAACAGATGGTTTACAGATTTCTCTGAAACTATTTCTGATATTTTTGCATTGAAGTCCTTAAATTTATGAATATATTTTAATAGTTGTAAGTCCTTTCTTAAAGCAGAAACACTTGAGAAATGTGCGAGCCAAGATTTTAAATACATTGAAATTACGAATAAGCACATTTCAGACATTACTTTCTGTCTTCAGTCATTTCAAACTCTTACTATAACATTCACATTATGAGAGCTTATTAAGCCTTGGCATCTACCTGGCATAATGTCGAACTACATGAGCCTTGATGGAAATTTTTTATTTAGGCACTCTACCCAAAAATATGAGAATGCCTTCTATGAACTCTCAATGATTTTCTCTTGGCTAGTACTGTTCCTATTGAATTCAAAATGTTCCTGAAACAGCTTACAGTGTGTGGGATAAATACTTATCAAATGTAAAAATTTGAAGTGATTTTACATCTACATTCTTCCAATGGCTCTTAAATGGCTTAAATATGCATATGACACTTTCCAATAAATGGTTATGAGCCAAAATAAGACAAATTTTGCACTGACTTCCATTCAGGATATATCAAAGATAGTGATGATAGTGATAATAGTGCAACCAATATTTTAATCACAGTTTCTTGCATTGAATGTAATTTTCTGTTAGCAATTATTTCTTGAAAAAGATAGCGGAAAAGCAAAATTGGTGTGTAGCACTGAAAATTTTTGAAGGCATTTGCAGATATTTGAAGAACACTCCACTCTTTTAAATACTTACCAGTTCAAGGGGGTAAATAATTTCACAACCACATAAATCTGTATATCACTGTGTTCATCAAGAAGTGCTACATTTTTTCAAAAATTTAAAAAAAATGAATTTTTTGATGCATCAATTGCTTATTTACCCATAAATCAATAAAATAATGAATCTATTACATTTCTCTCTCTTAGGCCACATTTACAATCACCCTAGTAAAACACTAGTTAGGCCATTATACTAGGTACATGTTCTATTTTACCTATGGGTGCACCACGAGAAGTAACTACCAGATATCTATCTGCTTTAATTGAAACAGTGTGCTCATATATTCCCTCAGGACCAGCACCCTACAACAGATAAATTGGAAAACAATTAATGCACATTAATACTGAATAAATAAATTTACTGTGCAGCAAGATATATGTCTGCTTAGAGCATTATGATTATTAGATGTATGTGTAGCAATATATATATTAATATTTTGTTGTCTGACCTTGAATTGAGTGGTCTCATCTCAAGTTTAACTGCTTGATAACTATTGAAAATCTGATACACAACTATACATTGAAAGTTTTTCTGTAGGTTTTCCAAGGTTAAATTCTTGTATTATCATGAATAAAACGTATATTTGTTTGTACTATGTATTGAAATACAGTTATTGTTAATTATCGCTTTATGATCATATTAATTCTTGACTGATATTCATTCATTCTGAATCTATTATAGGATATAGGGGTTGCATTGAATCAGCCCTTTCTTATACACAAATTAAAAAGCAGTCACACATAAAATTAAATTATTCTGACTTGAATATAATGCTATTTAAACCCAAGCAGTGAGATCAAAGTGTTGACTTGACACTTGAAAATTTTTTTAATTTTTTGACAAAATAAATGAAAGCATACAATCATAATAGGAAAGTAAATTAAATATTGACTACACAGAAAATAAAATGCCTATTGAACTTTTAAATTATTGTCACTTAAGTATTATAATAGTTGGCCCAACTCACCTTTGAGAATGGTATATTAATTAATTTATTTACTTATTTATTTCCTTATTTGGTTGTTAATTGGATCATTATATCTGATATAGAACTAGTGGAATTCTTTTCACAATGAGAGTAACTGAGAATAAAATACAGAGCTACAATAAAATTAAATATAGGTAATGATTATACATTTAACCTAACCAAATAAAAAATACAATAGTGAATTTATGGAATAGGCTTTCACGGTGAGATTTGTCATGGCAAATGTTTCTCAACTTATGCCACACAAAACTTAATGATAATACACCATTCAACATTTTGAGGACCTTGCAGTCCTCCTCACAGAAAATTGGACCCATCCTTCTGACACATTTAAATTTAAACCTCATAATTTCCAGAAAAGGTGAACTGCAAGATCCTCAGACATTGGAGATTTTATTGTCATTTGAAATGAAATGATATATTAGGAAAGGATTTTTAAGGAAGGAAATGTTCCAGGCCTAAGTTTAGGGTACCTCCCCGACTTTTGTCATTTATGAGGACTGAGGAAAACCTGGAAAAACCAGTCAGGCAGGACGGTCCTGGTGGGATTTGAGCTCTAGACCTTCCACTCACGAGTTTGTGCCTTAATGACCTTGGCCATTCTTGGCAATTTTTTTAGTCTGTTAAAGCAATATTTAAAATCTATTACATATATAAGAAAATGCTTATATATATAAGAAAATGTACAAATTTCTCTTAAGAGTAGTCTATATAAGGTTCATTAATATATATAATACTTAAATATGCATGTATGTTGTAATAAAAAGTTCGCTTTCTTTTCTTTGTTATACATTGGCAAGTTTGTTATACATTTTTCTCCTTGTATTTAAAATATTTCATTTAAAGATTATACAGAATGGTTTGCAAAAATTTATGTCATGTTTTAGAGCTAATATATTTGTTCATTGTTTTCTAAACTTCCCAACTCAAGTAACTATGTTCTTACTCCAACGGTATTCTTTCATTTTCTTAACCCTGCAAAGCTTGCACTTATTATTGGAACATGAATGACCATGTGAATAAAAATAGTCATGAAATGCAATATTTTGTATATTATTATGTTTTACTAATTTAATCCCACATTATTGTTACTTGTACTTATGTGAACATATGAATATATGAATTTAAATTATAAATGAAACTTGTAAATATTTCACAATTCTGGGTCAAAAATTTGCAAAGCTGTACAATGCAGTATAACTGAATTATATGTAGTTTGCAAAATGATATATAATTAATAATAATGAAATATTTAAATATTATATACAAGAGGAAAATATTTGAAATAGCCTTTTTTCAAAATGCAAACTACGGCTTGTTAAATCATCAAATCTTGGGCAACATAACAAAAATTGAAATGTTTGCTCATTGATACTGAAGTAGCAAGCTTATAAGTTCATCCTTTTGTATTATTCCATCTTTTAGTTACATTTAGCCTACTGCTATAATTATACTAGTAAACCACAAGATTCAAATCAAAACTTTTATCTCTATTTCATTTGTATGATGTGATTGCTTTGACTTGAACAGCAATCTTTTTTCTGGGATATATAGATATTTGTGTCCTTGGTCATCAGCTTTATAATTTATTAATCAAGAAATTAAGTGACTCATTCTAATGATGTTTTGACATTAGCACTAGCATTTCTAGACCTTAGAGCAACTTAGGTGAAATTGTGTCTTCAGATTCATACTGTGAATTTGGTCTTTCCTTCATTCACTTTTTGCTGTCTTTTTCAAAGATAAATTAATTTTCAATATATCATTTCATTTTCATTGTCCTCAATTTAAGAATATTCTTGTTCTGAAGTAGAAATGTCACCTCTGTTTCTTTTACTCTCACATTCTTCAATATTTTCTTGATCCTCTTCTATTTACTTTAGCCATTGTAACCACTAACTAGGATCATTGAGGTGAGACAAAACTAGCTAAAATAGTGTAAAAACTATGAACATTTATATCTTTGGAGCAATATATCATGTATAAACAATTTGCAAAAAACGAATTAATTAAAAAATATATAATTACAAATTTAACATTTAAATATCTAAATATTTCAGTTAGATGCTACATATGTAGTGATAATATTTAAAAATATCTACTGAAAAGCTTATCATTATTCTCAACAACAAATTAAAATCATAACACACAACTTTGTCATTCATGCAACTAATACAGGGATAATAGTAGGGATGCATTTTAACCATATATCAAATATGGATATAAATCATGTTGTGTCATATATGCTGCATAAAAGCATTTGTACAGTATTGAAAAGTATGAGAGATTGCAAGATCCACAACACAAAACACCGATGTAATATTTTTAAGAAGTTGAAAAAAGTAAGGCCACATGCAGTTCATACGATGCCCATGAACATGTTTATTTTGCTAAAGGAGCTTATAATTCATACTCTAATACAATGATAATGTTTTTATCTCCACAATTTTGTAATAAAAAGTACCTGGATTCGCTTACTTCTAGGCTAAGATAAATTGTTAATAAAGGGGGAGACGCTATTTATAGTAGTATCTAAGTTAAGAGCATAATTGATTGAAAATCAAAATATTACTAATTTTGTTTGAGAATTTGGTTTTATTTTAAGTAAATACTAAGATCAGTTGCATCATGAGATATTACATGGTTTCCAAGTTGATAAATAAATATAATTTAAATATTTTTAATTTTCATATGAATACCCATTTCCTAAAATAAATCTTTGACTTTACCATGGAAGTAGTGCACATTTGCTTAATTAGCTGCAGTAAGTTTTAAACTCTTCATCATATTTATATATTTTCACATATTTTCTATTTGAAAGTATGCTTACACTTAACTTTTCAGGCTCAGCAATTCCTATATTGATTTTATTGGTACTCTCGTCATTAACCACTTTAACCTGGATTTCTATGTTTTTGAATATAAAATTATATGTACAATTTAAAATAAATCTGATAAAAATTCAGTTAATATTTTCATTGTCTAAATAAAATAATCTTTTATTTTTACTTCTCTCCCCCATAATTTGGGTAGTAAGTTCTTTAGTTAATGGAAAATCTGTACTCATTTGTATAGCATATAACTAATTTTATTTAATACCTATACATAAATCTAAAGTCATTATATTCAGAACAGAAAAGACTAAATAAAATTTAAGGCAGCATATACTAAAATATTTTAGTACATTTTATACACTGCCATAAAAGTAATATTAGGATCCCTCATACCCAATTAAATTAAATATTTATATGCTATGAATTCCTTTTATAGATTCAATAGTTTTAAATAATCATGTTATGAACTTCTTAACATTGCACATATTTCACATTCCCTAATGTATTATCTTACTTTAGAAAACATTTATTTTAACTGTAACAGTAGTGTTTAAATAATAGAGAAACGGCATCTATGGATTCTTTGTAGCTCAACTCTATGTACGGACAAAAGCATCTGTTTTCAGACCTATTAGGGCTTCTACTCATCACAAACAAAGTAAGAATGCTCTAAGTGAAGATATGCTTAACATTCAATAAAAATATAGTCATTCTGTTTATTTTACATCTTGAACATCTTCCACTTTTAAAGTCCATGAATTTTATCCTTGGTCAATGTTCTCTGTCCTTGTCTGAAATTCTAAGGGCAGTTCTTCTAGTATCTGAAATTAATGAAGAATAAACTGATTTCTCTAACATTGGCAAGTTCAAAAGTCAGTTTATTTAATAAATTGGGGCCTTTTCTTTGCCTCGTGAAAACCAAAAATATTGCTTTTGAAAATTATAAATAAATTAATGTGCCAACCTTCAGTAAGGAATGAAATATAACCAGAGGTCAATATATCTTGTTTCTGTCCAAATTATATTACAGGAAATGATAGTTTATTTACACAATCTGTAACAGTTTTAGTGACATTGTACCAAGTTATATTTTTTGGGCTTTTGCTGTTCCCTGTTTTCCTAATTGTTTTTGCCATCAAAGGACATTGAAAATAGTGAATGAACAGTTTCATCTTTCTTTGGTGTATATGAGACCGCTGTAAGGTCCCTTTAATATCAAAATGAGTGTGAATGAACATTCCTGTTTCTTTAATTCTATCGCTAGTTGTCTTTTATTGTTCTTGATAGTACCAATCATTATAGCATAAGATTCTATCATTGTAGTATTATGTTCTGCCATTTTCCTTATTACAGGAATGAGTTGTCTGCTGTAAAATAACTATTTGAACCAAGGATTGTCTTGTAAGGCCCTTTGACCACATTATTAGGTTTAAAACATGCATATTTGAAAGATTCTAGAGGTTCAGTTCGTTAATATGTTTTCATATTGTAGTACACTAGAGAAAATAATTTTATGCCATATTTAGCTCATTTGATAGCATGTTCATTCTAAATCCATGTCTACCTCAGACGGCAAGAAGCATTTCATCCAAATAGCAAACTCTCCAATAGGGTAGTGTTCTAGAATTTTGCAACAAAATTTTCAAAGACATTTCTGATAATTGCCAGTTTATCCGTAACCTTTCTCAAAGGTCTATACCTAATATCATTGAACTGATAACTCCCATTAGGAATGTGAATCATATCTCTTCAATGTTTGTTTTACCTTCTGGATATAGTTCCATCAGATATAAAATTCCTATATAGCACTTTTAGTATATTCTGTGCTGAAAATACAATGTACCTGTATTTGTCATAGTCTCAAAAGCTGTTAGAGACAGAAATGGAGACTTTATTAAGACAGTTAATCCTGAGAAGTTCTTTCTTGTTACAGTGACCAAACTCATGAGGAAAATATTTTATCTAATTTAAATTGCATGGCAATGGTTTGTCTCCTACCTGAGACACTTCTAACAGCTACTTGAGTGAAATTCATCTTGATTGCATTAGTCTACTTTACTGACAGAGTCGGTCCTTGTGGTGTAGTGGTTACCATACTTGCCTCCTAAACCCAAGATCGCGGGTTCGAACCCGGCCAGGACTGATGGATTTTTTCGGGGCATAAAAATCCTAAGTATGGCTTCCTTTGGAAGGGAAGTAAATCCGTGGGTCCCATGTCGTACATTTACGGCACAAAAAAGAACCTCAAGCCTGAAAGAGAGGCCTCTGAGCAAAATTTGTCAGCCGTTTCATGCCCTGAGTTGAATGGGACGCTGATGACCTGAGCTGTTAAAGAGCGTCCATAAATAAAATCATTCATTTTTTTTACTAACAGTTCAAGAGCTCACAAAGTGATATCAAATGAAATTCCAGAAAGTTAATATACAGAGTAAATAACACAATGACCCTTTCATGAATACTTTATTGAGAAGTACAGAGTGATTGTCTTGCTAGATGTCCCATAATATTGTCTATAACAGGTTCCAGGGCCTCTAGCAAGAGAATCACCAGATATAACACTGACAGATGGGAAGTAATTGGTTTGTTATTTTGAGCTAGAAGCATTGAAACAAAATTTCCATTAGACATCTTTAATGTTTTGTTCTTTCAGTAAAAAATCTTTGAAGATATAGCTCTCCAAATACTACGATATGCATTAAGTATTGTAAATAATAATTTGTATTCTGTTAATTAAAGAAATAAAATTATATACATGCTCTGGTAATTACAGTTGCCCCTATAACTTTTTATAGTATTTATATTGATTTTTAAATGTTCATAGTTTTTTAATTTATTGTTAATTCTTTTTAAATATTATATATTTATATAATGATTCATAAGCTGTATTCCTTTGTATAGGTTAAAGGGCAGCTATAATCATCATGACTCTTATCCCTCTTTCTGAATACTTATATATGTTTTAAGGACAATGTCTGTTATTAGAGCATTATGAAAAAACAAGACAAAACTAGATGTTGGATTGGCATCTGAATTGTTCTCACCTGCAAAACCAAATACATCATGCTGAACTACTTCTTTTGTCTTCATGCTCTGTAAAGCCTTTGGTATTGCCATACCGCCACAAGGGGCCGAGGTCGTTAAGGGGCAGACTCGTGAGCAGGAGGTCTGGGGTTCGAATCTCACCAGGACCACCCTCCCTGACTGGGTTTTTTTCCCAGGTTTTCCTCAGTCCTCATAACTGGCAAATGCCAGGAAGGTACCCCTAAACTTAGGGCTGGAACGCTTCCTTCCTTAAAAAATATCCTTCCCAATTTATCATTTCATCTCATGTATCATCAGTGTCCACCACCTGTGGTGCCTCAGTAGTAAAAACGGGCGTTAAACACTACTAAAAAAAAAGTATTGCCATCTAATCCCCTTGTTGTCATTCTACTTAAAATATTTTTTTTCCTTGTATTATGGTGATAAAAAAAAAAAAAGATTGTATCAATATAATTATAAAATTCTATAGAAACAAAGCAAATATCTCTATTCTGTGCAGCAAGCTTGACCAATGCTTGATGTGCTCATATGTAAAAGATAGTACAACAAATTTAGGGAAATTATAATTATATATAATACTGTAGTCATACCATTGACCTGAATCTCTCGGACCTGCAAAAGAGTTTACTGTTCAAAAATACAATGCTACTCTCTTTACAAAAGAAACAAAGAAATAAAATATTGTATTTTACACAAAGTAACAGTTCACTTAGATATCCATTGTTTGCATACAGAGTTAATAATGGTACTAAAGACCTTGCAGACCCAGCCCATTCATTGCAGGGTTAAAAACAATTGGTTGCTTCATGCTTTTGATGGGCAGCATTAATAGTGAAAATAAAAAGAACAAAATCTAAAAATAGACGTTTGCTGTTGTACAGAAGAAAGGTTAAATATTTTGTACATTCTAATAGATGGCGGAAATTGCTTATAAATGATAAGATAGCCACTACCATAACTAGCATAGTCTAATCTTTAGGATTTACCCAAGAGGAGGGCAGTAGTTTTAATTGTTAACTGGCTAAATTACTGGCTTGTGCTTTTGTCCATTTTTCCTCAGCCCAATGAAAGAATGTTAGGTACTTATGGTGCCCAAATTCATATACTCAAATATCTTTTAATTATTCATCATTTCTAATTCACCAACCTTAAGGCATTAGACTTAGTCTTAAGCATTAATGATGAATTTAAAAATAACAAACAAAGGAATAATATAAGCAATTTTTCTTGTAATTATAGAATTCTAATGGCATCATATAATACCGGTATTCATTTTAGGCTTTACTTCTTTCTTACCTGATCAGCAAGATTAAAATAAGCATGATTTCCAATACTTATTGGAGTTGACTTTGTGGTTGTAGCATGAATTTCAAATCTCAGTACATTATCAGCAGTTAATTCATAGGTTACTTGAGTTTCAACAGTGCCAGGAAATCCATTTTCACCATCTTCACTGGTGTATTTCAGAGTTAGTTCTGTACCTTTAACATGTGGTTCCCATAAAACCTGGAAAGTTTACAATTTCTAATTAAAATTACTATTTAAAGCTATATATGTATCTATGTGCATTATTTCATTTTCTCCTTCTCTGGCACCTCCTTTTTTAAACAGCTGAACAGACACATTCATCAGTGGTGTTGAAACAAGTAAGGATGAATGAGGTTTTTTTCCCTTATTCCAAAGAACAAAAATATCTGGTCACTCTAAGCCAGGCATGCTGAAGTATGCCACTGAGTGGCATTCCCCTCCATCCTCCATTCCAACAAATTTGTCACACTTGCTCCTGTGCAGCTATCCCTTGGCTCATGAACAAGCTACCACTGCAAGCCATATGGAGAGAGAAGCATTTTTCCCTTCAGCATCATTCTTGCTCCAAGCCTACATTGAACAAAATGTGCTATTTGTGTGTTTCAACATATCTTTAAAATTAGCTAGAACAGAGAACACACACTTCTCTCCTCAAATTTATGGTACAGGTGTTTAAATTATACTGTGAGTGCAGTTTAAAAATAGAAAATGATGAAAAAATAAAAGATATCCCATAAATGAGTAAAATGTAATAAAAACAAGCCCTAATAAAGCAAATATATCTACTATTACAATGAAATAAATAAATAAGTAAGTAAATAATCAAATAAATCAAATCATGAAGCTGAATACAAAGGTCTGTAAAATAAAAACATTAGTTTCCTTTAAAAATAATTGAAACCCATAACATAATTTTTAGGTACCAAGCAGAGATTGAAAAAATTAGCTACTCAAAAGCTAGATTGAAAACAAAGCCTTTAAATAGAAAAATGCTCAGTAACCAAATGAACATATTGTAAGAATTAGAATATTCATTTTCCAAATGTCAGACTAAGAGTAATTTATAAAATATGTTCCCCAGTTAAAACATTTTTCATTTGAATAATAGTTCAGCATTTTAAACTGATACTACAGCAGCATATTTAAACCCTCCATTGCATGTTTTTATTTTGCCAAAAAAATAAATGTCATAGATTGGAACTTTCATATTATTATAAAAGAGAAAATTCTAATCTACATCAAATGTTAGTGAAATGAACAATTATGGAAGTTCAGGAAACAGTTCTTAGTTGCAGTTAGGCACAAATGCATTTTATACTTTGCATATTTTATTCTTATGATCCCATTGCAATTAGGCATTTTAAAGCATACTATATTTATTTTCATTATGGGCAGATAACTAAATTAATCCAATAGAATATCAGTATCTTCCACTTGATATTATATTCCTATATTTAAAAAAAGTCTGTCATGCAGGAGCTGCATAAACCAAGCAAATTCCTCAACTATTGGATTTTAACTTTAAAAGTGAATATAAAATTCAAATTATGGCCTTATTAATTAATGAAATAAAATAAGTTATGGCACTAGTGTATGGTATTAGAGGAACAAAATTAGAATTCTTGCAATGTATAAGTATCAGAAGAGATAAACCAAATAATAATAATAATAATAATAATAATAATAATAATAATAATAATAATAATAATAATACTTTATTTGTTTCAGCTAAACAAGAAACAAATCAAACATTACTTAAAGATATATATATTATTAATACAAAAATAATTATATACTATTAATTAAATTAAATGTATGACCACTGATAGACAAAGCTATACTGCATTTCACTTTTTAAATGTAGCCATGTTTGTGAACTGAGCCCTTGATGTAATCTTTACATTCACTAAAATGAGAGAAATACAGAAAGTTTTGAGTTACATTGCAAAATTTAAGATGATGTTTATTTGTTTCAATAAAACAAAAACATGCTACTATTTAAAAACAATTATAATGTACTAAGGAAATATATTCTCAATCGGTGATAAACAATCGATTTTCATTGGCTTTGAAATTTAATTTAAATGTTATTGTAGGAAAAAAAACATTTAATGATAACGTTTTCTGAAGTTTATTACAGAGCGCTCTTATATATAAATATAATTCTCAAACACATATTAGATTCATGTTTCACATTTTCTAATCTTCACGATGATGTATTGTTAAATATAAAACATATGCATCATTATAAACACAGTTTACATGCTGAATTAATTTGTTCTTTTATTTTAAAATAATATAGAGAATAATTAATTGAAAGAGTGCTTGTTCAATTTCCGTTTTCGAGTACACCCTTACTCCTAAAGGTCCAATTTCCCCCAGAAACTATTTTTATTATTTGATTTAAATGCTATATGCAGAGTTCAACCGTTAAAAATCAAATATTTGGGAATGCTAGAGCGATTTATAAATTTTAGGTTTAAGGTTGAACTGCCACTGCTAATGGCTGGATTTCCCTGGTTTTCAGAAACAATTTTTTTTATTTCACTTAAATGGTATTTCAAAATTTCGTTGAAAAAAAAACTCATGCCGCTAGAGGCATTTTTAAATTTTGGGTACTACCCCTCCCCCCCGATAACAAACTGAGTTGAATGATTTTCAGAAACTATACTTTTTATTTTATTTAAATGGTATGTGCCGAGCTTAGATGTGAATAAAAAGCAAATATTTGGGCTGCAAGAGCTATTTTTAAATTTTGTGCTTCAGGTTAACCCCCATTCCTAATAGCCCGATTTCCCTGTTTTTCAGAAACTATATATTTTTATTTTATTTAAATGGTATATACAGAGTTTTGTTACAAAAAAAAATGTTAATGCTGTTACAGTGATTTTTAAATTTTGGATTTCAGGTAAACCTCCCCCCTTCTTTCTGATAGTCAGATTTAACTGTATTTCGAAAACTAATTTTCCTACTTCATTTCAATGGCATATACCAAGATTCCTTTAAAAACAACAAATTGCGCTTGGTAGAGCTATTTTAAAATTTCGCTTTAACCCCAACTTGTTATTCAGGTATACCTCCACTTTTAATAACACAATTTTCCTGATTTTCAGGAACTACTTATATAAATTTATTTTAAAAAGAGAAAAAGCAAAAATTGAGGCCACTAGAACAATTTTTAATTTTTTAAAGGTTCCCTTTTGGTTAACCCCCAGCCCAATTGTTCAATTTTGCTGGTTAATGAACTCGTTTCTTAATTTATGGTTATATTCCAAGTTTCGTTCAGAAAAAACAAAAATTGCGAGCTCTGGAGCGTTACGAGATATTTATATGAGTGTATGTATATATATATATACACACACATCCATTTTTATAATCTTTTATCTTTTTTGGTGCCTGTAGGTACAATTAATGGATATTTAGATGAATAGAAAGCTTATTCAAAATGAATTCTATAAGTATAATAGCAACATCTTATATTCCTTCACTAAAATAAATAAAATACATGTTTTAAGGGTATGCTGCAATAGTTTCATTCCTTG
This sequence comes from Metallyticus violacea, assembly GCA_030762175.1. Lineage (NCBI taxonomy): Eukaryota > Metazoa > Arthropoda > Insecta > Mantodea > Metallyticidae > Metallyticus > Metallyticus violacea. The sequence goes on along the minus strand of CM060846.1, from coordinate 28,984,403 downwards.
AGAATTCAGTAATGCAGATTTAGAAAGCATATGGTGTATCTCTGTGTAGCTAAGGATAGTACCATTTATATTCATTGTGTTGTCATATTTAACAAACAAACAATCATAATTTAAAAGATCCAACAGTAAAATAATGTTACAGATATAAATAAGAATATCTAATACATATACACTTATCTCTTACAATTTTAAGAACATGATAAATGAAACAAAATTAATGTAATAATAATGTTTACAAACATGTTAAAACATAAGTATCTATGAGGAAAACTGGTGGCTGCTTGCTGAAATATGAACCAAATACACCAAATTCTTTTTCATTATACAAATCAAATAGCATTTTTTTTGCCATCCATTTATATAATTTACAGAATTGCTCTCCATTTGACGTAAAAAATATAAAATTGTTTTGTTGTTCAACAGCAACACTATGCAATAGAGTTAATTAAAACTTATATAATACAAGCTGGATTACCCTGCTTTACCCACACTTATTATATTTTACAAAGTAAATGTGCAGTTCAAACTCCTTCAGCTCATTCAAAACCCATTTATTTTACTGATCTTTATCATCAGATAAGACAATAAATAAATATGCAAATAAACATGATAGAATATAATAAATATAAATGTACTGCTTTCACAGCACTCAGGGTTCTGGTATGGTTTTATTGGAGAAATTAATAGTTGGTCAGGATTCAAAGGGGAAAAACGTGTTTCCCTTATCTTTGCCTAGTTTCGAATGGGGTTATTATTTCTTTGCAGTTCTGCCATGTTATTAAGAGGTTATATTCAGGCATATTAGTGTAAGCTCAAAACCTAATGCCACATCTGTGTTCTTCATCCCAAAATACCTCCATTTATTAAAATTTATTGTGATAAAAAGGAAATTACCATGCCTTTTTGTAGTCCCACCCTTTCAAACTGAAGCAATAGTGTGCCACTGAGCTAAAATGTCCATATGATTTTAAAGAAGAATTCATCAAATTGATACAAATCAACTGAACACTCAAAGCGAATATTAATTTTTCACATGTCAAAAGGGATGAAATTGATAGATAGGTTAGTTGATCTAAATTTTGAAGAGTAGAAAGAGAGGGGGTATAGACAGACACATAAAAACATTCTGGTTTATATATATTTTATAAATTAATATACACACATACATGTTCACACAAACACATACATACACACACACATATTAAAATATTGAAAATTCATTTTTTTATATATTTTGAATGTATACTTAAATTTAGATATGCAAAAAGAAAGCTGAATTATTTTCTGATCATTTCTGTAGAAAATTTTAATTATATGCAGTATATAAATAATAAAGTTATAATAACTCAGAGAAGGAAATAATTTCTTGAAAGCTTGTCTAATGCTTATGCCAACTTACAATGAGCTACCATAGAGGAACAGAGCTCTTAACTGCCCAACAAACAGAAGTGTCTCAATTTCTGTTATTGCTTGCAGCAGTTTGTCAGTGCATATCTGGGAATCAATAAATGAGCAGTGGCTCCAATAATTAAATATGTCAGTTCTCAGAATACTAGAATCTGTACAAGATAGAATCTTACATATGTGTGGTGTGCTCTGTTGTGGTGTGCTATTATATTGGCCCCATCTCCTTCCATAGATATTGGATACTACAATTTATACAAAAATCTTCCATTAGTTTGTGAATCAGTTGGAAGACCAGCAGCTTCATATAGACTATTTTCAGCAGGATTATGCTGCCTCTATGACAGTTGAGGTAATTTAAAAAATTATTGTTAATATGGTGAATGGAATTTGAATTTGGATAATTTACCCTACACACTAATGTCTACACCACTGAAATATTTTCCTTCTTTGAATAATGTGCTATTTAAAGAATCTGGTTACCAAGGTTGCTTGAATTAACCTTACAAATATTTCTTCCAAGAGGTATGCTGTATGACAAGAGATAAGAATTTTTGTTGCACTGCAAGAAAGCATTCACATGTTGAATATCTTCCTTAAGATGGGGAAACATGTACATACTAGGGGCAACCACTTTCAAAATTTGCTATAAATTTTTCTTTTTTCTCATACTCCAAGATGTGTTTGTTTCAAATATCTTTAATTTAGTTATATTATTTTGAAAGTTACAACAAAATATCGAGGGCCAAGAGTGAGTAAAACACCCCATAGTATCAGAAAGGAAGCAATCCTCTATTTAATTGTATATTATGCTTTGCTTTAAGTTTTTAGATGTTTGTTAAATATTTAGATATCTATTTATTAAATAATTTAATACCTATGTCTTGTAACAGTAACTTTTCATATTAATTCTGCAACATCCAATGTATAAATTATCTTTTTGGTGTATATTTTCATGAGTTTCAGCATAATGTTATAACTATTACAGTTGAATTTTATATTTACTGTTGTTTTAAGTATATACAACTACGATTATGGAAATAACAGTTCAGTTGAGGATAACAAATACAAAAGTCAGCCTTCATGGGCTATAGAGCAGTTTTGGCACTCGCACTATTTTATTAAACTTTTTTATTGCACATCACGGTATATTCTTGTCAAATTTCACAAAATTATTTTGAAACGTATTGGGTAAAATCAGGGAGCTAGAATGAGTGAAACAATAAATACAATCTTTCTACTCTGTGAATGATCTTTGCCACAGTAGTACATGGGTAAAATAACAAAACTAAGCTCTTTATAGTATTATTATTGAATCCAGGTTAATAAATTCAAAAGACCAAATGATTATATTTGATCAATTAAAATATTGGTATACGCACAGCGTACCTTTACTCTTGAGCGGGAAGTCTGGGGTTCGAATCCCACCAGGACCGTCCTCCCTGACTGAGGTTTCTTCCAGGTTTTCTTCATTCCTCATAAATGGCAAATGCCGGGGAGGTACCCTAAAACTTGGACCGTTTCCTTCCTTAAAAAGATATTTTCCCAATATATAATTTCATCTCACGTATCATCAGTGTCCACCGCCTCTGCCTCAGTAGTAAAAACCGGCATTAAACAGGATTCATTCATTTTCATTCGAGAACGTTCTCGGCAGTGATAGCTGATAAATACTGGACCGTCAACAATAAATTATGGAAACTACATGATATTGATGTAACCATTCGTTGCAATTCAAAGATTTCGTACAGAACAAATAATTTACTTTTAATGATACTTTATAAATATTTTATTTGTTTATTTGGTTTATTAACATCTCTGTGCATTACTGTCCAATTCAAACCAAGGCGTGAAACGGCCGAAAAATACAGAGACTTCTTCTTTCAGAGTTGATGTTCTTGTCCGTACCGTCAATGTGCGACTCGGGACAAATGGCTATATTCCCCTTCTGAAGGAAGCCACACTTCTGACATATAAGCACTAAAAATCCATCAACCCTGGCCGGGTTTGAACTGGCAACTCTAGTTTTACAATGCTTGTATGGTTACCACTAGCCACAGAGGCCGACCTAATAAATAATGAATTACCTAACTGTCAATGTAGTACAGAGTTATTTCAAGAACACTACGCTATTAGCATTGGGAAGGAAATCAAATCGAAATTTTTATTTTAACAGAAGGATACCTTGATACGAGTATCGGTGCTCCATTAGAACAGTCACAAAGAAAATTTCTCTCAAGTTAGACCAACAAGAGACAATTGTTGATCGGTATTACACCCTACAAATCACTGAAATCTGAAGAACAAGCCTTAAAGTCCAGGGATCTACAAGGAAGAACTATTTCTGCAATTGAGTTGTTCAGTCCGTGAATTAGGGAAATTTTAGTCATAATTATGAAACATGGTTTCAATTGTATGAACGAGTTAATCCAAAATATTCGCAACTGGCCAAAAAAAACTTCCAAGATTCATACACCAAAGTGCATTACATGATCCTAATTCAGGCATGTGGTGTATTGTAAGCACAAAAGAAATATGTTGACCTAGCTTTTACCGACTAATTTTGAAGCAGCATTTGGGTTAATGAACTGAAGAGAAACGAATATATATGTTGCAGCAAGAAGGAGTAAAATTCATCTCGGATTTAATTGCTTGTGGTTGTTGAAGTCTTTAATGTGACGGTAATTTTCGAAGGGTTGAAACCTGCTTAACCTCCAGCTTTAACACTTACATTTTTTATAAATAAAAGTTGAGGAGCATTGGATGAGCTGCAAAAGAGTATATAAGTGGGTAATATCCAACCAACATTTTGAAAACAAATTTGAAACGTGTGTATTAATACTGCTTTGCATGCTATAACCTTTGTCTCACAACAAAGAAAAATTTTCAGCATCTTCTATGAGAAAATAAACACATTCACGATTTTAAAATGACACAATTTTTATTAATAAAATGTGTTGTACAATGTTTTGCCTTTCACATAATTGGTTGAGTATGGTATGTTTATTTTAATATTACCAAGAGAGTAGAAGGCGCTATATTATTATTATTATTATTATTATTATTATTATTATTATTGTTATCATCATCATCATCATCATAATACCATTATCATTATTATTGCTTTTGTTATAATTTATGATCAACATAATAGTTTTAATAGATGTGTCGTATAATATATTTTGTATAACCAAATAAATGAAAAATAAATAGCCAATCGTACTCAATTTTTTATTTGTTATTCTTTCCTTGTGAAATTGTAAACGAATGGTACATTTACAATGTTTTTACTTAGTACACCGTGTTTCCTTTTTTAACGTTCTTTCAATGGATTTTAGCAGACAACAGCACTCTTTTCCCCCCACAGGAAGTGAATAACTTCCTAAACTTCCTTGTAATATTTTTATTTTTTTTAAGTATAGTTAGATTTATGTGTTATATCCCCATATAAACCCAAGAAACTGACAACATGCCATTTATTTTTTCTGTGTTCCATTGCCAATTTAACAAACAAGTATTTGCAAGTTCAAATCCGGCAAGGGTCGATGCATGTTTTAGTGCTTAAAAATTACTAAGTATGGCTTTGTTCAGAAGGGAAGTAAAGCTGCTGGTCCCGTATCGTAGATTTACGGCACGTAAAAGAGCCTCAAGCCTGAAAGAAGAAGCCTCTGAGCAAAACTGTTCTTTGGTAACTTACAAATTAATTGCAAAACCCTATGATCAGATATACATTTGAAAAACGAAAAGAAATTTGTTGAAACTTGTACCAAAGGACATTTCAGAAATATCAATTACAAACATATAAGAGAAATCGATAAGTGGCAGCCCACTTCTGGTCAGAAAACTATGAAATTGATAAAAAAAATATTGAACCACCATTGGATATATTCTATAAATTTCTCGAACCACCTACAGAGTATGCTTCCATCATTTGGTCTTCTACTGATGATGGGAGCGAATATCCAAAACATTTGCAATTAAAAACCTAATAAGTGAAGTTTTAAGCATGACCAGAGCAACTCTATATCTATAACTACCAAATGCTACAATTTTTAGTTCAGTTCCTAGATTCCTCACAAAATCGCTTTGCTGAATTCATTTTTTTTTTTTTTAAATACAAGTGTCAGTGCCTAATTTCAAAAATTGAAGAAAGCAATTCTGCACTTTACTTGCAGATATTCAAATGTGTGAGAAAGAAAGTATTGAAATTTGAATTGGATGTGCAGAAAACAAATTGGAATATATAAAAAAACATATATACATTCAGGCACCAAAGTCATTTATAGTTAATTTATCCATTAACTTGAAGACAATAGATGGAATGAGACATGAACCAATTGAAAAAAAAAGTGAGCAGGGCATTATTTCTACCTGAAGAGCTGTATGATATGGTCAGATATATAAAACAAGTGATAATAATAATATAATAAAAATGATATTATAAATAATTAAAGATATTTATTGTCAATAGACTTGCAGTACAAATTTCTGACATCAAGATTTATGTTTCTTACACAACAAGCAACTTCTATTTCACCTAAGGTTACACACAGTAGTGAAAAAGCATGATATACAAGTGAAGAAATCATTAAAATTACAAATAATAATGAGAAATACTATGTTTCTCAGAAGAAAATGGTCACAGAATTGAAAAATACACTCTATGTATTAAAGAACTGAAAATATGCTGATGTTCTAATAAATGAAGTAAAGGCTTTTGACATCAGAAATGTGTTAGTCAGCAGGATTGAGAGATAAAATTCATGAAGGAAAGAAACTGAAGATGATAAATGGTCATTTGGATGAAAATACAGGCTCTTTTATAAGGGCCTTGCCATTAGGCCAAAATATAGAATGACATTCTCTGTTGCAAATTTTTTAATTGAAACCAAAATTTATGCAAAATGCAAGTAAAAAGTATTGGCATTTGATTTTACATACAATTACTGTCTTTGTCAATTCATATTTTAATGTGAAATGCAATATTATGAATTAAAAGAATAGTATATGTATAATTGTTTCTCAATAAATGAACCGCCACGGGTGGCCGAGGTCGTTAAGTCTCGGACTCGTGAGCGGGAGGTCTGGGTTCGAATACCGCCAGAACCGTCCTTCCTGACTGAGGTTTTTTCCAGGTCTTCCTCAGTCCTCATAAAATGGTAAATGCCGGGGAGGTACCCTAAACTTAGGCCTGCAACGTTCCCTTCCTTAAAAATTTTTTTTTCCAAATATATAATTTCATGATCACTGGAGTCCACCGCCTGTGGTGCCTCAGTAGTAAAAACGGGCGTTAAACACTATTCATTCATTCATTCATTCATATTTTTGAAGGAAGTAATCGTTCCAGGCCTAAGTTTAGGTACCTCCCTGGCAATTGCCATTTATGAGGTCTGAGGAAAACCTGGAAAACCCTCAGTCAAGGAGGACAATCCTGGTGGGATTGGAACCCCAAACCTCCTGCTCACGAGTCTGCTCCTTAACGACCTTGGTCACCCGTGGCAGTATTATTTCTCAAATAACTGTACACAGAATTCCTAATAAAATATTAAACTATATCGCTACATAATATATTTTGTATTTATATCCCCTAAATCATATTTTGACAATTGATTTTTGAGTTTTGATCTTCAATTATGTAATTACTTAATATTACATTATAACAAGTAGCTAAAATTATCAAACAAGTCAGACTTTTTCGAATCAGGCATCGTACATTAATTCTTTTTCTCCTGTTTTCTCTGTAAGCACTCCATATAACTTACTTTATCAAAGCCCTTAGTTCCACCATGAAATGTGTCTCCATTATCATTAGCTGATAGCTTGTACAGTACACCATTACAAGTGAAGTTAGCACCTACAATTCTGTTGGCTACCCTTCCAAAAATTGCACCAAAATAAGGATTGTCTGCAAGATAGTCTGAAACAAATTATTAATGTTATAAGATGTTCATGTTTTAATGTTATCACTATTAATAATGTGAAAATAAATTATTTTAAAACATAATTATGCAGAAGTTTTTGGCTCATACTGAAAGAACAAATCTATGTGTAAAAGCCTCCACTGATAACTAAAACCTGTTTTGGCAAAGGAAAAATCACATATTTTCAGATTATTGTAGAAATATTCTGAAAACTTTGACAAGCTTTGTAACAGAAGTGTTCAAACAATGTAAACTGAAATAAAATGGGTTTAAGTGATATATTGAAACATAATTAAAACTGAGAATTTTTATTATGTATAACACAGGACTTGTTATAGTAAAAAAATACAGAAAGTAAAGTTTGGGAAGGAACTGAAAATGAAATTTGAAAATGTTATAGAATTAAAAATCCTATAAAATACAAGGTGTAGCAATACATCAGCTACCATAGCTTTTTAAGGAAAGTTTATTCTAAAATTCCTATATAAATTCACACTTTTTGATATTGTTATTTTGCATTTTTATGATGTTAAGTTTGCAATAAAACACAAAATTAAAAATTTTGAGTCCAATCTCCTTAAACTTTCATGTACAATTTTAATTTCTGTATAAGTGTGCATTGTTGTTGAATTCATTTGCTTAAAAGATTCACTATTTTCATCAAACATTGATTTTTATCAAAATCACTCTTAACTTTCATTAAGTAGAAACAAAAGCTGTATAATGGCTCTAACATTTAGAATTCCTTGTAAAAAATTATATTATAAAGTATTTTAACATTAAAATGTAATTATAATGAAAATAATAATGGTAAAAAATCTTATTCTATTTTCATTATAAAATAAATTAGATACTTGCTCTACAATAAATACTAAATATTTCTAATATTTATAACAAAAAATTAATATTTCAAAAGCTAATGACAACTTGTAGAAAATTTCCGAGCAATAGTATATAAAATCCTTAATCCATATGTAGAAATTAATATTAAAATATTTTGAAACTGTAATATAGACTTGACTTATCTCCCCAAATAATAATCAATCTGCTGCACAATTAACACTATTTTGCTACTTTAGGATTTCCATCAATCAATGCTGATATTTACCTTGAAGTTCAACTTAATATTTTTAGTATTATGGGTAACATGGTGCATAATTCTGTAGTGGTACACCACAGTGCTTTGAAAATAAGACACTATTTTGTGTCTAGAAAAAGAGTGCTGTTCTTCTTATGTTATTAACATAATAGATCTATGAGAATATAACATCTATTGTCTAGTGAAAATACAAAAAACTAATTGAACTAGTGAAATTGGAGAACAACAAATAATACTTATTTTAGTATCATAAAGCTAGTTTTTATTTTTTAATATTATAAAAATTTATATTGTATGTAAACCTGGTTAAACTTTGGGAAAATGTTTCCTCCTGAAAATTCAATCAGTTAAGATTTGTATGGAATATGTATCATAAACAGAAGTAATGAAATTCACTTAATATTTGTATGGAATATGTATCATAAACAGAAGTAATGAAATTCAAATTAAGTTTTGCGAACTATATATGTACAAACTATATTTATTTTCAAATGAGTTTTCTAGAATTGCATTGTTTGCAATGAATGCAATTTGTGTAATGTAGTCAAATATTAATATTTCCTCCAACAGTTCAATTTTATCCATGATTTAAAATGCATTAGTGCAAAGCTAACATTCAAATTATTTTTTTAAAAGAAATAAACAATATTTCTCAAAATGTAGACGTAAGCGAACTTGACTTAGAAACTATTTACATTTCATGGTATCTCAATGGAAAATTCAATTTAAAAGATTATTTTTAATTTTCCAAGGCTATGATTCAGAATTTTAAAATTTTCTTTTGACATTTCATGCATATCTCCCTTAAACATTAAATCACCTGAATATTAAGTGTAAGAACATTTGTAGATAGTAAGAACATTTGTAGATAAAGTATGTACTCACCTTCCAACTTATCAAATCCTAGAACAATATCATTAATGTTTCCATACTTATCAGGTAACTTGATAGATGTTATTCTCCCACCGTAAGTGATAACCTGTACTGTCATTTTGTTCTTGTTGGTCCAAGTATACCTTTTTACCGGCACTGTTTTGTTGATATAACCGAAGATGTCTTCTGTGAGGGTCACTTTGTTTAAAGCATTCTTGTCTTCCTCTGTGATCACTTCAACAGCATTCTGGTCCTCCTCTGCGATCACTTCAACAGCATTCTGGTCCTCCTCTGCGATCACTTCAACAGCATTCTGGTCCTCCTCTGCGACAGTGTATGCCAAGATTAAAAAGAACAGCGAAAGAATGGAAATTGCCGATACCATCTTCTCTCCCGATATACCTGCCAGTACTTCGACAAACAACTTCACTGCCTCCGTTTTATAGCTTTTCTTTGCGCCAACCTTGAGGATGCGGGAAAGCTAATTTTGAGGTTTGGAAAGCAAGACAATTGACACGATGTGTTCGTTATCATATTTTGAAGGGGGACACAAGCATAAAGTATTAAAAATATGAATAAAATAATAACGATATAGTTAGAAGATATTTTTAGATGTGGATGATGGAAGCTGAATTATACTTAATTTAGGTTGTCTGCCGCGGAAACTAAGCAAGTGTAGCAATATGCTCCGAACCACCTTAATCAGTTACTGTTTTTAATACTATCAACAGAAATGAGAGTAAAGGAAACTAAAAGAATGATGATTGTGCATCATATGTGTGGTAGAACATTTCACTTAGAAGGTTCAGGAAAATAGTTTTACAGATGGAAAAAAAAATCGGTGGGTGTTATAAACCCATTAACAAATTTATTTTCCTAGTTACGAACTGGATTTTCAAACAACACTTGGCTCAAGCGCACAAGGTACAGATAACGCAGATGTGCAAAGCACTGGACTTCTGGCAATGCGAACCGCATTCCGCTGAGATATCTTGGAGAGTTTATTTACATACGCTCTTTAACACCACAGGTCATCAACATCCCACTCAATTCAGGGCGTGAAACGGCCGACAAATTTTGCTCAGAGGTCTCTTCTTTCAGGCTTGAGGTTCTTTTACGTGCTGTAAATCTGCGACATGGGACCCACGGCTTTACTTTCCTTCCGAAAGAAGTCATACTTGGGATTTTTACGCCAGGAAACAATCCATCGACACTAGGAGAGATTAACCCGCGATTTTGGGTTTATGAGACAAGTATGGTTACCATTACATCTTGGAATGAATGAATGAATAGTGTTTAACGCCAGTTTTTGCTACAGAGGCACCACAGACGAGGGACAGTGATGATACATGAGATGAAATGATACATTGGAAAAGGATTTTTATTTATAAGGAAGGAAACGTTCCAGGCTTAAGTTTAGGGTACCTCCCCGGCATTTGCCATTTATGAGGACAGAGGAAAACCTGGAAAAAACCTCAGTTAGGGAGGACGGTCTTGGTGGGATACGAACCCCAGACCTCCTGCTCAAGAGTCCGCGCCTTAACGACCTCGGCCACCCGTGGCGGTTTACATATTGGAGAGTACGACCTAGGGTCACATAGGAAATGCCGCTGAATGTTTTAATGCAACTAACGCTAATAGGTCTAATGGACCTTATGACTATCTAAAGACTGGTTACAAACACTTTAGTCACAATGGTGGTAAAGCATGTTAATAAATACCAAAAGGCTAAACTTTATCATCAGCAGTAGTAGTAGCAGATTCTGGTTTCATGCAGGAAATTGCTCTCTCAATTTTTTTTTTTTTGTCCTTGCGCTTCTCACCTTTCTATAACATTTAGGCCTGCAAGCTAATAATAATAATAATAATAATAATAATAATAATAATAATAATAACAACAACAACAACAATATGTTAAAAGCCTAATTTATTCATATCAATATTTTTGAAATTCACCTATTTCATTTAAGTTCGGGACAAGCTTTAATAGGTAGGTAGGGTTGGAGATCCTACCTAGTTCTGAGTGTTTAAATTATCGCTTTCATCCATACACTAACACACTACCACGAAACACCTGGTAATTTTCCAACGTATTACTTTATTACTTTCGTACATCAAAGATCGTGCACAAACCATGTATGTTTCTTGTTTTTGTATTATTAAGAATTACCGAGGGTGTCTTTATTAATAAATGAAAAAAGTATTTACTTTCACTTCCACACCAAATCTCTTTTAACATTAAACATATACTGAAAGATATTGCAGATGGGTGACAGCTTTGTTTTCCTGATGTGGTGCTTTCCTCAAGCTATCATATCACAGTATCATAAGCACTTGTTTAGCTGAAATCTTAGTCCAGGGAAAAAAGTCCATCACGGTGTTTTCCGTACTACAAATTCTCTGTACACGTTCGAGTTAATTTTGGCTATGCTCTTATTTTCTCTTTTAGGTTGAATATGATTAAATTTATCCTTAAATTGTCATTTCCAATTTTATTCAGTAGAGAATATCCTACAGATCTTTGAAATTTCATTCCAAATATTCTTTACAATCATTTATATGCAATGTCTAATTTTCCTCTCTATACAGTAATATGGGAACTGTTAAGCTTCTATAAAAATTAAATTAATGTCCTTTCTCGTAGATTTAGCGCCATTTGTTATTATTTTACATTTGGTTAAACTAATTAAGTTTAAATTCCATGTTCTTTAATTTTTTAATATTAAAGTTATATTTTAAGTAATTAGTTATGCAAACGTGAGAGCGTCATTTGTCATTGTGAAGGCGCGAATCAAATCGATTCGTCGGATGTTTTCAGTCAGGACGTTCAAAACAGCACTGTAATACTTTTTATTAACCGCTGTGTATTTGAGAACTTCATGTTGATAAAACCATTTCACGACAGATGAAGAACCTTTCCTGCTGACCGAACAACCTTGGACTTCTTTAGTATCGGAGAACCAAATGATTTCTAGATTGAACTCACCCGTTTGCTTTCGAGATCGCAATGGTGAAACCAAATCTCATCACTTGTAACGAGAGAATTCAGGTATGCCTCACCATGCTCCGCTACCAGAAGCTGACATGTCCGATTCTGCAGAATGGTGAATGCACTACCACGGGAAATCTGTAACATGTCTGTCAGTTCATCGATCTTACCGAAAAATAGCTGTGCTAATCATGATCTCATTAACTGCAGTGGTTGGAGCACCTGGACTGTCCTGTTTTGTTGTTGAAACACTAAAGTGTGACTGATTGTGGCAGATCACAGCGATAAGTTTGCTGTAACATGACGTACGCTTTCAAACCGGATTTCTGCAGATGGACGAAAAGTCGCCATTTTTATGTAGTCGACTGACAAATACTCGCTGTTTGCTGGCGCCTTTACCAAGACACACTTACGTAAGGGCTTGCAATTTTTTCCATCAATCACGCGAGATTTGTTTTTCTCTTGAAGCTACAGCATCTTCACTGTGTGATCAAGGGGTAAAATGGCATTCTTTATTCACTAGCTCTCGTACATTAATTGCTCTCATGGTTGCTTTTACTTTTGTAATCACATGTGTGCTTGCCGTGTGCTTCTCAACTTCCACAGCTGCTTAATCTGATTCCCTAATAATTTAATTCCTTCGCCACCTCTACTTGCTCTCCATTTTGAAACCATCTTTCCACTTTCCTCAAGCTACTACTCCTTTTGAACACTAGCATTTTCGACTTTCTGGTAACAACCGTTATTATCAATTCATTGCAAAAATAACTAATTTAATTAATTGTGTTTTGTAATTCCCGCAGTAGTGGCCCTAACATAGAACTATTTGCATAAAACATACCAGATATTTGTATTCTTGCACTTATTGAGTAATGAGGCTTACTTGCACTCACTCTTTCTAAAACATCAATATACCAATTAAATAAAATGGAACTTAACTTACGTCCTTCCCTAAGACCTAGCCTTAAATATCTTAAAGTATACTATGAAGGTTGTCTTTGTTCGGCGACGTCTCACCGCCACGGGTGACCGAGGTCATTAAGGCGCAGACTCGTGAGCGGCAGGTCTGGGGTTCGATTCCCACCAGGACCGTCCTTCCTGACTGAGGTCTTTTCCAGGTTTCCCTCAGTCCTCATAAATGTAAATGCCGGGGAAATACCCTTGGAACGCTCTCTCCCTTAAAAAAATCTTTCCCAATTTATCATTTCATCTCGTGTATCATCAGCGTTCACCGCCTGTGGTGCCTCAGTAGTTAAAACGGGTGTTAAACAATATTAAAATAATTCTGGCACATCTCTTCAATGATTCTTGTAACAAAAATATTATCTGGTCCATTTATTGAAGCTAATGGGTGTTCCTGCTTTGTTAAAATATGCTTTTGTTGCATTGTTTCACTCATGGCATTTATTCCGATTTGTGTTTGCAGTACCAGTACTGTCACCAAGTTGGATGACTCCAGCGGTAACAGTCGAAACTCGCATTTGACAGGTCCCAGGTTCCATTTCTGTTTGCCCGGCCATCCCGAACTTGGGATTTTTCATGATTTCCCCTGGGCACTTAGGTGAATGCTGGGATGTATATTTGCATTCTACGAATTTTCCACTCTTCCATTTCACATCATTTTATTCCGTTGGTTCTGTTACAGGGACGAAAGTGCCAGGGTATCGTGGGCTGGCGCGGTTTGAGGAGGGCTTGTGCATTGGAAAGGTTTTTGCCTCGACGTCTGGTATGAGAGTGGACCTCCTGAGGTTCTCGAACTCATTGGAAGGGGACTCGCCGGCGTCGAGATGTTCTATCTATAAACATGTTAGGGGCTCCATTTCCGCCCGGTATCTTCCTCACACTATTCCTTCCTCCCGCAAATGTTCCCATTGGTGGCGTAGGAACAAGGGGCCAGCTATGAGCAAGGTTTAAACACCGAAAGCATTCTCCTCCCCCCCCAGATCAATCAACCAGGATTGTATTTCATGCTATTTTTGCATATTTCGATAGTTTTACAAAAGCACGTGTATACATAATTATATATCATTTGATGGTTTTCAAGTACAGAGAGCAGCATCGTAAACTTAAGGAACTTATGCTTTATTTAAAAGTATTAATTGAAAAATATAAAGAGGATCTGACTTTAGACCTGTGCCTCCTTTCATAACGAATTATGTTAAATAAATCAATTTGAATTTCATTTACCATAAAATTATAAATTTGGCGATTCGGTTGCTTTAATACGTTTTCTCACCTCCAATACTACTGATGCAAACTCGCAGACTGTATAATTGTTTATTATTTTTTACTTGATGTTCACCAACTCGAAGTCGGTCCTGGTGGTGTAGTGGTTACCATACTTGCCTCCTAAACCCAAGATCGCGGGTTCGAACCCGGCCAGGACCGATGGATGTTTTGGGGGCGTAAAAATCCTAAGTATGGCTTCCTTCGGAAGGAAAGTAAGGCCGTGGGTCCCGTGTCGTACATTTACGGCACGAAAAAGAACCTCAAGCCTGAAAGAGAGGCCTCTGAGCAAAATTTGTCGGCCGTTTCACGCCCTGAGTTGAATGGGACGCTGATGACCTGAGCTGTTAAAGAGCGTCCATAAATAAATCATTCAAAAAAAAAAAAAAACAACTCGATGCTATGTAAATCCGGTACGCTGTACAACTTCTCCAGATATATATAGCTGCTCATCCTATTCTATGAGTGAAAAACTGTGACATTATTTATGATTTTTACGTCCTTGGGAACATTCATTGCTTCTGCATTGTTAACCAATAGGTTTAATTTGGGAGGGAGTGAGAAAAAGAAATGTAATTAATAGTTTACAATTTTAATTAGCAAGATTTAAAAATGAAAATAGAGAAATGAACTAAAAGCGATGTGTGTTGGTTGGTTGGGGGAAAACTATATTTTCATTCAATAGATCTATTTGTTTGAGAAGATTGCATTTTATTTATTTATCGAATGTGAAAGATAAAACAAAGAGAACAGAAATTAAAATCTGAACTTATATTTTATTATAATTGGTTACCTGAATTCGTAAAGTGCACCGAAAGAGCGAAGTAGTGAAGATCTCGTTCCAAGAAATTAATTTAATTATTACACGTATTAATTTCTAACAATCTTCTAATTAATTTCTTAATGAAAGAGCAGTATATTATACAAGCATGAAAGAAATTTACTTTTTTTTTTTTTTTATATTGCCACAAAGTATTGCATTAGCTCGATTACAATTTTAATTTTGATAGTTTTAACAGGAATTTTACTCTCTCCATATGTGCCTTTCTGATGCGATAACTAATACATTACTTCCCTATCATCAGTTACAGAATAGACTTTAGCAGTGGGCATAGCATTGTTTGTCACTTTTTAGGGCACGCTTTTACACAGTGACAGTAGTTTCACAACTTCTCCGCAGAAAGATTAGGTTACCATATAGGGAAGAGTTGAAGCTGATAATGACCAGCTCTCTCACGACCTTTTCTTCAAATATGGCAGATTTCCAAGCAGGAAATACTTCCACCTTTATAAACGGCTATCTTTAGCGTGACTACTTTTTTCAACTGATTATCTCTACCTCTGAAGTGCCTCAAGACTTTGCGCTTTGCCAGATATTTAGACATATTTAAAACACCAGAGAGAGAGAGAGTAAGAACTATTTTATTGCAACGAAAACTTTGCTGACGAATAAATAAAATGTTTTATCTCGCGTGGTCAGCCGGATGAGTATTGAATATGAAATGGACACAGAATTACCGAGGCTTAACGTTTGATTCTGTGTACAGATTCACGACTAAATATTGACAGTTCACTTGTTTTCAACTGTATTCTTTTTGCAAAAATGTAGCTGAAGTAAATAATGAATTGAAATCATGTTCCTTCTTTATAACAATTTAAAAACACTAGAGGTAGAAAATGTTCAATGAAATCATAAACTATTAGCTCTAAACTTAAAGCAAAATGCATATTTCAACAAACCAGTTTTTTTTCTACAGTTCTGTTTTAAATAGAGCTAAAAATGTCACGATTTTTTCCCCTTTACAGCTCTTTCCGTTGTATTATGTTAAACATAATCAAGAACTTTTGTGTTTCCCTCTCCTACACCTTTATTTCCTTTTTATTTTCAAGTAATTGTTATGTAAATTTGAAGAATTTGTTTGACTTTCTCTTTACCCCTACGAAAATGGTTCCTGCTGCAGTAACATTGAAATACTAAGTGAGCAAATTATCTATGAAACGTGAGCACGGTGGAAATTGGTGGGTCGTGGAGCATATCGTCCCCAGTCGGTCAGCAGCAATGCTCAATTAAACACCATTTAATAAATCAAAATTTATCTGCTCTTGTAAAATCATTTACTCAGCCATGTCGTACAAGGATATGTCGGAACTGCCTGCTTTCATTTTCCATACATTTCTGATATCTGTTCAGGAAATTTCCCTTCAGTTATTTATCTTTGAGAAATTGAATCATTCTTTTAACGAATGTTACTCTTTAGCTGAATTAAGGAATGTGGATTTGTCAATTGCACTTTATTCTGTAATGTTCCCTAGAGTAGGGTTAGATAGGAGGATCGAACTGATCATGAATTGTTACTGATAACTCTATTGTGGAACACTTTATGAGTTGCTTACAAAGAAACATTGGTTACATGTTCCGTCTTAAAGTTCTGCTGGAAAATCTCAAAATTATATTCCCTCGTTAATTCAGCAAAAATAAAGTTGTAAAATTATTTGCACAATAAACAGCCTACTCATTGAGAGAATTGCGGACTCCAGTTTTTCGAATTAAACAGCAATACTGAACGAGATCAGGGTCTATTTCTCCGCCATGCTATTGAGTCAAAATCCATTCACAAAATCTACTCTTGACTACAGAATAATCTGGTATAATTTTTTGAACCATAGTAATTTTATAGGATTTTAATTTAAACATTCGAAATCACTTATACGCAAGTTTAAGAAATTTCAATTTTTCGTAAAGCGCATCGAAGATACTTTTATGAAATCTCTCCAGGAGGTATCCAATACCATCCAGAGTTTCTTCTATGAGAACTGCATATAGTCTTCTGCGCTTCTTATCTTTAACATTTCTCGTTTTACAAAATTTATTAACCAAACTGTGAATCGTAGCAAGACTGAAACACGAACACCTGGAAAATTTTCTAGAAATAATATGCTAACAGCACGAGAGGATTCTCCACGAACTTAAGAATCACAAATGAACACTTGTATGAGGATTAGAACAATTATGATTATTATTTTACTTTTGACCTTTCTTAGAATGAATACTCTGTACAAATAACCAACAAAATGTGCATTTAGTGTCCACTCTTGCAAGAGACTGCATACCTCACCGCACTGTATATCCTGTTAGATGGCAGGGCTCCCCTACATCCGAAATACGGCCAAGGCCAAATTAACCTTCCGCTGGTGTGCTACCGCGCTCACGCTTCATAGATAATCTGCCCACAGCATTAAACTTATTGAAAAAATTATTGCCAGCAGTAAATGACAAGAGTGTAGAAATATTTTAAAATGAACACCACATTCAGAATTTATATTTAATTTATAATAATCATTCTGCAAATTTGAACCTTATTATAAAATACTGATCCAAAAATATCGAGTATAAGTGAATAAAGGCATGCCACAGATTAATCCCGTCTGTTGTGTTCTAAATGGATACTTGAAATGCTTTCTGCATCTCATTATGGGGTTTCTCACGGCGCATGATGCGAAAGAATTTCCATATGCTACTGCCACTGGTTCATAAAATTGCATCAACTTATAACAATTTTATTATTATTATTATTATTATTATTATTATTATTATTATTATTATTATTATTATTATTATTATTATTATTATTATTATTATTCATGCATTAGACTACTTTAGCCTGTTGTGCCCCTCATTGGTCACACCATTTTTATTAGATCTTCTTATTCTGCTCTATCCTCTAAGACTTGTGGTTTAGGGCTCTCTTCAGCAATCTCTCTATTCTCGTTCGTTGTACATGCTCTAGTCAACTAATTCTATTGTTACTTAGTATTTTGTTTATATCGAATATCCCCATTTCTTGTCTATTGTTTTGTTTCTTACTGTCATCTGACCTAATCACTCCCAATATTGATCATAAAAATCTTTTCTCGATTGCTTGCAATTTGCACTCATCTGTTCATTTAAATACTCAGCTTTCACATAGGCATATCGATTTGGTCATTGTTTTATAGAAATTCAAGATAGTGTGTTTTCCTCGTTTTTTGTTTTTGTTTTTTGTTTTTGTTCTTTTGTTTGTATGTTTTTTTGCCACAAATCAAATTAAAAAGTTCCAATTTGTGAGAGAATGTCATTCTCCCAGATATGATATCTTCTAACCTAACAATTTAATATTATTTATTTGTTCTACAATTTTTTCATCTGTAAGTATTTTTGATCGTATCATTTGTTTCCTATAAGCGTCATTGCTTTTGTTATATTTACAGCAATTGATGATGTATTCTTTCCCTATTTTATTTAATTCATACACTTCTTTATGTGACATCTTTTCATTGTTGGCTATTACTACTTGGTCATCTACATAGACAAGTGATAAAGCTTATTTGGTTCCAATTATCCTCAATATTTAAAACGTATAATTGTAGCTTTCTTTATCGGAGCGCATTGCCAATATACAATTAAACAGAAACGGGGATATTCCGTACCATTGTCTTACGCGCATATTGAATGAATGAATTTTATTTTCTCAAACCACATTACAATTGAATAGACATCAAATTAACTACCATAACTACTCTAGAAATTTATCAGTATCGAAGCTAAGGTTCTCACACACTTTAACTGCCCGGTTGTGTGTATAGCAAAGAACCCTACATAGAAAACCATTTTCACCATTGTGTGTGCCCTTCTGCTCCTTTCTTATACTTCTCCTCAACTTTCTCTTAATTTTCCTAGGAATTCCCCTATCTTATTGACGTTCTCTACCCTCAGTTCTGCTAACATTTTTATTGCCACCAACTGTTGTTGGATATTGTTCCAGATAATATCCCACCACCCTTTTACCATTTCACATTCAATTAGACAATGCAACACACAATCCACTTTCCCACACATAACATATCCTTCTTTTATATTTATTCTTAAACACTTTTAAAAATATTACACCTGTACGCATCAATGCCAGACCCATTCTCCCAAATTGATTGCAATTATCTACATATTGCTCCCACCTCCATTTTTTTGACTGCTTCATACAGATCTAAAGAACTTTTGTCCTCTAAGCTAGTCCACATCTCTTGCTTCTCGATATCTTTTACCTTCTGTCTCACTTCTTTCCAAAATCCACTAACAGTCGCCATACATTCCCCTTTCCAATTTCTTCTAATTTCCCTACCTCCCCGCACCAACCTCTCTTCCCAACACACCTTTTTGTTATATAATACATTCTTTTAATACATTGTTATCTAGTTTGAGACATCCGTACCAATATTTCAAAATTCTCTCCACTTATTATACCTTTGTTTCCCACTCTTCCTAATTCAACCAAACTTATCCCCCTCGGCGAACTTTTGGGCAGCTCCAAAACATTCTCTGTACCGCCCCCTTTGACACTCCCGCATTTCTACTGCATACATCATCTTAGACTCAACCTCAGCCTCATATAAGCGTTCTAACCATTTCATTTACAGTGTAGGGACCTTATACAAACTAATTCTATCAGCTTTCATAGTTAATTTGCCTTTGGCATGTGCACATTTAGACTGGACCTCCCATCTTCCATCATCGTGAATCTCACCCAAGTAATCAAATTCTTTCACTACCTCTGTTGGGTCTCTGTTAATAAACCATCTCTCGTCTCTTCTTAATTTCATTGTTTTCTTTAAATACTATTAGCATTAATTTTTGCTGTTTATCCTTAAACTTCATTCTGCAAAAAAGCTATTAATCTCATCAATGGCATGTTGCAATCCTATCACAGTTACTGTGCACATATATTAATATCTTCTTATATTATTTGTCCAGATGATTGTCTTATACATATTTTAGTTTTAATACAGATATTTTTTCAGTATATTGATGAGATGTTTAACGATGTCTTTATTATCTCAATTTCCCACTTGTTTGATTCTAATAATTGTGTCGAATGCTTTAGGATAATCTATGAATAGTAGATGTGTTTCTCAGTGAAATTCTTTTCCTTTTTTCTATAATATTTTGTATAATATTTTACTAATTTAAATAACTCGTGTCACTCTCTTTTTCTATTTTTATGGTAATCTACAAGCAAATAAATTTATATGTTTTCAGGGATTTCATCTTTCAGTCTCACTTCTTGGAGTGTGAGAAAGTAAAATTGAAATGCAATCACACCCAACTTTTTACGTCATTCTTGTTGAAACGTTCAATTCAGGCAAGCGATTAACCAGTTACTCCTCATGAAACTGGATGTAATAGCTTAATCTATAGAAATGATTTGTCGATCAGCAAAGCACCTGTATAACAGAAGAGAGCAGTTGTATCAGTAGAAGTCTGTGGTTCCAGCCCGCAAAATTACCTTTTATTGTAAATATAAAACATGCACCAAAAGATCGTTCCAGTTACGTTTGAAAATTCAGTGAGGCATTATGGAAATTTGAATTGCTGCTTTATTTTGTCGAAATAGCGTACTACATACTACAATTGTCATTTAAAAAAGTATATATAACTATTAGAAAAATGATTTTGTATTCAAAACTACTTTAAATTGTTTATTTTAACAGAAACGCTTAGAAACTGAACAAACATGAAAAATAATATGAGTTTATGTACTACTTGAAAGGCAATGAGACCTCTTAAGATTATTTCTGTTAACCTCAACGTGAAATAATATGATGGAACTATACAGTGCCATATTATGCAAAGATAATTATCCGCAACCCTCAATCTCGCAGTTTTCCTATTGTCCACACATCAAGCGACGTTTCATAACAGTAGACGAAACACGAATTCATCACTACACGCCAGAAACGAAGCAGCAGTCACGGGTGGATGGCAACAGGTGAAAATGCACCAAAGTAAACAAAAACGTTTCCATCTGGAGGAAAACTCATGGCTACAGTTTTCTAGAATTTTCATGGTTGGTGCTCATAGACTACCTCCAGAAGGGCAGAACCATTATTGAAGTATTACACTTCACTACTGGACCAGCTGAAGGATGCTATTCAGGCTAAACGTCCACACCTTGCGAAAAAGAAAGTTCTCTTTCATCACGATATTGCGCCCTCACACACGTCTTGGATTTTTGCTACAGAGTTGCATGACGTTCGCTTCCAAATGCTTCCACATCCGCCATATTCACTGGATTTGGCTCCCAGTGACTATTTATTGTTTCCAAGTCTGAATAAATGGCTGGGTGGACGACGTTTTGCATCAAAGGATGAAGTTGAAGCTGAGACGGACTCTTATTTTACACAGTTTCTCAAAGTTTGTTTTTCTGAGGGTATTAAAAAGTTGAAAAGTCGTTGGACTAAATGTATTGATTTAAAAGTTCTATGTTAAAAAAAACATTTCTTTTAAAGCCTGTGTTTTCTTGGTCAGGTCGAGATATTTTAAAACTCCCCTCGTATTGGTAAAATGAAACCAGGGAATTGAGAAATCCCTATAAAAATCTCCAGCACAAATACGGCAAGCGTAGGTCGTTTTTATTTTCCATACTTTTTCAGGCATTAACATGTTTATAGCTGTCATTACTTGCACAAATGATTCCAATGTACCAAGTAATAGTAGACACCGTAAGTGGGGGAGTTGGCAAACATGACATTCTACCTGGTTGTTGGGGTCTTATTTGTTGATGTTCCATTGTCATGTCAGTTTTGTTATCACTAACTGCAGGTATTCATTTTAATCACTCTGTAAAATAGCTTGCAAATTAACCACAGAGCAAAGTGTTTTTATGTTACAACGTAAGTGGAAACACTGTTACAACAAAGAATTAGTGAGCAGAAATTTGCTCATCGACTTCCGTCACGTCAAGCAATGTGAAATTTTAACAAACTATTAGAGCAAATAATATCTGCTGTAGATCTATTAGAGTCGGTCGACCACGAATTGCTAAAACGGAAAAAATGCACATTTTCTTCAAAGTTGTTCACCTTAGTTCTGGAAATAAATAAATAAATAAATAAATAAACAAATAAATAAATATAAAAAATCTTGAACTGGGGCTAATTTTTGAGTGAAACTTGTTACACGAGGAAACTGGAACCATATCAACCACATACTTTCAAAATGGTACATGAAAACGATCTTTGGAGTTTTGCGAATGATTCTTTGTGCGACATAAAGCTGTCCTACTTTTAAAAAGAAAAATTTCTACCGATAAAGACTTTTTTAAGCTGAAGAGTCGTGTAAAGTTTACACAATTGTGTTTATGGGCTAGTGAAAAACCCATATGAAATTGTCACAAAACACTTCTGGTGTGATTATTTAGAGTGGTATATGTTGATCCTTTGCTTTGATAGAATAAGATAACACGTTTCAGATTACTGATATATTTTACAGGAAGCGAGAAAATAAACCAGGAACGAAACGGGAGTTGTTTAAAATCCTCTCTGACCGCGTGCAGTTCTCAGGTGAAAGCATGGTATGTGGTCATGCAGCAAGAGTGTGCTAAACAGTATGAGTACACCTTTCAACAAGAAAAGCCGCGCGTGTGTTGTATGCCAACAGCCCTCCACTACGCGATAAAATAATTTTATAAGAAGTTTTGATTTTTATAAGCTATTTCTGATATCCAACAACTTTTTTAAACTGACAGTTCATTTCATATTAAAGTAAAATATTTTAATTTGCATTTAAATGCCTTAAAGTGAATGCAGCTGTTTAAAATGATTTATATTGAAACAGCGCCTTATTTAAATACATAACTTTGGTTATATACCATTAGAAATCTCCAAAAAGGGAATAATGTATAATTTTAATTTGTGTCTCTTCAGTGCATAGTTCCATATATACTTATATTTTAAAAAGCGCAATTTTTCTTCATTTATTATAAAGCATGTATTGGAATCGGCGCTTTCATATTTTACAGAAATTATCTCTTGATATGTCATATAGAAATTAATTACTGAATTAACATGCTTTTCCGAACTTTTGCTAAAATTATATTTGTAGTGGTCTGACTGATTCCTAGATTCAGTCACCTAACGTCTAGCTGATTTTTTTCCCTTTGAAGATGTTTGCCATAGTGTCGGACGAAACGTCAGATCACTACACACATAATTTGACCGTTAGACCACGGCCAAACAGCCCGTAAAAGCAATTTAAGTATCAAGACTCCGGCCATGAAAGCGTAAGCAAATGAATTTACTTTAAAAATTAATAGGTCAATAAAAAGGTCATATTCTATTTGAGATGGGATATTCCAAAAATAATCGAGACGATCAGAACCACAGGAGCGCTTTTCTACTGTTATGTTTTTTACTGTTCCAAAAATATCATCTGCATCAAGGCTGCTAGTTATATCAAGACATTTAAGTTCTACAAATATGAACATAATACAATATTAGCAAAAGAAGAATGTGATAGAGAAAATGAAATCAATGATGGATTGAGATGATATATTTCTTTGCATTTCCGAGAAGGGAACACAGTTTTAGAATATGCAAATGTCTGTAGAATTGCAAGAAATTAAAGTTTTACCTTATACTTTCGGAACTGAAACCATGCCAATAACTTAATCATTTTATATTTCAGGATTTTCTCTTACTAGTCGTGAGTTTTGAAAATAATATTAAATGTAAACATAATTTATTTATACCTTTATTTATTAGCAAGCATCTTCTTAATAATCACTTTTAATTACGTAACTTAGCTTCGTTAAGAATTTGGAATATGCCTGGTATCGAAAATAACAACCTTGCATTTACTTAGCTACGCAAATTTTCGTTTTTCATAATTTTTTTTACAAAATAATAGGATGGAAAGTAAGAAGCATTACCCATATCAGTCAAAGGGGTTTCAGATATCATCCCCACGACGTAGTTGTAATACATATATTAACTCGCATGATCACATTTCACACTGGACTACTAATATACATATAAACCGGACCAGAGATCGCTAGTAATACCAAGCAATCTAAAATAACTTTCAACTCTTTGGTGGCTGGGATAGACATAGTTCATAGAGACAATTTAATTTCATAGAAAACTTTCCCTAGTACCTTTATATTTTATTATATATATTCAGTTACAAGTTTATTTCTTATTTATTTTATAACGATTACAGAGCATTTAGCCAAAGAAAAACATAATGCCAAATAAATTATTGTGGTGAGAAATAATTGTCAATGAATTCGATTAACTACCGATTTATTTTTACCCCCTCGACTAAAGTAAGACTGAAAGATCCATAAATGTGCAAAAGCACTTGTTTGAAAAATATACTACATATAGAAGAGGAGCTGTATATAGAAGTCCTCTATTTCCTGTCTTCTCAGGACATTCCTATGTCAAATGCTGAGTGTCAAATGTCACTCTTTCATTCGATATCGGTCCTGGTGGTGTAGTGGTAACCATACTTGCCTTCTAAACCCAAGATCGCGGGTTCGAACCCGGCCAGGATCGATGGAATTTTTCGGGGGTAAAAATCCCAAGTATGGCTTCCTTCGGAAGGGAAGTAAAGCCGTGGGTCCCGTGTCGTACATTTACGGTACGAAAAAGAACCTCAAGCTTGAAATAAGAGGCCTCTGAGCAAATTTGTCGGCCGTTTCACTCCCTGAATGGGACGCAGATGACCCGAGATGTTAAAGAGCATCCATAAATACATCAATTAAAAAAAAAAATTCATTGAATGTTATAGAATTTCTATCTCTTCAGGTGATATGAAAACAGTAATCAGTGAATGATGGTTCCCTGATTTCTTAAAATATTGGTGACTGGGTCATTATCAATGCTTCTCTTAGAAGTGTTCATTTTTAAATGCAATTTAATATTTGTTTTGGAGTAGTGCTTTCGAAAAACGATGAATCACACGTTAAACTTCGACACACCATCTGTTAGCTAAAAAAGAAAGCACACAGTAGGACAGATGAATTAAAGTTTAGCTATCTACAACTCTATATACTACTTATTTTTCTTACATAAAAATATTTAACGAAAAAAATTTGAAACAGTAACATAGTGCTGTAGTTAAAATGTTTAAGGCAATGCAAACTAATATTTCAAATAGATAAGAGGGTAAATTATGGATAGTTAGTATTTTTGTTAATATAAGGTATTTAGATAAATAATTATAAAATGGCTAAGTTTTCTTTACATAGCAGCTTAAATACCTACAGAATAATAACAGTTTTACATCAAATTTCAATAATTCATGCTCCATTTGCAATAACGAAATTTTACATATGTAAGTTTAAAATTTTACCCAAAATTTCAAAATATTTCTCTCAGAGTATAAGATTTTTGAAATATCAGTACATGCTTATCTAAAAACACTTAATGTAAAAATGGCATATTTACTATTTTGGGCTTATGGTCCCTATTGCAATTGCAGGTCGTACATATTCTTTCATTAAAGTGTTTGAGTGGGTTTGCTGTTCGTTTCTAAAGTAAAAGGCGTGCTGTTTTATGTAAGGGAGCTATGCCACTGATAGAGGCTGCTAGTATCAACACAAAATCTCGAGGCAAATATGTTCTTAAAACACTCTCCTTAAAAATGCATGAATGGGGCTTGAGAACAGCTGACTGCTGGAGTGCCTTTTTCCATCTTTATATATATATGTTTTGCTAAATCTTTGGGGAATGTTATTAACAAGAAAAACCATAAACAGTGAGCTATAAAAATTACCAATCCATGCTATTATCGTGAGTCTCTATAAAACTCTTTATTTTTTATACATTTCAAATGTTTGCTGAAGATCTATACAGGGTGTCACAAAAATACATAGTTAATAAAAGAAGTAATGCTTGCTTGGTTTTAGGTTAAATTCTGTAATGTATATCATAACGACCTCAGTAAAGATTTCCTGATGTTGCATTACTGATTCGGCAGCATTTGCGAAAATTGAAACTAAAGTTTGAAATAGCGGGGGCATTACAAGTTCATCATTACCTGGAGGGTCACGTGCCGTTTGTAACGAGGAAAACTTTTAAAACTTATCGAACGCGTTAACGGTCATAGCTGTGTCTATTGGTTTGATACAAAAGTAATGTAGCAAAAGATCAATAAGCCAGGTGTTTTGGGAGAAATTTAAAAATGGATCAATACGAGTTTTTTTTTTTCAAATGGAATTTAGTTCAGTAGGTTATTAGGAAATCTATAGGACAAAGTGCTGTATGTGTTGGAAAATTTATTAGTCTTTAATTTGCAACAAGATCATGTTCCTGCCCACTTCGGATTGGAAACTGAAACATTTTGAGTGGATTTACGATGTGTACTTGATGCTGTGGATCCATCGATCGGCCATAATCGAAGGTCATGTGATTTTGTGTTATATTAAATAAATAGTGTTTAACGCCGGTTTTTAATGCTGAGGCACCAAAGGCAGTGGACACTGTTGATACATGAAGTTAAAGGATAAATTGGGAAAGGAATTTTTAAAGGAAGAACTCTTTCCAGGTCTATGGTTAGAATATCTCCCCGGCATTTGCCATTTAGAAACTGAGAAAAACCTGGGAAAAAACCTTAGTCATGAAAGACAGTCCGGGAAGGAATCTAAACCGAGACCTCGCTCTCACAGGCCCATGCCTTAACGACCTCGCTTACCCATATCGGTCATTTGTTAGTTCTTTTATTTTGCGCCATTAGAAAATCGTTAGGAATATGGTGCTTCCCTCATTACCAAAAAACTAGATGAACCGAAAATGTATTCCAAACTAAATGCGAATCTCTTGTCACGCATTTGTGAATCTAGTGTAAGTTTTATGAAATGTGTTAAATCAAACGTCAAGAAGTTTTGATAAAATATTAAAAGGAAATTGACTTTGCGCCGCCTATGTATGCCAGTTTATTTATTACTTTAAGTTCTATTAATGAAATAATTGTCTTTCTGTTTTATGGCCACCAATGATAATATTTTTGAGTTCCAATTTTAAAGCATTAATCTAATTGTTCCTCTAAACATTTGTAATATTACACAAAGTGATAAATGAAATTAAGACACATTTTTTATTCCTGAACAAACTACTAACACTGCATTCAATATGTAATTAATACCAATTTTTATTTAGTGCTAAATTACAAAATATTATTCTCTGTTATTCAGCTTATTAGAGTCCAATAAATGTCCTGTGGAAGAATTCGTGTGTCCAGTTTCCTTTTCAGTCAGCCAAATATTTTGTTAACGTTACTTCTTGGTAGAAAACTTATAGATTGTGGTTCGGCTATAGCGCTTTCCGGGGTTCAAAATGGTGCTTGGAAAGTTTGGCTGCAAATGTAGAAATATAAAATAATATAAGTCCCACATATAAAACACTTATAATTAAAAACATGTTGGAAAAGTTACAGTATACAGGTTTATTTGTACAGCACATTAAGATGTCACCAAAAATATCGATCATATACATTAAAATATTGTAAAGCACCTTCAATATAACATGTATGCCAATCAAGACTTCGCCATCAAAAGGCTTTCTTGACTCTGGCCTTGAACATGGCGAACCTGTTCAGATGCGCACAGACTCGGTTCTTTAAAATTTTCTTGGTGCATTAGTGTGTTTTGAATACAAGGCTTGGCTTAACTTTCTACATATTTTTTTTTCATTTACAATTAATTATGTTTTAATGAAGTCATTAGATGGAGTTATAAAGGCTGTGAAATAAATGTCCCTGCTGCTTGTAGTGGAGTATGTCCAAGAAATACAGTTTTTCAATCCCAAGTTAAAGTAAGGTGAAACTTTTGGAACCCTAAAAGCGAAAACTTCTAGAATTTTGCATGCCGACTTAACATATTAGGAATAGTGCATGAGACTATGTTGAATGGAGTACTTAACTTAAATAATTTCTTTATTCACAACATCCCATCCAGCAGTACGTTTATTTAGTCAGATCTTGACGACAGCAAAGGATATGCTGAACTGCAAAGCCGTGTACCACTGATGGAATCATGACTTAAATTACTCTGTATAGTTTGTCACTTTATAATTTACAAAGCTTTGAAGGCACACTTATTCTCGATTTGGCAAACAATTGACCGAGGATTTATTCGCTGATTACTAAGTTTTCAAGACTCCTAAAATGATAATTTGCTGTAGATGGAAGCGGTAATAACTCTTGAAAATTAATCCATAATTTTAGTATTTAAAGACTATTTTTTCTGTAAATGCATAGAGATAGATTATAATGCAGCCGCATACCAGTCAACTCCGCTCTTTGATATCGATGCGCTATGCTTAGTCACTTTTTCGCCAGAAGGTGCTTGCGCGACGAGCGTTTTCAGTCTTAGTGCAGGTTTAGATGTAGTCTCTGTGTATTTTTTAATAGCTTAGGAAATTCCTCCAAGATAAAGAATTGAAAAACGAGATTTATGAAGGATAATTGTATGCTAACAAATTCTGTACGAGAGGTTAGAAGGTGATTTTAAGGAAGAAAGGCTAATGGAATAAATTTGTATGAACAAACCATTTATATTCAACTAATGTTGCACCCCTTAGTGTGGTTTTACTGATAGAACGAAAATTCCCTTTTTCCAGCTGATAAATGTGTGTGACCCCCACAAGCCCCAATGTAACTTCTTGCGACTTGTATTTTTGAAAATCGTTAGAGAACAGAGTCTACAAAAACAGCTCACACACTTTGAAAGAAATGGAAAATAAAATTCGGAAAAATATTTTGACCCTTTTACTCAAGGGGAGCTGCAGGAACTGAAGTGTGGAAATGTCAAACGTTCTAAGTGCCATTATAGAATTTAATCGTTCTCTATGCCCAGATGCATATTCTTAGTCGTGTTCTAAGTACACGGATAAAGTAACTCAAATATTCATTAACAGATAGCGTAGTTCTAAATGCCATGCTATGCTGTCATCTGGTGTTCTAAGCGCCATATGTTATATTAAATATTTTTATTGTAAAAATAAGTTTTCATAATGATTTATGTGTAATAAGTTAAATGCTAACAGGTGTGGGTGATTATTTATTTTTTGTGCTTTTCCTGCACAATTTAGAAAATGGCACTTAGAACGTTTGACATTTTCACTCTTTAATTATGCCAATTTCTCAAGCCTGTACCTAAAACGTGAAGAGAACATAATTTTTCGGCATCTCCCTTCTTGTTAAGGCTAAATATAATTATTTTTATATTTGTGGTTTGTCGCACTCCTTTTGTTCCCGTCATATAGTACCTCATGATTAAAAAGCATCTGCGGTGGAAATATAATATATATCTCTGTACTCTTCTCATATAAAGAACAAAATACTTACATGGTGAACGGCATCTGGATAATCCTGAGTCTCCATGAACATTGCACAATTCAGAAAGTATTCAACGCCTTTTTTACCAAATAAACCATTGGATGCTCCTTTTGGGTTCATATGTCCTCCCGTATACAACTGCATTCCAGGTTGGTTTGAGTACAGGTCTACTTTTATACCTGAATTTGGATGCTCCATACTGTTGATTTACAAGAATTTTCATTACTTTATGATTTACATGGATTAGATTATAGGCAATAACTTATGTACAAGAGCGGTCTGAAAATTCTCCACATAACTTAAACACTGTTTTGTGTTTTTAAATATAATATCGCTTAATATCAATACATATATTCCAGAGATGCTCCAAAGTCATTATGCTGTCTCTGAAGTGGTTTTCAAAATATTCCTCTATAACTGCAGTAGCCTCTTGATTTGGTCAAAAACACTGACAAGAAAAGAAGAGTTTAATCTTTAAGAGGAAGTCAAATTGGGAGGTAGGGGGATGCTCCAACAATTCATACTTCAAATCTCTCAATTTTTTTATTGCTAAAACACATTTGCAAATAGATCCACTCTCTTGATAAAATTGTTTTTCTTCTGAAAACCAGCTAATTTCTAAAGAATAGTTATTAATAATTGATTAGTTTAAATAAAGGACGCTCTTTAACATCTCAGATCATCAGCGTCTCATTAAAATCAGGGAATTAAATGACCGATAAATTTTGCTTACAGGCCTCTTTTTTCAGCCTTGAGGTTCTTTTACATGCCGTAAATCTATGACATGGGACTCCCGGCTTTACTTCCCTTCCGAAGTTCTCAATTTTGACTGCTGTTTCAATACTGGTGTGTGATGTTGCATCTACAGTTTTAAGTATGGGCACATAGTTAGTTTTTTTTTCTGTAAAAACGTTGCAAATACTGTAACTCTATTTGTATACGAACACGTTTTTGATCGCTGATAGCAAACACGGCACCCATCATATGAAAAGTTGTTTTTTCATATGGAATTCTTTATGTAAAATATAACCAACACATTTGTTTGAAAAACTTAAAACCTGAGCAATTTCAAACAAACTCGCCAATCATCTAATAATATAATGAATTCTGCTGTTGCACTTTTTGGACGTGATATACGTACATCATTTTCAAGACTGTTACGGTCAAGTTTAAATTCAGTAGTCGATTTTTAACTGTTCAAAATGAAGAAGAACAGTTTATGAATCTGATACAAATGCACTGGCGTTAATTCGCCTCTTACAAAGAGCTTTTTCACTGCACGATGCTTAATTTTATCCATTTTGTAACATGTCCGATTTAGAAAGTTGTATTATACAAAATGTTTAAAACAATAACAATTATCTTGTTAATTCCATTACCACCTTAGTTCGAGATTCATAACTCTTCAGACCGCCCTCATATATAAAGATATATAAGCAAATTTTATTGTTAAAAGCTTTATGGAAGAACTTTCTATGTTAAGGTTGGTACGCAAAATAAAATGCACATAACATACGAGATGTGTTTCTATAAGTGAAGAGAGTATTGTATCCCCGACATATTCTGATAGTGGGATGGCCATGCATCAAACTTTGATTTTAATTCTTATATTAGGATTCTTTGTACCACAGAGTTTCAAAAGTTCCCAGTAAGGAACAGTTTACTTTGTAAATACAAACCTCGATCCTTCTATTTAACATTAGTTTATCCTGCCTACATGCAGGGCGAGTATTGTGGTCCTCAATCTTTGGAAATAGGGTTTCTCTACTGTAGATAACTTGACGTTGTGGATAGTATAGAAGTTACAGAGAGTGTGATTAACCCTGAAGTAGGCACAGGACTACTTTAAATTACGTTTAATATGGAAAATTTTAATAATTATGCAGCCATTCAAAAATATCCATAGTTGAAGATCCGTTTAGTTTTAACGTCACTTGATGTAAAACATTCATAGCAACAGTACCTGGAATTCCGCTGGATGACAGCTGTGCCATACACGAGCAATTACGCAGCAATTTTTTTTAAGTAAGATTATTAATTCTATTAGTTTATAAATTGGTGTAATCACGAGAGAGGGACCACTTTCTACTATATTACCACTTCTGGTTCAACTTAATTCTTCATGGTAAACTCACTTAATTGTGTTTTTGGATTCGTTTATTTATGGACGCTCTTTAACATCTCGGGTCATCAGCGTCCCATTCAACTCAGGGCGTGAAACGGCCGACAAATTTTGCTCAGAGGCCTCTCTTTCAGGCTTGAGGTTCTTTTTCGTGCAGTAAATGTACGACACGGGTCCCACGGCTTTACTTCCCTTCCGAAGGAAGCCATACTTAGGATTTTTACGCCCTAAAAAATTCATCGGTCCTGGTGGGGTTCGAACCCGCGATCTTGGATTTAGGAGGCCAGTATGGTAACTTAATTGTGTTGTTTGTATATAAAGTTCATACTTCTCTCTAATTGATGACTTACTGATGGCAACCTCCATGTCGTTGATGAAGCCAATTAATCTTTTCCCTGACTGGAGAGATATTTTTACCCTCTTGAGAGTAGAAAGGTATTCTGAATTTGTCATTGGAATAGTTATGAGTACTTTTAATAGCAAGTTCAATCATGAATTAAAATAAAGAGATATCTATCGTAACACATTAAGAATACTCACTCGCATAGAGAAGTTCTAAACCTGTTTCTACTTTGTGATTATCCAAGAAGGAATGTAGGCGGACAGCCTGGGGCGGGAGATACTTCCAGTACCTGGGCCTTGCTCATGACTGTCCCTTTGTGCCTACGCCCCTAATGGGGGCATCTCCGGAAGATAATGTGAGACCGGGCGGTGACAGCGCGGACGCAGATGAGTCCCCTAACATGTTTCCTAAGCCGTTGTAGCTCCCTTCCAAGGAGATCGAGGTTCTCGGAAGGTTCGATCCATACCAAACGGCGGGGCAGAAACCTTTCCAAATTGCAAGACACCATTACACAGCGCCAGTTCACAACACTCTGGCACTTTCTGCCCAGTAACAGAATAAACGGATTGAAATTATGTGAAATGGTAGGACAATTTGTGCAATATAAAATATCCATCCCAGCATTCGTCTAAATGACCAGGGGAAACCACGAATAAACGCTAGGTCAAGACCGCTGGCGCAACGGGAACTGAACCAGGACTCCCGAATGCCAATCTCAAGCGTTACCGCCTAAGCCACCTGCACAGTTCAGAGAGAATGGCACGAAATCTCTCTTTACATTCTTCAAACTGTTCTGTAATGAGTAAATTTGCTGCTTGAAGGTGGAAGCGATCTTCCATTTATTTGGGTGACAATGGTATCACAGATTTCTTTGCCAACACTTTTAGTACAGGTATGTGAGTAAGTTCTACGTCGTTTTGGTTGCTGAAGCATTTGTTCATGTTCTCCCCATAGCCTATCGAGTTCATTGTACAAAATTAAAGTTTTTAACACACTTTTAAGCTTAAGTGGCTCTGCAATGCGTTTCTGTGGGTGGCATGATGTAAAACATTGAAAATCGAAATTTAAATTGATTTTTCTAATTTGGGACGCAAGCCCCTATCTTTAGCGATTCAGCTACTCTTTCGGGATATCCTCTCTATCCTTTCAAGGCCCTCAATTGCCCTTTCTGTGTGCTTGCATTCAGAATATAACTTCTTATGCATTGTAAAGTTTTTGCCCGAAATTGTACCTTTAAACCTAATTATTAAACACTTTTGTGAATCAAATTTGTTACATTATTATTATTATTATTATTAT
Organism: Metallyticus violacea; assembly: GCA_030762175.1. Lineage (NCBI taxonomy): Eukaryota > Metazoa > Arthropoda > Insecta > Mantodea > Metallyticidae > Metallyticus > Metallyticus violacea. Next base: position 28,950,976 of record CM060846.1, on the reverse strand, counting down.
TATTATTATTATTATTATTATTATTATTATTATTATTATTATTATTATTATTATTATTATTATTGGTGGTGGTGGTTCTTTCAAACTGGTACCTCGCCATCTTATTCCATTATAATATGTGTAAATTAATTATTTTAATTTATGGGTTTTCTTTCAGAAGTTATTGTTTAATGGCTAAGTATGAGCTGAAACTGTTTAAGCAAAATCAGTGGTATTTTTATATTGTCATACCATCACCACCGCATGCTTATTGTGTCTTTATCACATATTTTGATTTCTAACATCTCGTTCATTGTGTGTGTGTTTTTCTTATAACGTGCTTAAATATAATGTATCATTTACCTTCCTACAAATGTTACTTCTCCTTTCTTCTGCACGTTAATACAGAAATTGTTATCGTAGCCACCGCATTTTTTCATCATTTCCCCAATTTGGCGCGGTGAACGGAAATCAAAGTCTGTCCCTTCAACGGAGACAATTTCACCTGAAAAGAAAATTTCCGCAGATGTTATAACAACACTCTATTTGACTACCTTGACATACCAAGAGAACATGTTTCTGAGCCTTTTTCTTCTCACTCTTTCTTACAGTGATAAGCTACATTGTTCAATTATTCTTTTATTAACATAAATGTTTAAGTTGTTAACAGAGTATTAAAAAATGTCTACTTAATATCTGTATTTCTCTAAGAACAATTTCATGAACCTGATAATACTAAATTCTGTGACATTACTGTAACTGGTTAACTTTTAATGATGCTGTTTTCGTTTCTGTTTGATGACACACAAACACCTCTACTTTCTAAATATACGATATCTTTTGAAGAATTGCTTATCCTCATTTCATATACTTAAAACTGCCTTATTATTTTTTTAGGCACATCCATACTTGTCCTCTTCAAATCGTAAATTGTTAATGGTCGATTCCATAAGCTCGATCCTTAAGGGACCTCCATAAGAAATAATCTATATAAGTTAGTTTGGGTGATCTGGTGGCCACAAATTCTTAGAAATTACTCCGTCATTCAAGAGAATTCTGATTAAGGTGATACTCAGTTAATGTGAGAGAAATTGTATTCTTTTATTGAAAATAGCTTTAAATGAGTTCAATGTCATCTTGTTTATGTTACGTTAATATGATACGCGTGAGGAATGTAGTGCATCAGAATTCACTTAGTAAAACAATGTTGCCACGTCTCTGCAATCTCTTTCAGTACATGGTTAGTGTCGACAGAGAACGGGTTTGGAGTGATAGTAAATAGATTATTAATTTAATCTGTTTTATTAATTAAACCAATCAGATATTTTTTAAAATATGACAAATAGGAATATTCATAGCTGCCTAATTTTTTTATGTAAAAAGTAGCAGTAGTAACATTTGGGAGTTACCAGGGATCTCGTGGTAGGGCATTACTGTTTAGACGAAAGTGATAACACTAGACACTCCAACTCAGGGGATAGGGCAAGGTTATTAATGTTTGTCCCACGTTAGTGTCCTATATTTACTATTCGGTTTGCCGAAGCCTCACACTAAATTCCAGTCATTTTCGGGGACTAGTGCTGATCCCAAAATGGCACCAAATGATGTTTATAATGCCAATTAGTGCTACAGTGACTAGCAAGAGTTAGGCTCAGAAACAAACTCTGCAGTAATTCGTACGTCTCGAAATGGAATGGTACTATCCGCCTCCTGAAATATACATGAGGATATTTGATGCAGACAGACCACATGCTTGCCAGTGTTGTTGAGTAAAGACACATCTTCCTCATTAGGCGAGTATTGCGTCTCTCTTGAGAGATATAGTTTTTTTAGTAGTGTTTAACGCCCGTTTTTACTATTGGGCATCACAGGCGGTGGACACTGACGATACATTAGATGAAATGATAAATTGGGAAAGGATTATTTTTTTTCCAGGCCTAAGTTTAAGGTACTTCTCAGGCATTTGCCATTTATGAGGATTGAGGAAAACCTTGAAAGGAAACCTCAGTGAGGGAGAATGGTCCTGGCGGGAATCGAACCCCAGACCTGCCGTTCACTAATCTGTGCTTTAACCACATCGGTCATCCGTGGGGATATGTGTTCTCTCTGAAATGCCCTTTGCATGGCAACGATGGAATTCTATATTCCACAATGTGTACCTAAAACACACGCCGAGCCAGCAGTGTGACGTATTCTCATTTAGATAACAATAACAAACGAGAGGGAATATTAACACCTCAGACAGTGGCGACGTTGCTGAGATGCCCCAAAAATACTGGGTCTTGCATTGCATTTATCGTTAATTTATTGCTGCTGTCTATAGAAAAAGTCATATAACTTGATCAAAACAACACAAATCAACACTATCTATTGCCTTGAATTTTTCATCACCACAAATACACATTGTCCATTTTTACCTTTGACTTTACATTTTAGGACTGTCATTACATTCACCATTTGTCACCAATAAACTTTTAAAATGTTTTTCTCTTTCTATTCATACATTGTGTGTGACATCATTGTTACTAATTGCCTTACTTGGCAACATTCTTTACCATATGCCACTTCATTGCTTTCGGCCATCTTATTACCTGGCTGTTCAACTCTGATCATGTTCTTAATGCTTTTAAATGATATTTTTATTAAATATTTTAAATTTATGTTTGTCTTTTTTCAGAAAACCAGGTTATATTTACCTGCCCTGGACCTCTTTTTTCCTTTATTTTAATCATTTATATTTTTTGTTAATTTTAGTAGAACTTAGATTATTGGGGCTCCGCCTATCAGTTTTTTTTCTCTCATTCTTTTGCTCATACTTTTTTGATATTAAAAATTGAAATTAGCATAAAATGTTTACTGCATGAGATGTTTTTTTAGCAGCATAGCAGCAATCTGGTGGTTTCTGAAGTTTTAAAGTTGTGGCAATAATGTGCTATTGCTTCCAAATATTGAATCCTATCACTTCATAAGAGATGAAGTAACCTCTCATCAATTTGCAGAAACAATTGCTTACCTTGAAGCCTCCTGGCTGAATTTCATACCATCCAATTTGTGGCCACCATGTAGTCTATGATTAAATGCAGGAGATTATATTGTGTGGAGCCAGCTGGAAAGCATGTAGTCAACAGGTTGACATTTTTGCACCTCACATTTGAGGTGAAGCATGTGTAGTCTTTTTCTGTCTATGAGGTGTTTTATGTAGTTCATGGTTACAAACAATGTATAAAAATGAACAGTTATAGTGCCCTATATGTAAATTGAATGCACTGAAAAAAAGTCATGTTGCTTAGTTTAATATTGCAATTTCTTTAACTTACAAAACATGCCTATAATTATGATTAATTAGTTATTATATAATAATAACTATGTAAATTCTAAACAAAACATATATCATAGTTAGAAATAAAATAGCTTAACTTAGAAAGTCAACTGTTTGTAAGTATATGCTTTAAAATGAATAACACATCATTTAGGAAGATACAAGCTTTGAAATATTACCTCTCTCTTGTTCATTTCTTGCCTACTATGTATAAGTCAATAAGCAATGCATTTCTATTGCATCCTCCATTTTATGCTCATTTTCTCTTTGCCCTTCTTATATAACATTAGGTATTATATTTAGATATATTTACTGGCAGTGATATAATACTTTACCTGTGGGTGCTTCTTCAGTTGTGATCATAGTGCGTTTGTCTGCATTGATTGTAACAACATGCTCATATATTCCCTTAGGCCCAGCATCCTGTAACACCAGAACTATACATGTATTCAAGTTTGTAGATTCTTGCCTTTCCTAATTTATATTAATGTTCTTTCCTTATCTATCTGCAATTCTTGCTGATGATACCAGCATGCAGTAAATAGCTGTGATTTATATGAGTATGAATAATGTTTAATGTATATTATCACTTATAAATTTTTATTTAAGAAATAAAGAAAAATTTGTACAAAATGAAAATATACATGACAAGAATATTATACAAAAAGCAAATCTACATAGATGGCTTCAACACTTTCCTGCCATCAAAAAGGAGTTTATTATGAATGAATTTTAGTACCAAATGCTTTTCCCTCCAGCCTAAAAGCCAAAATTAATATAGGTAATTAATATTTTTATCTTGAATTTAAAAGATTTTATTAAATAAGAGTGTTCATTGTTTTATAAATGTCATGGATATTTAATTGGTAATGATATGCTATCATTTTTAAAGATATCTAGTTTCTTAATAAATGAATTAATTCTAATAAACAGTGGTAAACCCTTTAAATCTGCTTTTAGAAAATACCTGTGTAATAATTATTATTATTCTGTAATGGAATATATGAGTAACAATATTTTATACTGAGTTAAAAACACTGCAATAATTGTATATCCATGTATTTGTAAACATTTATATAATTTATAAAATTTGTGTGATGGAGTAATTTGTCTATTTCTACTTCTCTGGTTTTTATTGTTTGGACCGAATTGTTCTAGGTGTTGCTGTGTTGCTTTTTCGTTTTTATTGTAATTATTTTTAAGCAGATGTACACAATTTTTTTTAAATGTAGAATGTGTACTACTGTGGTAATTGTAAATAACAAATTCTATGTTTGTAAGTCTCCTTGACACCTTCATGAACTCACTGAATACTCCAGGAACTAAACTAATCTAAACTAGAAAAAAACTGTGCAAATAAATGTGTATAAAAGGAGTTCATTTAAAGCATTGAAAAATAGAGATAAATGAACTTTTTATTTAAAGATGTACATTTTATTTTGTCATTTTATACAAATAAAGTAGATGCATATATACTAAACCAGGAAAGTCATGAAGTAAATACTAGACAAAAAATATATCTTGATAAGCCCATTACTCTATTGCTATGAATGCATTATACTGAAAAGTGTTTTTCCCAACATCTAGAAAACTTATCTAGTATTTGCAAAGCTTTCAAAACTGCTCTTATAGTAACAACAACAACAACAATAATAATAACAATAATAATTTTTCCTTCCATAATAAACATTACATGTTTTTGTATTTGTCATTAATAAAAACACATACATTTTCTGTACACAATTGTTAAGATATCATAACTCATCTAGCCAATACATACTTGTTTGTATCAGGAAGTTCAACTCACGTCAACTCATATTTAAATTTTCCCCTTTTTTTTTGTTTTTATGAAACTTAGTAGCCTATTGTATAATATTTTACCCATTATTGAGGAGTCTTTATCAGTTGTCTTTTTATTGTAAATTTACTCTCTGAAAGTTGTTTTGTGTTCTTGTATGATACTTATGATAGTGCTTATTTAGCTTGTCTAATCCATCTTTGCTAACTACAAACATAATTACTTTATACATATATAATGATACTACAGTAAATTTTTCTTAAAGAATATCGGTGTGAAATAGCCTATAATTCTTTTGAGTATATGAAAGACAGTTTTTATGTTAATGTTCAATTAAAATTTTATTTTCTAATTTCTGGTAGTATATTGTATATAAATAATTGTTCCATTATGATTAATATATTAATTGTAAGTAACAAATTTTTAAACTTGTTACTTTCTTTGTGTGAAAATTTTGAAATATTTTATGAATTTATGGAATCTTAAAATGCTTTTCCAGGCATTTTGGTCATGGACAAATTATATTCATAGTGACCTGACATTGTTTCCGATGCTATGGCAGATATCTTCAGAGGAACAAGGTATGTGAACTTGATATAAAACAGCTGATTCTAGGAATCAGTTCTTGATTTTATTTATATGAAGGCAGTTATTGATCACATTCTAAAATTATTATACTTATGGAACAAGTTATTCTATAATTTCAAAGTATATATGCCCAAGTTTGCTGAATGATGCACTTATATGTCTCCATTAATGAAACATATTATTTACATCAATTGTCTTTTAGCTAAAGGCATAATCAGATAACAGAAATACAATGTAACAATATTAGTAATTGTACTTTATGAATATTAGATTTAATTTTGAGAACAAAACAAAATTTTTTGGCTCAAATTTTGCTGGTTTCCCTTAGTAAAAAAAAAAAGCTAGCAAAAGTACTTGTGTCATTAAAAAGTAACAAAGACATGGCTTTGATTTCTAGGGAGAATTAACAAAATAGCATAAAATTTAAACTTATAAAAGTAGTTTAAGAATAATATGTGAATTTAGATGAAATTTCACCATGTAAGGAGCTAATTCAGACATATGGCATAATCCTGTTATCATATTTATGCATATATTAGGTGGTAAACAATACAAAACTAATTTTGAATGGCGAAAATTTTCATACTGAAATATAGTATAATATAATAAATTATTATTGAGGAAGTCACTCAAATTTCACTATTTTGTTCCACTTACTTTGACATGTTTCAAAAACTGTTGCCTTCATCTTCAGTATGGTATTAAAATGTTGCTCTATGGATTTTATGAACTTAGTGATGAGGTTACTATAGTTTGGGAGATCAGAATTAACAAAATTTTCTATATTTTTGTTTATGAATGTATTTTCCCATACTGTTAACTCTATAGGTTTTTGAGGAGCTTTTAAGAGTTTTGGTTTCTTTTGGAATTTGTGGTTCTTTTGCCAGAAATGGTCTGATACTGCTGATTTTTCCATGTGTTTTTATTTTACATTTCTCATGTGTTCCTTAAATTAAATGGTGATATTTCTTTTTGTTTTGCCTATGTATTTCATATTGCAGTCATTCCACCCATGGGCACACCAAAAATGCCAGAAGATTTTTAAAGAGGCAAACATCATTTTGGCTTCAGTAACAAACATAGTTTTTAAAAAGAACCTCCTATAAACCAACACAAAAGACAAAATTCTGCCAGGAAAACAATCAGGCATTTACAAAATCAGTTGCAAAGATGACATCAGTTGGTCTACAGCTGATGATGGAGTGAATTCTCTTGAAAATTTCTTTCATTTAAAAAAGTGAAGTAAAGTATAATAGTGTTACTGTTGCTGATTTCTTTTATCAAATGATACATTGCTTCACTATTAACAACTTCTGTTTACTCACCATTAAACCTTAGGATTTATTTTTAGCCTACTCTAAGGCTAAATGAACCAATTTATTCACAACCTATTGTTTATGAACTATCTAAACATCAATACTTCTTAACTAAATATAAATCCTTACAAATAATGAAATTTTATTACTTATCGTTAACAAATAATTTGATAAAAGATTTACTGCACTAGTGCTTAATAGTGTAGCGTTTTACTTCCTGAGGGAACTGTGCACATCTGTTCTATCATTGAAACAAGAATGGTTCAAATGGAATGAACATTCTTATTTTTAGTCTACTGTAAACATCTGTTTAGAATGATTCAGATGCCAACTGGAGGGAATTGAGAAATATAATTTAGTTTAATTCCTGGAGCATTCAGTGAGTTTGAAAAGCAGTTACAGAGACCTAAGAACATAGAACTTGTCATATACAATTACCACAGTAGCACACAATCTGCATTTATAAAAAATATTGTATGCATCTACATAAATAGTTGCAATAAAAATGTAAAAGAACACCTAGAGCAACTCAACCAAACAACAAAGACAGAGAAGTAGAAACAGACAAGTCACTTAACCATATAAACTTTACTATATTCATGTTTACATATGCATTGATATAAAATTATTGCAGTGTTTTTAACTAAGTATATTATATTATCACTCATATATTCCTTTACGGAGTAATAGGCCTTTCTATATAGGTAATTTATAAGAGCAGATTTAAAGAAATTATCATTGATTATTACAACTTTTAAGTTAGAAGGAATAGCATTTTGAAAAAAAATGCATTCATAATAAATTTCTTTTTGATGGCAGGAAAGTGTTGAAGCCAGTCTATGTAGATTTATTTTTGTCTAGTATTCTTGTCATGTATATTTTCATTTTGAACAAAATTTTCTTTATTTCTTATATAAAAGTTCATGAAGGATAATATATATTCACATAGAAGAGTTAAAATTTCAAATTGCCTAAAGAGATATGTTTACGGAATTTGGGAATCCACACAGTGAAACTTTTGTTAATCTTATTTTGATTTAAAGTAAAACACTAAAAATCATGTCGTCACATTAAAACTCTCTTTAAGTTTCACAAACACACTTATAAAAGTAATTTTGGTACATGTTTCGTGAGGTACATTCCTCACATTGTCAACCAAGAGTCGTCGTTTTGGTTGACAATGTGAGGAATGTACCTCACGAAACATGTACCAAAATTACTTTTATAAATGTGTTTGTGAAACTTAAAGAGAGTTTTAATGTGACGACATGATTTTTAGTGTTTTACTTTAAATCAAAATAAGATTGCCTAAAGAGATTTCTGCACGAATGTCTATTATGTGTACCAGTGATTATTTGCATGGTTTTTTTCTGTACTAGGAAGACATGTTCACCTTTTAACTGAATTTTCCAAAAATATAAGACTGTACTTCATTATTGAGTTGAAATAAGCATAATAAACTGGCTTTAAAGTCTGTATTGACTCTAACACTACTAATGCACATATTGCAGAGCTAAGTTTAGATATAATAAGATTGATGTGATCTTTTCAATTCAGATGGATATCAATTATTTAACCAATGAATTTAATATATTTGGTTTGTAGAAGTACATTGTTGTAATATTCTATCTGTAATTGTGGATCTGGAGATCTGTGAGTAGATGTTGCCATTTTTTATAAAATTTCTCAAAGTGGAAGCAAAATGCTCATATATCAACATATAAAGGATTCTTTATTTTACCTACCTGACCAGCAAGATTATAATATCCACGATTTGCAATATTTATTGGAGTAGGCTTTGTTGTCTTGGCACTAGGTTTGAAAATGAATAGGTTGTCAGGAGTTAATTCATAGGAAACTTCAGCTTCAACTTTACCAGGAAATCCATTTTCACCATCTTCACTGACATATCTCAGAATTAGCTCTGTGCCTTTCACATATGGCTCCCATAAAACCTGCAAATTTATAAATCTTAGTTTAAATTTGCAAATAAATCAGATCTATGCAGAATGCTTTTTCCTCCCTCTCTAGAAATGTATTATTGTTGAGCTCCTCCACCTACTGTAATTATTTTTCTCAATTTGTATTGGGATTAAAAGGTTGTACTGCATTCATTTAAAGGTTTAATCACTGACACTTTGTAAATAATGAATTTTGTCACTACATATAAAGTGTTTTAATCAGTCATGTTTATTATTTTAATTTGGCATAAGATAAGAGAGTTGATTTGGTACGGATTATTATAACTCTTTTTTTCTCTAATTATTTAATACTAATAGTTTATACCTATGGATGCAGTAGTTACTTGAGAGACAATCACATGAAGATGAAAAATTTTCAAGTCATTTGAAAAGTTTCATATTTTGTGGGCTTAGGAAATATTTGAGTATAAATATTGTAAAAATGTACTAAATAAATTATTTTGTTATTTCTCTAAATTTAATTTCCAGGAACTAACTATGATGCTTCAGATAAACAGAGGGTTTTAGTTAGATTTTTACTGCTACTGTCTGTGTTTCTTGCATCTCTTATGTCTATGTATGATTTATCTTATAAAATCATATTGGTGTACAATGTTCTATGATACAGGATACATCAAGGTGTAGTCACTTGATTAGACAAGCAATATAATTAACAAATATTATAACAATAAATTATGAAAAAAATAAAAATGAAAATGTAAATATCTTCAAAAATTAAAAAAATTCACCTTAATCTTTCTTTCTACAAGTTTAAAGTACTAAAGCTATATGACAAAAATTTGAGACCTGTTTACAGAAAAAGTAACAAAATATATGGCAAGTTAACAATTACACTATATACAAGGAAAAATACAAGCACCACCAGAAATTCAAACTTTTATTATTATATTTCTTCTACAAGTTTATAAAAACCCAAACACTGAATAGTATTTGAGAACTGTTTATAGAAAAATTAATAAACATGTTACATATTATAATAAGAAAATGTATTAGATGAAATGGAAACACAGATACCACTATATCTTATAAGTTTTATAATTAGCTTTTATCATGCAAATTTATAATATATTTAAGAGCTGTTTATAGAAAAATAATAAATATATGCATAATAATAAAATATGTGCAACTTATATATTATATTAATACACTGAAGGGGAAGAATGCTGGGTTATTATTTCCATGTTTCCATGTTTCTTAGTTCAGATGTGTTCTTCTGTGGTACAAAAACAATGGTCAAGAAAATAACTCACAGTTTTGACTTAAAATAATTTTTGACATTTTGTTAATTTTATGGAGTAAGGTAATTTTTTGATAAGACCGAGTGGTGGAAACAAGAAAGTGCAATGAAAGTATTTTTGGAGACAATAAACATAGGTCAGATTTAAATGTGAAAGTACCAGTGCACAATTACCTGTGAAAGAGAGCTCATGCCTACCTAATGCAATGGTAGTGAAAAAATCAGATTTACTTGGAAATATATTGATTCAATTATCATGTAAAAATAATATTTAACCATAAAACGTCCCTTGTATTTGATGCAACTAAAGGCTTAATTATATTGCATAAATGGAATCTTGCTTGCTGCAAAGCATTGTTTTCTTATATTCTTTATCATTTAGAATGACTTTATGGTTTCCCAGTTGTGTAATTTAATTAAGATCTGGTAAATGCAAAGAGAAATGTAGAGAAATTAGCACCCTATGGATTAATATTTGTAATTGAGATGTAGCTAAAATATTTTTAGAGAACTGCTGCTAACTACCATGATTTGAATCCCCCCCATACACGTGCATGCTCGCACACACACACATGGATTTTGAAGCACATATGTGTTTTGTATCTAATAAAGTAATAGTCTATTTGCTGACTCCAGCGGCACGATCTGTTATTTATCTTTTACTGTATCATTTATAATTTCATTTTTTTTTTCTGAAAAATTGCCTGTTTAGTGACTTTTCAAGATTTATAGCTCATTATGAAAAGGTGACTGATGTTGGTGGGTTTCAGATTCAATTACATTATAATTAATATCATTTTCATATCAAAGAACTTTAGCATTTAACTTGAATCATTAAAAGGCTTGATGTTAAAGAGCATCCATAAATAAACTAATTAAAAAAAATTAAAGGTGCACAAAACAAACAACACTAATGTGATGAGTTTTCAAGCATTATTAATGTGTTAGTCTGTTTTTGAGAAATAACTATACAAGATTCAGCTTGGATTTACATTTCTTTAATAATAATTCTTCCTAATCTTCAAATATATGCAGAATTTATATCACTTTGTAGTCATGCTTGTGGTCAGCATGTCTTCCTGCAAACCAGAAGCCCCGGGTTCAAATCCCATAAAGTCAGTTGTCTGGGTAAGGTTTTTGTGGTTTTTGCGAGTGTTTTTCCTTAAACTGAAAAGGTGAATGCCAGGTTAAGAGTTGTGGACTCCAGTCTAATTTACACATTCATTTCATCATTTATTCATCATTTCTTTAAACCTTTGTTGCTATGAGGGACGTTAAACTATATAAAAAAAATAGCCATACTCTTTAACAGTCTTCCAATGAACTTAAGCAGTTATCAATCGTGATTTAAATACAAATTTTCTCTGCCCACCATATAATATAAATCACATGAACAACTGTAACGAGTACTCTAGAAATATTTGAGCTTTTAACAAAATAAAATTTTAATTAACAGATCAATAACGTTATCTAATTGGCTCTCATGAATTTTCTCCTTTTTGCCTCTGAAGATCTTCAAAAAATGTTCAGTGATACTTACAACATCAAATCCCTTGGTTCCACCATTAACAGTATTCTTGGTGCTCCTAAATTCATTAGGAGTTAGTTTGTAATTCACACCATTGATAGTCAAGTTGGCACCAATTATTCTATTGTCTACCCTTCCAAGGATTGCACCAAAAGCAGGGTTATCTTTCAAATAATCTGTAACAACAAATATTATTGTTAAAGCATACATATTTTTAATATTACAGTTGGAATAGCTTGAAAATAAATTGTCTTTAACACATAATTAAGTGGAACACACAACAGTTAACATATTTTCATTTGCTGCAGGTGAAAACTACAATTTTTCCACAAATTTTTTAATATATTATATTTTCAATTTATTAATGGCATTCCTATAATTTGACATTTTTTGTAGAAAGCAGTTTATAATTATTCATCAAAATATTCTTTGGTTAGTTTTAATGTTATCATCCTGATAATTATTTGCACCGCCACGGGTGGCCGAGGTCGTTAAGGCACGGATTCGTGAGCGGGAAGTATGCGGTTCGAATCCCGCCAGGACCGTCCTCCCTGACTGGGGTTTTTTCCAGGTTTTCCTCAGTCTTCATAACTGGCAAATGCCGGGGAGGTACCTAAACTTAGGCCTGGAACGCTTCCTACCTTAAAAAAAAAAAATATCCTTTCCCATTTCATTTCATGTATCATCAGTGTCCACCGCCTGTGGTGCCTCAGTAGTAAAAACGGGCGTTAAACACTACTCAAAAAAAAAAAAAAAAATCCTGATAATTATATTAGCAAAATATTAACACAGGGGTGAAGTCAAAGCAAAGTGCTATCAAACTCAATTATTAATAGATTTGAACATGTTTTTCCTCTCATATATTCAATTTAATTTAATGTCCATGTTTTGAACTCTACAGTCTATAATATAATATACATCATGAGCCTTAATCTTAATAAATTTTAAGGACAGATCATAAGATATTACTAATATAATATATAGTAGGATGATAACTGACAGGAAAAAGAAATGATGGAACATATAAAGGTAATCATATGAACAAGGCAAGATTTTTGGCATGAATATTACAAATTCTAGAACATCTTCACCACTAAATACAGATTTACAGTTACAATCATTTCAAGAAATACTTCACCCATTAGATACCAGTCCACTTAAAGTTATGATACAAAAAAAAGGAATTCCATTTGCTTCTTAAAATATCTTCTTTTTATGTCTTTTATAATTTTTAGTAATTTGACATAAATTTTGATCCTCATATTTAATATATATATTATAAATTTTAGCCCTACATAATTTTATAAGTAAAACTATATTTGTAGATATATAATGACTATGAATGTATTTTTAATTTTAGGTTAAATTGTTTCAATTTAAAAAGAGAATTAATAAAAATAATATTATAAAATTATGCAAATGCAAAATTAACTAAATAATTTCTGAATTCAAAATTTCACCCTAACCAAAAATTTTTTCAGTATGTTTCTGTCATATTTAACCCTTGTGTGGTATCAGCTCTAAAAACATATTATATGTGTGAAGTCTGTTTTGACCCCAATGTGAATCAAGCAAATGTGTGATGCAAAAATGTAAAATAAATACAAAAAAACAATAATAACTATATTATTAGAACATTTCACACATTGTTGAAATACAACTTCATTGTTGCAAGCTGTAATTAAGTTACATACAAGTTAATGAAGAATTATACAGAAGTTATTAATAGTGAATCAACACATCATTTGATCATAACAGTCAGCACAGTAATACTATTATATCTCACTTACTTGCTAAAAATATAGAATATGTTTAAACAGCCAAATGCTGGAATCTTTATATTCATGATATAGTGTTTGTTTTTTATAATGAAAAGTATTTTCCCAAATTGACAACTCTACTGCATTATTGGCTGTCTTTTAATCATTTTGTTTCCTTTTAAAGTCATGATATTTGGCCCAGAAATGTGCTGCAACTGCCTATTTTTCCATTATATACAAAGTGTCAGTGATTAAATCTTTCCTACCGCCACGAGTGGCCGAGGTTGTTAAGACGCGGACTCGTGACCGGGAGGTCTGGGGTTCGAATCCCACCAGGACCGTCCTTCCTGACTGGGTTTTTTTTTCCAGGTTTTCCTCCCTCCTCATAACTGGCAAATGCCGGGGAGATACCCTAAACTTAGGCCTGGAACGCTTCCTTCCTTAAAAAATATCCTTTCCGAATATATAATTTCATTTCATGTATCATCAGTGTTCACCGCCTATGGTGCCTCAGTAGTAAAAATGGACGTTAAACACTACTAAAAAAAAAAACTTTCCTAAATCCACTAAAATATGCATATTTTCAAATTATATGACAATTTTTCATCTTCATGTGATTGTCTTTGAAGTAACTACTGTATCCATAGCTATAAGCTATTAGTATTAAATAATTTAGAGTAAAAATATCTCCAAGATAACTCATTCTAAATCAGTTCTCTTATTGTTTGCCAAATTAAAATAATAAACATGACTGATTAAAACACTTCATATGTAGTGACAAAATACATTTTTAATACCACTAAATTTGTTCTGGGGAACCAGTATGATATTATATTCTTTAAAGAGCTTTTTGAATTTATTTGTTTTTGGATGGTAATTGAATTTCTTGTACTTGCAATTTTCATTCATTTTTTTGTGTGTGTCAAATATTTCTTTAGGTTTCGTTTATTTCTTCTTTGGATACTTTTATGGATGAGAGTCATTTTTTTAAAAATTTCAATATTTTATCTCTAGGAATACTGAGAAATAAAACATTAACATAAAAATAAATAAGAAGTATCTCCTTCGGAAAAGGTTTTGCTATTAATTTTTTAAATTTATACAAATGAATTATTAATTCTAAGACTGTTGAACTTGTTAAGAGAGTTGAATTTTCCAGAATGCTAATTTGACAGTTTATAGATAGTTCTGGATTTTAAAAAATGAAATAAAATAATATTACTATTCTGAATGCTACAGTAATAAAATAGATATTATATTAATGTATTAAATTTTGTGCTTACATATCAAAAGTACATAAAATTTGTTAAATTAACAAGCTGAATAGGAATAAATATATTACAATCTCCCCATAAGATAAATGTAATATAAATTAAAATCATATTGTTTATTTAGCTAATAAAAGGAAGTTTAACCCCCAGCCACTCTTACTTTGAAATTTCAAATGGCATTTCACCTTGTAATACAAAATTTTAAAAGGGATTCAGGTTTTATCACATATTTTATTTTCTATGGTTGCCTGGCAATCTGGATTGTTACCATTATTTGAGTTTGAACAGAATAATACTACAAAAATGATTGTGTATTTAATGAAATAGTTGTTCAAAATGGTCTATACCCTACTACAAGAATGACTTATTTTGATTCTATCCAAATTCAAATAAGAACAATAATAATCCAAGTTACCAGACAGTAATAGAAAGCAAAAGATATAACAATTAAAAGTTAACTATAATAAGGTAAGAAAGTCGTTTGAAATGCCAAAGTGTCTGAACGAGGATGAGAAGCTGAAAACTAAAATGTAATCAACATTAGTTTCAAACTTCCCTCATTATACTCTATATTTGGTTGTGCCAAATTAACATACTTTTTGTTTAAATTTAATTTAAATAAGTAATTATTCAGAGAGGTAAACTTTGAAATGAAGATTCTCCTTTTCCTAGTATAGCAAAAGAAATGTTGTTTCCTCAACAAGAGCAACACTAATCCTCATAGCTGAAAGCAGATCTCAAGATGGAGGTCATTAAAATTATTTAAGGATGCCTCATATTCTTATCCAAAGCTTTATATCCACAGGCACAAGGTTGAAAAAATGTTGTAATAAACACTGCTGGATAGGTTGTGCTAACTGAACTTACAAATAAAAGGGGAAACAAATATTGTGAAAGTACCATTCACTGAATAATATGAATGATATATTAATTTTTCCTGAAAATATTTCTACTTTTATTGAGCCAGATTAAATGCTCATACAGGTTAACATACCAGACTGTGGTTTTCAAATTCTCTCTGTTCACGTGATACTTTTTGTCTTAGTTACTAAGTATGTTAAAAAGTGTTTACAATTATACTTTATACAAAATGCTGAATTTATTGCTCAATGGGCAGAATATTGGAAAAATGTGTTTTGATTTACACCATTAAGTTTGGCCATAATAATGTTTATGGCTTCATTACTTACGTTTTCCTTTACAATTCCTGCTTACTAATTTCGACTATGGTTTTATTGGAGAAGTTCAAAGTTGGGGCCAATTTCTTCCAGTTTTCCTCTGTTAAAATTATGCATTTTCACTCTTTTTTATGCAAACCGCCACGGGTGACCGAGGTCGTTAAGGCGCAGACTCGTGAGCAGGAAGTCTGGGGTTCGATTCCCATCAGGACCGTCCTCCCTGACTGAGGTTTTTTCCAGGTTTTCCTCAGTCCTCATAAATGGAAAATACCGGGAAGGTACCTTAAACTTAGGCCTGGAACGTTTCCTAAAAAATCCTTTCCCAATTTAACATTTCATCTCATGTCAGTGTCCACCACCTATGGTGCATCAGTAGTAAAAATGGGCGTTAAACATTATTAAAAAAACAACCCTTTTTTATTCATCTTGGTGAATGAATGTATACTGCCATAAGACCGGCAGAGAGCGTGTTCAGAAAGCAACATTTCATAAATGACAAAGGGGCCACCGGCTGCGGTACGGCAGCGTAGATATAAAACGCTGCGTGAGCGGACAAGGTTTATAAATTATAACTAAAATCTTATACCTGGTGAATCACTTGTTCCTATTTTTTTCGAGTTTATTTAACACGCTAAATGAAAGATGCGCCTTGAGTCTATCTTTACTGTTCCCTCTACACCTCACACATCATACGCAGATAGAAAACGGCTTTAAAATTCGGTGAATAAGTGGCTTAAGGGGCAGGAGGTACTCGCTGTATAAATTCATTCAAAAACATGGTTGTCTCACACTGAGAACTGCACCGTATTCTATACAGCTTATTAACTTTTATCCTACTACATACATTCTTACCTAATCCATTAAAACTCCTATTGAGCAAGCCATCTATCATATTCATTAAATATTAAAATAATTTAAAACGAAATGGCGGATCTGTGCAAAGCGGAATGTGAAAGGTTACCCCAATTTAAGACATGTCTTCATAATGGATAGTGTACAGTCGCATGGATGTTAAATAAGTTAATGATTCAACTCTGGCATAATCCACGGCATTTAACGTTTTGTATGTCAGGCGTAATAGGTTGCGCCAAGCTAATATTGATGTTGACATTCCAAAAGAAGCTTAAAACAACATTAAAGGGTTGTAATATTCAAGTAAACCTTCGAGGAGAGAGCAGAGTTGTTGCACTACTGAGCTAGCATTGCGATTTAATAGACGTTTGTTGACTGGTTGAGCGGAATTGTTACGTTTCGTTCAGTAATGTGTTCTGTGAATTCGTGTTCGAATCTTTAGTAGAAGACATATTTCTTTTTTACCCCTTATTATATATAATAAATGCCACTGCCTTATTTTACTTTTTTCGACCAATGATATAGTATTACGAAACAAAAATTATGTAAACATTATTAATAAATGACATGAAAGGGATAAGAGTGTTCATGTCTTGTGCTGGTACATATATAATGAACACGGTAACAAATTCATAGTTCGCATTTTAATATCAGTATTAAACTTCACCCAGACAACCTTGTTGTAAATCCTTCAAAATGCGAAGTGTCCAGCCAGATAGCTGCGCCGAAATCTGACATGAATCAACAACCTTCCGTGTGCTTTGCTGTTAGTACTCCTAATCTATTTACTCGTCTCTGTTGTTACTCCGGTATACACAGTAATGTATTTAAACGGCGAGATGAATAATTTCTCAAAGAGATGCCAAAAATATGTGGAGAATGAAAATGGGCAGTTTCAACACCACATTTTATAATTTTGTAAGTAATTAACCCGTTGAATTGGTTTGTGTATTGTTGTATGGTTGGTTTGTTTTATTGTTGCCTCATTTGATAATTTGGTAAGTAACGCTTCTTAAGTTGGTTTGTGAATTGTTGTGCGATTGGTTTGTTTTAATGTTTTACCCTCCCGCTAATCACCGAGACAAGGCAAAACACTCCGTGAGGAAACAAAACTGATTCCACGCTGCTATTATTCTACTTTGTGTTATTTGTGATGATAATTAACTTGAAATTTAGAATGTTATAAGCATTGAAGAATAAAATGGATGAATCACTAACAGAAATTCTAGTAATGTTTAATGTATTCGATACAGTCGGGTGTTAAAAGTGTGGCTTTAACTGTCTAATGAACTTTAATGAAATTGTGAAACAGCAAAAGTGGTTAAAAAGTTATTCTTTTAGGATATACTTCATTTTAAGCCTGAATAGTGTTACTTAAATGCTTTATTTGGTGTTTCCTTCTCAAATTTTAATAAAACTAGTTGAATAAACAAAGAAAATTTTATTCCTTTCATGGCGAGAAGAATTAAATCAGATATGAGAGTACGGTACTTAGCAATTTCTCTTACTGTTTCAGAATATTATCAATAATGTACAAAGTCTATTAGTATCAAGTGAATGTACGAAACACTTCAGACTGCCACGCGGGCCGAGGTAGGTACGAACTCGTGAATGGCAACTCTGGACTTCTGTTCACATCAGGACCGTTCTCCCCGACTGAGGGTTTTTCCAGACTTTCTTCATTTCTTATGAGGGAAGATACCCGAAACTTAGACATGCAACGATTTCTTCCTTTAAATCAAAACTTTTCCAATTTATCATTATATTTCATGCAACACCATATCCACCGCCTGTGATGCCACGGCGTTAAACAAAAACTTAAAATAAATAAATATAACAGAAATCTTTAAATGACGGCGACTAGAAGGCGCAGCATATTGCATATGTATCTTTTCAGGGCACTCCCTGACAACTTTCAGACTTAGCATTTGCATTCCAATATTTATGGATAAAAATAAAATATTTTATCGACATTTTCATGAAATTATTTCAGGTAGTGCAAAATATATAAAGAAAATAATATCATTATGAAGTACATATTCACCTTCCAATTTATCAAATCCTAGAACAATATCTTTGATGTTTCCATGCTTATCAGGTAACTTGATAGATGTTACTCTTCCACCGTAAGTGATTACCTGGACTGTCACCCCATTCTTATTGGTCCAAGTGTATCTTTTCACCGGTTCTGTTCCCTTAATATAACCAAAGATGTCTTCCGTGAGGACCACTTCTCCAGAGTCATCCTCGTCTTCCTTTGCGACACTGTATGCCGAGACAAAAAATAACAGTGACAGAAGATAAAATGCTGACGCCATGTTCTCTTCCAATGTACACCCAACACTCACTGCCGCCGTTTTATAGCCTCACTTCGTGACAAACTTGGAGACAAAGAAAACGCTGAACCTGAGGCTTGAAAGCAAGATAATGGTGCTATTATGGCATGTCTTTTTGTGTCGAAAGAACAATATGTGTAGTCGATGTGACGGAGTTAACTAAAGATGACATTGGGCTCGTAAACATTCTAGTGAAGAACGCTATTAAACTTGTCTGAAATCGTTTCTGTTCCCTTCAATTTTCTTTGATTTACGGTTGGGAAGAAATATGTAATTCTGATTTTAAGATGAAAAACCTGGTAAAATGTTGTCTGGGTTTCCTATTCCTGCGCTGTGACTCTACAATAGTTGAATGTCATTCTGTTCTGGTATTTGTAATACTCTTGAAAGGAGAACTTTCTCCTTTTCATTGGTATAAACAAACAAAACAAGATTATTCCCTTATGTATTATAAGCCTGTTTTATTTTACTGACTTTCTGTAGGTGTATTGAACGCCCTGATTAATTAATTGAAAGTTACTCGCCTATAGAACCCACCAAACAGTGACTTTTCAAATTATCAGATTAATAGTTATATATCAACGGAAAGGGGGAACTCTGATTTCAAAGGAGATTTTTCATAATATCCCTTTTATTATTCGGAAATTTGTTTGGTGCTTTTACGACGTTTATACGCATTGTCACAAGAAATCAACTTCCGGCAGCAATAATTGTCCAGTTATAGCAACTGTTGTTGGTACATATGTACACTGGATTTCTTGTATTGTTGTTTATTACATTCGAATCAGCAATAATTATTGTACTCAGAAGGCTGTATTTCTGTTTCGATGTAGCAACACTATGACAACGATAAATCAGATGTAATCCTGTTTTACAATTCTACTGAAACAGGAATGGATGTTCTTGACAAATGGGTAAGGATATTCTCTTGTTGTCGAGGTATGCGGCAATGGCCAATGGCGGTTCTATTCAAGCTGATCGACATTGCAGCATATAATTCATGTCTTTTTTCGTGAAACTAATGATCAGTGCCTTACACAACATACAAACAGGGGGTTCAGCAAGGAAAGATTGTTTGAAGGAACTGGTTCGAGAACTGTGTGGCATACATATAAAGAAATTTGCTAAAATTCTGTTGGTCTACCATGCAAAGTACATATATAAATTCTTTCGTATCTTTAGTGATAATCACAATCAGGTTAAGGTACTAAGAGCAGGGGAACTCTACTCACAGAGCCATGAGCAAAAGTAGCTCATAATGCAGTTAAAAATGTTACAAAGACAGTTCCCTTCTATTTAGGCTCAGAAGCAGCACTGAAAGTGTGTGAAAACCTACACTTCACGCAGCTTAAGCCCTGCTCATACAAAAATAGAAGAGGCCATTCCCATTGGAATCTGTTCACAGTGTGTTTTCATATGCATGATTTCTTATGTATATTCAATTACATTACATACTATAGTAAATAACTTATATGATACGTACAAAACTTTTATATATTTTATAATTAGAAGATATGGCAAGTAGATGTTTACCTAAAATTCCGACGTTTCTCTAGAATTAGAGTGACATTATTAATATTAAAATCGAATATTAGGTTAAGAAAGAAAGGGAGAAAATCAAATTGAAATTCGCCGTACCGTTGAGAACCACAAAGAAACGGTAGTTCCGTTGCAAATGTTTCTTGCATGAAATAATTTTTGAGCGTGTTTATGGAGTATAAAACTTTTTTGAGGCATATATATATATATATACTTAGTTCCATCCAAAAATTGATCGACTGCACGAGACATTTTTTCAGTTAAAAGATAGAGATTAGCATGATCTATTATAAAAAAAAAACATGATGTCCTTCAATCGTTAAAAAAACGAACATGTTTTTTGTTCTATCAATACTAATATAATGAAAGGAACTGTAATTAGTTTTGTTTAAAACTAAGGTTACAAATTATGGAAAATATACAATAGAATTTCTTTTGAGCAGAACAGGAGTAGGCTAATCGCAGAAATTTATAACTTAAAAAAATAATCCTCCTTGAAAATAGTATGGGATACGCTGCCTTATACAGTATGTTCACAAAACCACTGAGTGGTACTAAGCATAAATAGTGTCGCTCTCAATATTTACATGAAACTAGTGACATTGGAATAAAAACTCAAACATTTCAGTGCCACACTCAATATGTGCTGCGTGCCACACTGCAGATATCAAGGCGCCCAATCAATGCTATTCGCACTCCAACATATCTACGGAGTAAACTCAATGACATTGTTTACAGAAAGCAGGTCGTTTTGCAGAATCATCAGGTTTCAACTTAAACGCTAATTCAGTTTGCAGAAATGAAACCTCAAACGAGTTCGTAGGATGTTGGATACGGTGCATTTAGGTGTGCTACGGGCTAGCTATACACACAGATTTCTTGGGACTGCGTACAAAACTCTCCCATAAGTTTCGCATTGACAGATTGTTTCTTTGAATGACTGAAACTACCATCTGAAAGCACGTTATACTGTCACTACACTCTATGACCTATGGTATTCCAAAATTCTCCAACTACCTTCCTGTGCGTCCGCCATTAACTAACTAAACAGCTGCAGAACTCAAACTGCATTGAAATGTAAACGTACACACAATTTCACAAAATTTGCTTCAATCCAACAAATCAAAAATGACAAGTGAAAGATCGGCAAACAATAGTGTTTTTGTTTATTTTGTTTTTCCTTTTTTTCCCTTTTTCCCTATTCTTTCTTTCTTTCTTTCTTTCTTTCTTTCTTTCTTTCTTTCTTTCGGTGCCATCTATTTTTTCCGCCGGCAGTTATATATTAATAGGAATTCTTTGAGCAGTTCTTTCTAATGGAATCTATATACCTTTAGTAATACAAATGGTTAGAAAGTATGAATTGGTTATAATCACTGAGTATATCTGTACAGACTGTACTCTGTGCTTATGAAATACAATTCTTAATACAGACAGAATTAAGTACACCAGCAACGCCTGTAGCTGAGATTTCATAGGTAAGGGAGTCCAATAGGTACCTTGATAACTACAGAAGGCACATTTTCCAAGTGTAATAACATTTACAGTTTCGGAATTTGTATAAGTAAAGATAAGCAAAGTGGGGTCCAAAACCCTTTTGCCCTTTAAACTTAAACCAATTAGGCAAATGGCATTTAGTTTTAGTTTATTCCCAATGCAATAGCCAGAGGTCCATGGCAATGTAATTCAGTTCGAAAACATGGGTGTGGCGTGGATGCAGGCAGGAGTTATATTCTTGAAAGGATTGAGGGGAAGTAAATAAGGAAGGATGCATTACATGTGGGGAAGTAGATGATGTATCTCACTATTTATTGGAATGTGAAAGAATTAAATGGTGGCGAGATAGTATCTGGAATGATAAATGGGATAATTTACAGAAAAATATGGTGATATTAAGAATGCTATCAAATAACAGTAAGAAAGCAATGAAGAAAACGTATCAAACAGCCTCATTTGTGAGCCACAAGAAGAAGAAAAAGATGATTTGAGAATTTAATTTCTATGTTCAAGAAGCTTAGTTACTTATTAGTTGTTTCTTTATTTGTATTTTATTTCTTTTTGAAAAATTAATACACGTTTTGTGTGATTAATAACTTAATTTTCAATCAATAAAAGTATATTATCATATTATAAATAATGCGGCCATATTTCTTCCACAAAAATCCAAATACTATTACAAATCTTTACATAATCAAAATGTTAGTATCAAAATATAATTTGCACTAAATTTGCTTAAAAATTCGACATTTACCATTTTAATAACTAAATGTGAGGAAATTGTGTTGTTTAGTTTAATCAATAAGGCTTTCAGAATATGTCTGTACCGCTCGCACAGGGTTTTCCGTCTCGGTAGGTGGGCATGCCAGAGCTGGCAGTCTGACTTCCCTTTTTAAAACTGTGAATAAAAATTTACCTATAGCAAATACTTGAAAAGTCGTACTCTCTCAGGTAAACAGGCATTGTACCAGGTAAATACATCCGTATTAAGTGCCATCGTTGTAACGTTTCCCATTTCTTCTCGTAAGTTTCCTGGAGTTCTTACAGTGTGTGAGCATTTGTTTTGTTTACTTTTTCCTTCAGGCTACTTCACAAATAAAAATCACAGACTTTCAGATCTGGGGAGCGAGAGGGTCATACACCATTACTAATCACTCTCTTCAAACACTTCCCTAATTTTACTCATGTACTTCTCTACTGTTTGAGCAGTAGTGGAATGTTGTTGAACCCATCTATGATTTCTCTTCTCTGTCAGCTGATTGAAAAATGGAAACAGAATGTTATTTCGGTACCCCTCTCCATTAACTGTCTGCTCGTAAAAAACAGAACCATCTTGTTCTAATCTCACATCAAACTCCAATTTTATTATTACAAAGAGGGGTTTCTTGTATACAATTTTAATTTTCAGAACAATAATAGCGAGTGTTGTGAGTGAGTGTTCACAAGACAGTTTTGTGCACAAGCTGTGGATCGAGTAACTGTTCAGTCACCAATGAAAGAAGCCACTCACAATAATAACGAACACGTGCTACTAGACCTTTGCGTAGACAATGTACAAGTATACATTTGTAAGTTTTGAGCTTTAACAATTTTGATGCTGCATGTGTAGAATTCGCTGATACCCCAACTCGTGCCAATTTCGGTAGTGATTTTGTTAGCGAACTTTCAAGATTTGCGCAAATTTAATCTAATTGATTTTCTGTTAAAACTGTGTCTTCACTTGTGTTTCTTGTTTTGCATTGAACCAGCAGTGTCAAATGTATTCACAAGATGGTGAATCGTAGTTAGGGAAAGAGGCCATTGCTCAAATTCCCCATGAACGTGAGCTGATTTGTATTTATAACAACATTTACACACAAAATACGTTACTTTAACCATCTTCGCAGTTGACGGATCCATTGATCCTTTCTGTCTGCAACTGAATCAAATTTAATTCGCGTTTAAAACATGAATATTACTTAGTTAATATTTTATTTACTTTAGGTTCTAAAGATGAAGGAAGATTTTAAAATGAAGCTCATTCTGAAATTTGAGTGCTATTGTCTTTAGTTTTTAATCTTGAAGTGTTTAGGTTTAACTTCTGGCTATAAATGAGGAGTTTATTGACTGAATGCTGAGCAATAAAGTATAATCATCACTCCATGTGTGAAAAACTTGGCCATATAGGTTTAAGTTATTCATCTTCACTTCTGTGTATGAAAAACGCTAACATTTATTTCCGAGCTGGTTCTGCATAGCTCCTCCCGTATTTGTTTCGCTTGGGGGTGCAAAATAAATGTATTAAGCAAAGGAAGGTAAGTTTACAAAGCTGACTAACTAGATCATTAAAATAAGAATAAAATACCGGGTTTTACATTTAAAATTATACATTCCATTTTACTTGTGTTTAGTTGGTAGTAGAGTTTTCTTAAGAAAAAGCTTGTGACAAAGTGGTAATGTCACTTTGAATGGTTTTATTAAACAAGAAAGGAGGCCATGATTAACTATAAAGTAAAAGATAGAATTAACTTAAACTTGAAGAGTAAAGGGAACTAAATAGAAAATCATTGAGATGCTTTATATACGAAGGTAAGTCATTAAGGAAGTTACAAATTGATACAAGTTTAAATGAGGCACCTGAAGCTATTACCACTAGATGACAGCATTATTCTAGTGACAATTGGTGGCATTCAACACAACACAATCAATGTTTACAATAGCGAAACAGTTATGGCAGAATGTACAACTCTCTAGAAGCACTCCACTGTGCGATTTTTGTGAGCAAAAGGTATGAAATCAAAGAATATTCATAAAGAAATGCTTCCAATCTACTTTGAGGAGTATCTATCATGTCAAGTTGTTTACAATTGGTTGTCTGAATGGCGGACGTATCGAAGACAATTCGCGTAGGTTGGTGGTTTTGTAACTAGTGAACGACTCAATTCGAGCAAACAGAAGTATAATTATAGACACTCTAGCCGCTACTGTTGGTTGTTCATACGGCATGGCCTACCTCATAATGCATGGATAGGTTAGGTTTTTCACAAAGTTTCATGATGAGTGCCGTGCATGCTGTACCACAACACGAAGTGCAAAGAATGAATCCTGGCATTACAGAATCTTAATCGCTATCACGATGAACACGATATACTATCCCGAATTACCGCATGAGATGCTTTCCATTCACCATTACCAACCCGAGACAAAGCTGCGTTAATGCAGTGGTAACATCCTGCGTCGCCTGCAAAATAAACAAATAATTTAAAAAATAAAGTAACACCATCTGTTGAGAAAGTGATGTTCAGTTTTTTAGAATAACTAAGGCATACTGCTCATTGCATTACAGCCTCAAGGACAAACCGTAAATGTCGACTCCTACTGTATAATCGTCAGGAAACTTCATAAGGCCATCAACGGCAGCAACTAAGATTTCTCTCTCTTGCATAACAACGCGCGTCCCCATGATACAAACAAGACAAATGAAGCGCTGCGAGATTTCAAGTGGGAATCATCGATCATCCTCCGCATAGCCCCGAACATGCTCCAAGGGACTTTCCTATTTCCCGCCTTTTATACACCTTTTTTCGGGTTAACATATTTCCAAATATGCCTTATATTATATTCACAAGAGATCAAGTGAAGGTTTTTTTTTTTTTTTTTTTTTTTAAAGTCCATTAGTTTCTTGTTTTAATGCTATAAAGTTATTCTGTGTTTCA
This sequence comes from Metallyticus violacea, assembly GCA_030762175.1. Taxonomy (NCBI): domain Eukaryota; kingdom Metazoa; phylum Arthropoda; class Insecta; order Mantodea; family Metallyticidae; genus Metallyticus; species Metallyticus violacea. The sequence continues at coordinate 28,925,104 of CM060846.1, read as the reverse complement.
ACTTAAGGACGTGAACCCCTAAAAACCAATGTTATAGAATTAAAAAACGGAAATATTATAGGTGAGAGCACACATTCTCTAAATGTGTATACCTTATTTAATACAAAATTTCGTCAGAGACACAAATTAATTAATTAATATTATTATTAACTTCCGAAAACGACAAAAACAAAAATATCAGTCAATTGCTTTTCCTTTCTGTGACAAAAAATGTGCTATTATTTTGACGCTCAGTCTAGAAAAACTCACGTTAAAATAATTCCGTTGCATTATATTTGGAACCCGCAGTTCTTGATAATTGGCGTCCAAGTGTGATCTTGGACTTGCGAGAGCTGGCTATGTGATAATTCTTATCTGCTTGCAAGACAAATGTAAGAATTATATATTTGTTTATCTTTGAGTACAAGTCTGAAAACTATATGTATCTAAATCATTTAAAATGTTGTCATATATTTATTTTTCATTTTCAATCTTGCAAATAAGCATAAAACATGTTTTATTTTAATAATATAAATGAATGACTACGTTTTACAAATCATTGTGTTTGACAAGGAATGAACTTTAAAGTCAGCTATTTTACAGATTTTTATTTCAAGGAGTTCCAGAGCTATGTGTTTATATAAAAAGAGGCAATTTTAATAAAATACGGTAAATTTGGTGAATTTTATCATGGATCTGTGGATGTCATTTCTCAAGAAATCACCCATAAATAGCAATAAATACTGGTGGGAAAGACCGCCTGCATAGAGAATGACAGACTGAAAGAAACACAGGAGAGAAGAATAAGTGAAAGGAACATAGTTTTATTTGTAAGTGAAATATTTCTACACTTTCAGTGAGCATTACGACATTGCAGTGTTGCTCACTTACTTAAATCCTATTAAGGAAACACTTGTACCAGCTATCTGCATCACGATTCCTCTTCCAAACACGAAATATTCCTACCTAATTTAGTCTATTTGCAGCATGGTTTTTCCCTGGAAGTAGTTGATTACCGCTCGTGTCTGTGTTTTAAAACTGATTAACTACTGGTGTGAAACTGTAATCTGTTTTAAAATACCCTTATATTTGGATGTTACCTCTAAACGGAAAGTTCACATGGAGAAATATAAACGAGACAGCAACAAGAATTTTTTTTTTTTCTTTGTAACGAAAACTTACCGAACGACATATATAAAATATTCAACTCGAACTGTCAACTTGATTAGTATTGAATCCAAAATAGAAACAAAGAAATTGAGGTTAAACTTTTTACTCTGTTATATGCAGATGTTCTTGTAGACCTTTATTCAGATATTATAACAAGAGCCGTTTGCTAATAATAATTGAGGGATACAAGGGAAAAACAATCAAAGTGTACTTTTTACTTTTGGGGGGGGATGTAATTTGACGTTTAAAAACGCTACAAAATTTAACACATTAGATATGCTACTTTTTTCTATAAAAAGTCTTGTGATAGTTTTCTACGCGACCCTTATTTTGAAATTGGTGTCATGTATTATTTATTCATGTTAATTAACAATAAAAAGTCAAATTACACATACTTGTAGATAAAAAGAATCAAAGTCCAATAACTATACGAGGTGGTATTCAGAATATTCGGGACTGGTGCTACCATCTGGTCAAAAACATACTTTGAGACTAAAGACCGTCGTCACCCTCGAAGTAGTTCCCTTCCACATGTATACATCGGTCCCAGCGATTCTGCCATTTTCCAATTGCATCTTGGAAGTCATGTTCTTTGAGGGTGTTTAGCACAGACAGCGTTTCTTCATGAATCCTCTCAATTGTACCGAACCGACGTCCTTTCAACTTGATTTATTAGTTTGGGGAATAGAGCGAAGTCGCAGGGTGCCAAACCAGGCGAGTACGTTGGGTGCGGAACAACCGCCATGTTGTTTTTCGTCAAAAAGCTCCTGGTGAACAAGGAATTGTGACAGAGCACATTATCGTGATGCAACAGCCAGTCCCCCAAATTTCGGGCCGTCGTCTCCGCACATTTTCAAGGAGCCGTCGCAAAACGTCACAATAGTACGTGGAATTCACTGTTTGATTTGGTGGGACGAATTCTTTGTGCACACTCCGCTTGGTATGAAAGAAAACGAGGAGCATGCTCTTGACTTTACTCTTCACTTGTTTTGCTTTTTTTTAGTCTTGGTGAGTTCCGGCTCTTCCACTGGCAAGATTGTTGTTTTGTCTCAACCCTGGACAAGAAGGTTGAGTCATCGGATGCGGCCTGACGAAGCTCCGTGCAAACTTCAACACGCTGCGCCTTCTGATCAGCAGTCAGGTCCTAGGCACAAATTTTGCGGCTACACAATGCATGCCCAATTCATTAGTTAAAATTCGTTGGCATGTCTCATAACCAACTCCCACTTCATGAGCAAGGTCTTCAATGGTTTGACGTCAATACCGCCAAGGTGGCCGAGGTCATTAAGGCGCGGATTCGTGAGCGGGACGTCTGGGTTCGAGTACCGCCAGGATCGTCCTCCCTGACTGAGGTTTTTTCCAGTCCTCATAAATGGCAAATGCCGGGGAGGTACCCTAAACTTAGGCCTGGAACGATTCCTTCCTTAATAATAAATTCTTTCCCAATATATCATTTCATCTTCATGCATCATCAGTGTCCATCGCCTGTGGTGCCTCTGTAGCAAAAACAGGCGTTAAACACTATTCATTCATTCGACGTCAATTCTCCCGAACGAGGTGTTAAACTTTGGCAATAATGTCAGGCGTTGTGCAGCTAACGAACCTACCAGTGTGAGCATCGTCTTTAATAACTGTACGGCTGGCACTGAACTGAGCATGCGACTCAAACATACGTGTACGGCTCATGCTTTGTCCCCCAAATACTTATTGAATCATTGCGAGGGTCTCCGTAGCATTTTTCCGGAGATTTGCATAGAATTTGACGCACACTCTCTGTTCTAATCTTGGATCCATCGTAAAATCGCCACACACTACACACGGAGTATAGTGGAAAGTACTATAGAATATCAACACATCTACCCAGCTGCATGAAACTTAAAACTCTCACTCATCAGATGTGCTAGTGTTGTCACCTAGCAGTACAAAACTCTACTGCATCTACTGTCGAGGTGGCAGCACTAATCCCGAATATTGTGGATATCACCTCATATTATTGAATGTACCAAATTATACTAGATGTTTGCTGAAGAAAATATAAACATTAATGAAACACTATTGAAAAAAATATTCTATCAAAATAATTTATTGTCTATTACAGGTAACCTTGAAAAAATAGAGCTGAGCATTTTTGGAATAGAGTTTCTTCATACATTGTAGGTCATCATATTATGCCTTGGAAAGTGAAATTAAACTTGAATAAGAAGGGCAGGCTGCTCATCAGTCTGCGTATGGCACATTTTGTCAACAATAACGTGGTACTCCTGGGAGCCATTGTAGGTTGTTCAACTGGTTATAGTTCTAGAATAGATTTTGTCAGTTACAATTTTTTATATTTCTCTTATCTTCATTGGACATATCTTTCTGCATTCTTTATTAAGAAATGAAGGCCACGTTTTAAAAATATCCTGTGAACACTCAATGATATTAAAGTCAGATAGTTTCGTGCAGCATCTTCTAAACTGCTCATTCCAATTGCTAGATGATTCAGCATGTTTTTTTTTTATTTATTAAACCCATATCTTTGGCAGATTTCATATGACTGTGCCCATTACTTTGGCCAGGGCACTAATTACAAAAAATTTACAAATTTCGAGCTGATGGGTGATGAAAGCAAAAGTTGAACAACATTGATGCAACTTCATCAGCTCCCTTTCTTGCTATGGTCTCATTGTAGGTATTTTAAAGAGGCTGATTGTTTTTCTCCTGGACACTGTTTTTTCTATGATTTTTATGGACTACATGTGGTTTTTTTCCTGTATAAATGTGTTGGAATGTAGTACTACATACCTACAATCTTATTAGCATCAAAATCTCAAATTTCACCAAAACTGGACTTTCATTGTTTCTCCTGTACCCTTCAAATGTTTAGCAAGGATGAAAAGGGTTTCAGAAAGGCCCTGTCTTACAAATGTTAAATTAGCTAAGTTTATGTTTCTACTGTGACCAAAACATTAGAGCTATAATTTTGCTATTTAGACTGCTTATTTTGACACATTTTTTACATTCACTAAAGTAGATTTAATAGAATTTAAGCTTTGGAACAATAATTACATTGTTTTAAAATTTTAACCTATTTTTTGTCAAAAATGTTATCCCAGAACTTCCATAATTCCTATGTTAATAAAACTTTCTGAATAATTACAATATATTAACTTTATTTTTATGCCTAGAAACAATCCTTAAAAATTTCAAGGCAATTGATGTAGCTATTTCTCCTCTAGAGGTATGTAGAAGAACGTAGTTTAGCAGAAATTGTGATCAAAGAAAAAATTGTTGAAAACTCATTCAGAGCTCCAACCCAGAATATAAACACATGCCTGAACAAAAGTTAGGATCTGTTCAGACTACATCAGAATAACCAACAGCAAATGCAAAATTTCCTCTAGTGAACTGTAAAAAAAAGAAGCTTTTATCTCAAATGATTAAAAGCCATATAATCTTAAAATATTGACAAAATCATAAGTATTTTTAGTCAATGCACATGCATTTTTAATATTAAAAAATTACTTTTAGGCTACACATCATAATAATAGTTATATCATATAAATAAAAAAAAGTCTGAAATTCATTGTAACTCATTATTTGAAAAATGTCAACTTCAAATTTTTGCCTTCCAACTCCCAGTAAATTATTTTCTCATCATTACCATGGACTTATCATTATTTTCATCAAGTTACCTAGTATTATTTATTTGTAAGATTATTGTTTCTCTTATGTAGGGTACAGAACTAAGATAATTTGTTTTAAACTTTGATAAAAATCCATCAAAAATCTAATGAAGAAATGAGTGTGTTAGTTGTTTCAATATTCTATCACAGAATATCTAAAGCTTAAATTATATGACTAAATTAAAATTTTTCTTTTATACATAGCTTCTATAAGCTATTTACCATATAAATAGGGGTATATTCAATATAATTATAGAATATTTTTCTTAATAGAAATTGTTCTTTCAAGCTAGTCATGTATAGGACATAAGTTGGAAATGAAGAATCATACTTGAAAAATTTGGTTCATGACCAGGATTGGAACCATGAATCTTCAGCCTTCCAGACTGATGCTCTTTGGTGACAGAAGTCTTCAGGGTATATAGATACAGAACAGAGAGGTTTGTGATTCTGTGCTTGGAGGAGGACACAGTAGCTCAATTGGTTAGAGTATCAGCAACGTTTCATTGCACATAGCAACATAGATATTTTCAATATTTACAATAAATTTATAACAAATTAATTTATATTTCCCAATTTTAATTACAGTAATAACTTATTTAGAATTTACAGTTACCATAATATTTACACTTCACATATATGTAAAATTTCAGAATATTCTACTTGAAAATGAAAGGTTTTAAATTTCAGTATGTAATTGCCTTAAAACAGAGATGAAAACTGAGTGAATGCATTCATTTAACCAGATTTTTACTTTGAGTATACACTGAATGCATTCATTCTATAAATATAATGGGATTTAAATTGCAAAAAGAATATTATCATTTAATAAATTATAATGTATTAAATAACAGTACCCCATTCCAATTTTTGTTAGTTTAATATGTTTATGTCAAATAGGTATTAAGTCCTTAGTGACTTATGTGTACAAAATATATTAAATTCAATTTGATGTTATTACTGAATTGTTAGCACTAACTCCACTTACTTTTTTAAAACTTAGTTTTAAAACTTAGGACTAGTTTCCGGAGAGGTCCCTCCCATGATCGGTTGCTGTTGACTTAATGAATTTTGATTTTCCGCTGCTTGATGTACTCAGCAAGTTTCTACTGGAACCACAAGGTACCACCACAGGAGCAAACAGGTGTCCATCCCCCATTTTGAACAATGGCAATGGCATTCAGTCAACAGCAGCCGATGATGGGAGGAACCTCTCCCGAAACTAGTCCTAAGTTTTAAAATTAAGTTTTAAAAAAGTAAGTGGAGTTAGTGTTAACAACTTGAACACATTAATGTAGGATATATTACCACTCCATTGCCTACAGCTTCATAAGTACAATTTTACTTAATTAATGTATGCTCAACATTTCATCAAAATGCTTATACCTACTAACAAATGAGTCAAGAGAGCACATTGTTGTTTTTTCCTTTTCTCTGCATCTAAAGTTTTTTGTGGCATTAGATATATTTGTTTTAAGAGCTATTAAAGCTACTGATCTACATTTATTGCTTGTATAAGTAAATTTTTTCATAACATTTAATGGAATCAAAAGTTAGTTCAATAGGGTATTACAGTTTAATAAATTTTATTTCAAAATGCATAATACATTGTTCTCAATGCTTCAAATGCTATTAAATTTGTCTAAAGCAAAATGTGTAAAAAGAAAATATATTCTTATGTTATATGTAAATGTGGGAAACTATAGTAGTATATGCCTAGGTGAAAAGTTATTGTTTTTGTAATTTTTTAGGTTTAGAAATATTCTACATCAAAGTTTGGTAGAATAATATTTTTCCTTTATCACAAGATTCAAGAATACGTTGATAACCACTGTAATTTTCATAATTTTCTAATTAATGGAAGATTATAAGATACTGGATAAACTCAGACACTGATTTTTACTAAAATAATATAAATTCCTAGTGTTCTTAAATGAGCTTCAGTTTATAATGCCTATAAATGCTTTGAACTTTGTAAAAGCTATTAGTAACTCATAGTGTAAGCCTATTACATAATTTATATATTTTGACATATCCCACCTGTACTGTAGTTTTGTGTAAAATAAATTAAAATTCATTTATTCAATTTAAGAATGCAGAGGGTTATTCATGAAATTGTCTTCTCATCTCATTATATACAGCATAATTAATCGCATCTTATAGTTTTGCAGTTATGGTTATCCCTCATTTCAGACAATCTTATGTACACTGCCCCTGTACATTGTAACTAGTTTGACTCAGTTCTTATCCACAAACATGTTTCCCTAGCTTAACTGTTATACTTAGCTTGTATACCTGGTTCAAATCCCATTTCTGCAAAGTATTGCTTTTTATTCATGTCCCCACATTGCTTAGACCTTTTTAGATTGAAAACGTGCACAAATTTCACTTTTGTATGTCATAACTCCAATAAATGGAACATTTTCCAATTTTACCTTTTGCTAATCTTATTTTGATTTAAAGTAAAACACTAAAAATCATGTCGTCACATTAAAACTCTCTTTAAGTTTCACAAACACACTTATAAAAGTAATTTTGGTTGACAATGTGAGGAATGTACCTCACGAAACATGTACCAAAATTACTTTTATAAGTGTGTTTGTGAAACTTAAAGAGAGTTTTAATGTGACGACATGATTTTTAGTGTTTTACTTTAAATCAAAATAAGATTAAAAAAAGTTTCACTGTGTGGATTCCCAAATTCCATAAACATTTTACCTTTTGCGTTACATACAATTCCCAGTGCACAACAATGTGTTTCAATTATCTGGATGTGCTCTTGTAATATGATAATGTGTATTCATTAAATATAAATTATTTGCCTGGAGTGCTTACAAAAACAGAAAGAATGAAGTGAAAAGAAAAAAAATAAAGTTTCAGAGCTTTTATTTATCCTCAATTAATATTGTGTTCTATGCATTGATTTGCTTGTAAATTCTTGTATATAAACATATTAACACTCATTTATTTCTATTAGCATATGGTTTAAAAGGTATTGAAAGTAGCAGTCATTTAAATAATATAGCCTTAGAAACTAGATTTACACATGGATGCTTATATATTTATCGAACATATAATTTACACATATATTTTTTAATGCATATATTTCATTGTTTCGTAATTACAAATTAATACACATTAAAAATTTTGATTCTTTTGATGCACTTTAATACATTTTTTGTGATAACATCTGTAGGAACACATAATTTTTCCAACCATCTACGTGCTTTGTTAAAGTTACTGCTTTGTAGAAAACTCATAGGAAGAGGCCCGGAAATACAGCTGTCCAGGATTCAAAATGCTGCTAGGGAAGTTTGGCTGGAATTATATGAATGTAAAATTAAATAACAAGAATGAATATAATTATTTCATAGTATGTGCTAGTAATTGAAAAGATTAAGGAAGAAATGATAGTCTACAGATAAAAATGTTTACATGCCACCTGAAAGTACTTCTGATATATGTTAAAGAAAAACATTGTTCATAATTCCTTTATACATAAAAATAAGCTTGATAACAAATAAAATAGAAACATCCACTCCACCAATTGGCAGAAAATGACCAAGCAGAATACTACATGATTTTGATGATAAATTTGTTTTCAATAATGAATCAGCATTTCATATATTCAGCAAGATAAATACCAAAATGTTCACAAATCAGGAATTCAGAAACCACATGTAACTGTTAAAGTGTTCTGTAAAGGGTCAAAGAGAAAGTATATGGACCCTTTAGTTCTGAAAAGCAAGAACTGAAAAGCAGTTACTGAACTGTCACATATTGATATATTATTGCAGTGGCTGATGCAAACACTAACAATTATATGTTTTCCAACAAGATTGCACATTAATGTGAACAAATTGCCACCATTGGCTAGAGCAGCAGTTTTCAGGCCTTAATCTGCTGACTCCTAGACCTTACTCATTAAACTTTTATCTCCTTTAGAAATACTTAACCCACTGTACTCATTCCCACCTATTCCTGCTGATCTCACTAAATAGTAACATTGTATGAGTAACCAGTTGCAATGAACTGGAATGTCATGCTGCAGTGTATATAGTTAGAAATGGTGTTTTCTGCATCACACATAATACTGATATAAAACATTTATGAACAGAAACTTAGTGAAATTTCATGCATTTGACTTCTCAGAAGCCACCTTTACTCTGTTTCCAAACCACAAAGTCAGTCATGGTGGTCTAGTTGTAACCATATTTGCCTCAGAGATGCAAGGTTGAGGATTCAAATTTCATGTCTAATATTAATCAGACCACAAACAGCTTATAGGAGTATGGTGATTGTATAGATCCTTGTATTGAGTATCATGTCCAATAGAACCATTTACATATATATACAGAGAGAAGAACTTCATAGTTTACAAAAATTAAGGTAGCACATCTTGTAAAAACTAATACTTTCAGAACTAGTACCATATACTTACATGATGAACAGCATCTGGATAATCCTGGGTCTCCAAGCATACTGCCCCATACTGAACATATTCAGATCCACCTTTACCAATTATAACACCATCTTTGGGAAGATTAGTTCCAGTATAGAACTGCACTCCAGGTTGGTTTGAGTGCACCTCTAATACCCGTCCTGATTCTGGATGCTCAACTCTGTTGATTTAGAAAGATTTTCCTTATGTTATGCACAATAAAATTGAAATATGATGCTCCGAGCTGTAGTAGATAATCTCTAATATCTTACTATCTCTAATCTCTAACTATTAATAAATGTTCCCAAAAAAAGGTTTAAGAAAAGGATTTTATTGCTTTCATTGACTGTGTGTTAATTTTTGTATACAAAATGTGATACATATAACGGTACCCCAACCAGTGTTCTATCACCATTCTATTGCATTTACACCCATACTTATTGACATCAATTTCAGAATAGGGAATATATGGTGGCTCCTAATCTATGGCCCTACTCGAAATTTTGAGCCAGCAACTGAAATTTTACATTAAAATGTGCTTAGAGGCTATTGAGAGTAAAGCAATGCTATCTTCAAAATTAACTGTGTTTGAATGTTGACATGAACTTTGCTTATAAGTTTTTAAATGTATGACATGATTTAGAACCCTTGTATATTGACTGCTTCATAAGTTTAGGGCTCCTTATGTGGTCATGGCTGGATCTAAATTACTTCTCTGTTAATATCTGTTGCAGGAATTTACTGCATTTTTCTGAAAGTGGAATGTCAAATTCATAAACTTTTCTTGATTTTGTTTAAATGAAAATATTTTCTCATAGAAATAGTTGTATTATAATAAATATTTCTTTAAACAAAATTACTTTTTGCTTACTTTTGTTATGATCTCAACAATGTACTGCTACTGATTTTTTCAATTGTTTTAGTCAGATATTTTTGAAATGTTCTTTCATCCTAGTTTCTAAATTTCCCTTAGTTTTCTCTATGTATTTTAAATTACAGTCTGAGTATTCTATTGAATATATTCCTGAGATCTTTGGTGGTATACTGTCTTTTAATGAAGAATCTCATAAATCTTTTGTATTATATCTGTTTTTGGTGCCAATTTTGTGCCTGAGATCTTTCCAGCTGTATAAGAATACTCTGGATGATATATAAATTTGCAACTATCTTTGATATTTTTAAAACATAGAAATTTCTTTTAAGGACTTCTACCTTTTGAATTTATTAATATGTTTATTATTGTGTTAGTATTACAATCTTTTATATTATGATTTTGTGAGTGGAATGTTAACTTGTGTTATGCCAAGCTATTGAAAATGGCCTATTTATGTGTATTTGGGTTATACTGATTGTAAAAAAGAAATATGTACTGCAATAGAACTATTTGCATATTTTTTTTTTATTTTAAAAAAATAAGTTAATGAATTCTGACATTCCAATTTGGACAAATTTAACAAATTTTTATTCCATCCATTAGATGTCAACAGAGAAGCAATTTAGATGCAGCCACAAGACATAATGATTTGTCACTAATACTAACTTGTACCCCTCAAATATGATGTATACCTATATACTACAGTATTCTTACCCTATCTACTTATAGTTGTAATTGCTTTCCATTCAAATTTTATTTCCTGAGTTTTACATTATTATATTTATTTTATGCAAATATATGGACATAAATTTTTAGGGTATTAATTGTAGTTGAATACCATGAAGTCTCAATACTACATGCATATTACTACATATTTCTAATCTTGATTTCAGATATCTTTTTCATTCTGGATAAATACTTTATTATGAGATAGTACCTTGCTATGAACATCATTTTTCCTTTTTGCTCCACATTAACACAATAATTATTGTCATAGCCACCCCGTGTTTTTATCAGTGGCCCTATGTGTTGCTGAATACGGAAATCAAAATCTGTCCCTCCAACACAGTCAATTTCACCTGGAAACAAAATGGTTTCACCATTGTTAGCAATAGCTTTTCAGCTACCATAGAACTTCATTCTGCAATCAGAGAACCTGAGCTAAATGGGATATATAAAATATTTGAATTGAATGCACTCCTGTTAACACTCATGCAGGTTAAGGAGAAGGAGAAGCTTGCTGAAATAAGGCCAAAGATGGTTTCTAATGTGCATAAGAATATAGGAGAACTATTTTCCATAAAATTACCAATATGGACTAATAGTGAGCTTATAAATTTATTAACATTTTCTATAAGTTTAAAAAAATAAATTAAAAATAGAGTGCAGTAAGCACTATAATTAGATAATAAGGAACTAGTTTTTCCTGAAATATAAATATCTAACTGGGTTACAAACAACTAAAAATAATGTATTAGCAAGTAACTATATATATAAAGATCATAGAAATACAATATATCTTTCAGTTTAAATTCCAAAAATATCAAAAGTATTAATCCCATGGCCTATGGGGGAAAAGAAAGAAAGAGAGAGATTCTCATTAACGAATGGTGTTTAATGCCCGTTTTTGCTACAGAGGCACCACAAGCGATGGACACAGATAATACATGAGATGAAATGATATATTGGGAAAGGATTTATTTTTATGGAAAGAATAGTTTCTGGCCTAAGTTTAGGGTATCTCCCTAGCATTTGCCATTTATGAGGAATGAGGAAAACCTGGAAAAAACCTCAGTCAGGGAGGACGGTCCTGGCAGTATTTGAACCCAGACTTCCTGCTCACAAATCTGCATCTTAATTACCTCGGCCACCCATGGTGGTGAAGAGAGAGAGATTTAAAATTTGGAAGAGTTTTCAATTTCTTTTACTATCTAATTTTAGTGTAATGAGCTTCCAACCTCAATCTCATGTAGCTACACTTTCCAAGAATGGCTCAAATATTGCCAAGTACAAGGATTGAACTACATGTTCTAACCCTGGTCCATTTCAAGTTCATATGAGTTTGCATTTCATGTTATGTTAATATCTAAAAATACCTCTAAACTGCATGAACAGTCTCAAGTCTACATTGTTACATAAGGTCATTCCAACTGCTATAAGGCCAAAATTTGCTGAATCAGTAGCAAAATGTAGTGTACTGAGTAAAAAGCTTGATTAAGTAACTGCCAAAAAGGAAATTACTCTTCCTCAAATTCATCAAAATATCTATACTTTTGAGGAATCTACTGCATTTATACTGTAAGTAGTTAAATAAATTCAAAGACAAATGTCCTCAAAAGAAGTCCCTGTTATTTAAAAATATCAAAGATAATTGAGAATTCATATATCATCCAGAATATCATAATAAATTTGGAAAGATCTTGGGCATAAAGTTGATGAAATAGAAACACTGTGGAAGGTGAGACAAGGTGTGTTCATTATAACAATGCTCCAAGCCACACTTTTTTATGTTGCAATGATTGCAATTGATAAAGTAGGATTTGGCTTTATGAAACATCCAATTTATTCACCAGATCTGGTCCTTAGTAGTGATGGAATGTTCCCAAAATTGAAAGAATACCTTCAAGGGAAGAAATTTTCTTTGAACAATAAGTAGGTAATGGAGGCTGTAAAACAATAGTTTGCAGTGTTAAGCCAAATTTTCTTCTGGAAAGCTTATAATTGTTATACCATTGCTGAGATAAATGTGTTGATTTTCAAGGAGTCTAATGAAAAGTCAGGTAATAATAAAAATGTTAAATCAATTAAAAAGGATCAGAGGTAAATATAAGCAGCCACTCTTTTATATAATAAATTACTTTTATGTAATTAGACTCAAGTAGTTTAATGTTACACAGCTGTGGTTTATATTATTGTAAAAAGTGTAAGGAAAAGAGGCACAGTAATTAATCAATATACATGTATATGCATACAAATATAAATATTTATTACAGATGATTCAAATGGATAATATGAAATATTATTATGGTACAGTTGATTTGAATAAGAAGATATATTATTCCTCCTCCTCCTCCCCCTCCCCCTCCCCCTTCACCACCACCATTCCCATATCAGAGCTGGATATAATCTTATTCTGAGCTAATGGAACTGTTTTCATCATGTAAGGGATTGATTAATATCTTATCTTTCCTGCAGTTGATTAGCATAAGCTAGCCACAAAAATTGAATATGCAACATTTGCTGTATATGAGAGAACCATAGTTTCTGATAGCTCTGCATTTTTTCTATCATTGACTTTACTTGGAGTTCTTTATCATTTTCTTCACTTTTGAATTGATTTCTCCTTGTTTGCCATAAAAATCTCATTTCACACATTTCTACCCTTCTGTCTTACTCAGTACTTCAATACTAGTATAACATTGTGTATTATTATTAGTAGTTCTTTCAAGGTTTTCCCTAAATATATTCATATATACTTGTACTACTATTAAGTCTATTGTATTTCTGAATATTTTCCTCTAAATCTGCATTCACTAGATTAATCAATGGTGGACATCCAAGATATTGTAAAAAATTTCACTTGCACTTTTATTTCGAAAGCAATTAATGTTTTAGCTCTTCTTAAGTGTTTACCCTGCATTATCATGACTTTAGTTATAGACATAAAAAATATTTTTATTTTGCATATTATATTAGATTATTTATGATGATTTGATTTATCTTTCAATGCAGCAAATCTACTCTTTTTAAATTCAGCATTTTTAATCCAAAAATTCATGATTTTATCAGCTTAAGATTGTTTATATAATCTAATTGTGTTATAGTCACTAATCATAGAGTGCAATCTAATGCTCTACATGGTCTGAATGTATCCTCAATAATCCCATTAATTTTTCTATTTGTTTGTCTCTTGGTATATTTTATAAGAAAAATATTTAATGCATTTGCCTTGCTTAATAATTTTTTTTTTTGCAAATTATTCTATTTTATAATTTGCTATATGAAATTCATAGCTTAACCCATAAGTTTATGTCAAAGAGTTATGTACCTCTCATTATTTCTTTCCATACCTCATCTATCAGCTTATTTTTTTCCTAGTATTAGAAAAATTTAAAAATAAATTGAGCTACACATTACTTATAAGTTTTTTAACAGGTATGTTTTTGGAAATTCCCAATGTCAGTGCTAGATCAATTGAAGGGCCATCTGATGCTGGAAGAAGGAACTTACTAAATGATGAAAACTTGAAGTTTGTATTATAGATCATGTTTATAATAACATAGATTTATTACCCATGTTGCTAGTTCTAAAGGGCTCTTTGAGTTTTAATAATTTTGTTCCTCTTTCAAGTAATGGTTTTTTGACTATAAATAGTTGGTCCTGGTGGAGTGATGGTAACCATACTTGCCTCCTAAACCCAAGATTACAGGTTCGATCTTGACCAGGACCGATAGATATTTTTGGGCATAAAAATCCTAAGTATGGCTTCCTTCCCATGTCGTACATTTACGGCATGATAAAGAACCTCAAGCTTGAAAAAAGAGACCTGAAAGCAAAATTTGTCAACCGTTTCATGCCCTGAATTGAATACAAAGCTGATGACCTGAGATGTTAAAGAATACATATTAGACCACAATACCTACAATCTATGTGATAAATTCCTGATTATATGTCACTTGGCATTCTAACTTGTAAGAATAAACTTTTTGTTTTGATAAACTAGTTGTGACTTTTAATATATTATTAAAACTTAATGAATGCATTTGGATGATAAGTGAATTTTTATAAATCATATCTTCTGTTTATTTATGTTAGTGAGTTGGTGCCACTAATGGCATTTAATCTTTTAATTTTTTTCTTTTTGTCTATTAACTGCTTGCCAAAACCATTGTGTAGTCTACAAACAGTTAAAAAAATCAGTAGTAAGCAGCTCACTTTTGGTTTAAACATTGAAAAGAAGAAAAAAAATATTAAAATCCATCATCATTACATGGCTTTTCCTTCATTGTTCTACCATTGATAATGCAAAAAAGTGTTACCAAAGCATGCTTAGTAACAAAAACTCATAAGAAAATTACAAGTGAAATTACACCAATTCAAATTATTTATTTTGATGCTTATAATTTACTATCAACATACTTCTTTGAGACAATTTGTTAGAACATTTGTTTAATCATGTTTACAAACATTTTGATTAACTGTAAGAAGTCACACAAAATTACCAATAAGCTAGGTATACTTCATACTTTACCTGTAGGTGCACCTCCAGAAGTGGTCACTGTATATTTGTCTGCATTAATCGAAACAGTGTGCTGATATATTCCCTTAGGGCCAGCATTCTATAACAGAAAAATATGAAAGCTTTACAGACAGTTTTTGGAATAAACAATGATAACTTTGCTTCCCAGCAGAATATATGTCTACACAGGAATTATCAATATGAGTCGGAAACATGAGCTATGTTAAATAATCAGGGTAATTTATAGATTAAAATAATTCTACTGAAAATATGCCCTGGTGGTGGCAATGGTGATGGTGGCAGTGCTCATGGCATAATTTGAAGATATTGTTTTTCAGAAAATGGTTTATTAATTTATTACCTAATAAGTAATTGTCATATTTCCAAAAAACAATGTCCTTACCTCATCTCCTCTCATACAAAAAATAGGATTTGCCTGAGTTACATATGTTTCTATCTATAGCCAGTTCGATCCTGGCCAGGATCGAAGGATTTTTTTCGGGCATAAAAATCCTAAGTATGGCTTCCTTTGTAAGGGAAGTAAAGCCGTGGGTCCCATGTTGTACATTTACGGCATGATAAAGAACCTCAAGCCTGAAAAAAGAGGCCTCTGAGCAAAAATTTGTCGGCTGTTTCACACCACAAGTTGAATGGGATGCTGATGACCTGAGATATTAAAGAACATCCGTAAATAAATCTAATAAAAAATCTAACTATAGCAATATCCATTTAAAAATTAAAGTTATTAAATCAGTTATTGATCTGAATTCTGCTTTCTAAAAGAATGTAGGAGGTAGTCAAACAGCATATACTGCATAATTATGTCATATCTAGTAAAGATTTTATCATAATTGAAATGGTGTATGACCTATAAATTCAGGGAAATCACAACGTAAACACTGATGCTTTATTGCAAAGAAAAACAATAGATAGCTACTAAGATGCTCACTGTACAATTTATTTTGATAAAGATGTTATCAGTCATACTCTAAAATTATAATATTAATGCATATTTATTTCCACAATTTTAAAATATAAATACTTAAGTTTATTGGTTGCTGAGCTAATATAAATTATCAAAAATGTATAAGATAATATTTCAATTGTCTTTCACCAAAGGTATAGTCATATGGAGATAAAATCAAAATATTAGTATAATACTGCAATCCTTTATAAGGAAATCAACCAAATTTCACTAATTTTGTTCCACGTACTTGGACATGTTTCAAAGGCTGTTGTCTTCATCATCAGCATGGTTATGTAAATATTACATTTTAAGCTGTGAGAAATCAGCAAAATAAAGTGAATATGTTCTATAGATATCTAAGCTTAGAAAACTTAAAAAAGATAAAATCCTACATCAATAACTTTTACCCAAAATAGTTCTTTGATGTTGCTGCTTGAACTGTACCATTATAATAATTATTTGTAAATTTTTAATCACTGATGAATTCACAAAATGAATTCAGGTCCTACTATGTTTCACTCAGGTAGTAAATCCTACACTGTTTTAGTTGATATTATTATTATTATTATTATTATTATTATTATTATTATTATTATTATTATTTCTAAATGTTTGACCCAAAAGAGATACAACAACCATCCTTTTGTGCAATAGTTTGCAGAGGGCCAAGACATGCTGCAATGACCACTGTATCCTTTACCATTTATGACGATTGAGAAAAATCTGAAATAATCCTCAGTCAGGAAGGATGGTCCTTGCAGGAACCGAACTCCTGACCTCGCATTCATAAGTCCATGCCTTAATGACATAGGCTACTAATGTTGGTGGAGAGTGCTGTATATATTGGTTATATGCTAGATATGTTCCACATAATAACTAGTATGAGGCTTAGAACTATCCTTAAGAGAAAACACCTTGCAATTAGCTTAATGTTTTAATGCATTCATTTGTACATTATATTTCATTTTCATTTAACTTTAAAATGAACAGAGAGCAAAGACTTTAGCATACTATTGTAGGTTCTCTTTACTAATAAATAAGAATTAATTTCATTCAATGTCAATCCATAATTTTGAAAATTGTACTGTTATGGTGGAGAAAGCAAATACACAAAAGTACCTACATCATGTTTAAAACAGCAAACATCAAACATATCAATAGTACAGTTTCATATGAAACTACATAGTGTGTGAATGTATAATTGCCTTTTTAATTTTATTATGTTCTGCTTTTAAAGCAGATAATTTCTCTGTACATTTCATGTACATCATGAATAATTCTATAAATAAAAAGGACAAATAATTTTTAAAAAATTGCTGCCTGTGATGGAAATTAGCAACTTCCACACAAAGAAATGGCTGATAGGTGGCTAAGTTGCTTTGCATATAATTAAAAATAAGATATATACAATTGTAGCACATTTTAATTCTAAGATATTGCAAGAAGAGGGTTAAATTTTAAATGTAATTTTCATTAAAGTTACTCGACTAATGTATACCTTTATTCCTTAGGCTCAAATATAGGCAATGGTGTAGCAAGGGGTGGGACAGGGTCTTTTGTTCAAGGAGCCCTGCATGCCTTGGATTGCAAAGAATAAGAAAATAAGCAATAGAAAAATAAAAATCTGAATAAAATTAAAGTTGAACATAATTTGGGCCACAGCATTAAAATATTTTTCTCATTTTAAATATTTTAATTAATGTTATAATTTGAATTAAGAAGGCATATACAATAATATTTAAAAAATCTTAAATAATAAAACTGAAAGAAATTTAAATTATTTTATACATTCTTAATTTCACAAATTTTAAACATTACATATTTACACAGGTTTATTGCTAAATACCATCATCCCTTTGATTTTATCTCTATCAGATGACAGGTGTGTTCTGTTTTTATCATGCCATATTTGAGTCATACTTCATGGGACAATTCATATAATTTGTATTATTGTAGTCAAATGACATGACTTATTAATAATTATTTCTGATAACAATATGTGTTATACTGAATATGTGTTACAGCTTTTCTTTGAAATCATGACAAGCCATTACACTCAGCAAGAAGTATTACATTATTACAGCTGTATTCTCTAATTCAAAGATCACAGAAGTATACTACTAATATGTTTACGGAATGTCTGAATCCACACAGTGAAACTATCGTTAATCTTATTTTGATTTAAAGTAAAATCACTAAAAATCATGTCATCACATTAAAAATCTCTTGAAGTTTCACAAACACTTATAAAAGTAATTTTGGGACATGTTTCATGAGGTATATTCCTCACATTGTCGACCAATTGACAACTCTGTCAATTTGGGACAAAATGTCCCAAAATAACTTTTATAAGTGTTTATGAAACTTCAAGAGAGTTTTAATGTGATGACATGATTTTTAGTGGTTTTACTTTAAATCAAAATAAGATACTACAAGTAGTTTAACTTTTTCATCATGTTGAGTAGAGATTAAGATGTGAGGAAAAAATACCCATCTGGCATGCTTAAAAGGAAAAGGAAAGCATAATGGAGAAGCAAGATAAAAATTCAGGGGGTTGCTAAACAAATAAGTATTGAAACCATAATTAACATCAGTCATTTGCTCAACACAAGAAAAGTACCATAGATGATGACATTAGTGTAAGCGATTCATATATTTTTTTTGAGTCAAATGAGTCAATTATGCTAATGCTAGTTCACAAAAATATGTCAGTTTGGATAGCTCCAGTTCATTGGTATCTAAAAAAACATTGGAGCCAAAGCTGGGATTAGATAATGATTCAGATAAGTAAATAGTACAGGAAAAAGACCAACAGCAGTGTGAAATAGTATTCAATGGTCCCATGCACCTTTTTCTGAACCTAAAAAAACAATCAAAAGGGACATTATAGTAATTTCTGTTTTCATAGAATTGATAAAAATGGAGAGAAAATAAAACAAATGTTGATTTGTGTACTTAGTCTCTAGCAATTGAATTTATTCTTTCCCGAATGTATTATTTTCTGTAACACAGATTTCCAAATTTCTCTGGTGCTAAAAGACTGTAGTGACTGGAAGTCATGTTATAGAAACATGAATATTGTGCAGCTCAAATCAATACCAAGTTAAAGTAGCTTAAATTAAAGCAGCATTTATGGGAGGGGAATTACATTGATCATGTTTCATGTTTATTAATTTAGGAAGCTAAAAAACTCTAGCAGTATATTTTAGAAAGATTGATGTATGAAATAATTAATTGGCATCTCATGATTTTGCAGGACACAAAGAATTATTTTTCCTAGATGCAACACAGAGTTCAGAAAAGTTTATAGCTTTGGTAAAATTACTGTCAAATTATGACACAAGGCTACAAGAACATTTCTGATATGTAAAAGAAAATGAAATGCAAAACTATTATTTAAGCAGAGAAATCTTAAAAGTTTTGATTGAATTAAGGTGTAATAAAGTAAAAAAGGCCATAATAAAAAAGGTTAAATTAGCTAAATACTTTTGTGATAATAATTGATGCACAAGAGATGCCAATATAATTGAGTAAATGACTCTCATTTTGAGATAGGTTATATTGAGGAACATTTTATTATTTTTTCCTCCTTATAGTAGAAACAAATATTGTTACACTAACTGTTGTCATTTTTGAAAAATTTAATCTTTGGGTATCAGCATCAATGACTGTCATCATCAAGTCTACAATAATGGAGCAAATATGATTGGTGAAAATTCAGGTGTGAGAATGCAAATATAGGCTTTGAATGCAAATAATTTTTTCACTGTGCACCTGTCATAAATGGAACTTTCTTTCAGGTGATGCTGCAAAATCATTAATTATGGCAAATATATATATACAATTTTCACTATATTTCAAACAGCTAGTGTTGTTCAAAGGCAGGAGACAAGTAAAGGTAGTGCAAATAAATATTGAATACCTAAGGTAACCAAATGCCTTTGAAGAATACAAATTGTTCAAGATATAGTGAAAGTTCTGTCAATATTTAAGTGTTTTATCTATTTCTACTTCTTATAATTTTAGTTACATTCTTCCAAGATTTAATTTTGAATTTTATTATATATATTGTTTAAGATAAAGAATATATACAGTTTTCTTCTAGTCTTTGAAATGATGGGCCATCTTGAACAAAATACTGAATATTTCTCTGAAACCCCTACCTGAAATAAACTGAGAATGCAGACTGAATAGTGTTAAAGTTATAAGCTTCCAGATTGGTGATATTTGTGAAGAAAATTAAAACCTTCATACCCTTGATAATTCAGTAACAATGAGCAATTATGAATCTGTTTCAAATTAAATAACAACCATCAAGTTGCAAAGTTCTGTTTTCACTGATTGTATGGTATTATGCACTGTTTCATGTTAATACAGTGAAAATCAAAATGTTGAGTCCTATTTATATAACACTAAAACTAGTTAAAATTTTTTAAAAATTGTAAAAACTTTAAAAAATTCATATGGAACTAACACAGTGAAGCTCACATGAATTAAATCTGTCGTCTAACACTCTTCATGCTTCACTAACCTTAAAAATATCTGGAACTGGTTTCAAAGTTATGTTATCTCCATCTTCGGCCATGGACGACTGGTGTGAAAGGTAGTTGTTATATAGTATCAGAAGCAATGTTCCGCTCTGGTGAAACTTTGATGACTTTAAAATTTATATTTTCTTCTTATTTTGACATTCTGAAAGAAGAAAATAATAAATTTTATGTTCATAAATGTTTCACCAGAGCAGAACATTGCTTCTGATACTACGTAACAACAACCTTTCACACCAGCCGTCCAATGCCGAAGATGGAGATAACATATCTTTGAAGCCGGTTCCAGAAATTTTTAAGGTTAGTGAAGCATGAAGAGTGTTAGACGACAGATTTAATTAATGCTAAAACTAGTGTTTGGGAGTTAAGGATTGAAGGAGTGAAGAATGCTATTCAACAGGTTTTCTATCTGTATTAGAAGGTAGTGAATATGCAAGAAATAATGAATATGATCTATCCTAACATTAAAAAAAATGAACTACTTGAGGAAAGAAGATGACTTATGACAATTAATTGAAATTGAGATTTAAACCTAAATAAAAGAAAAGGGGGGATTGGAATAGATTCGACCATTGAGGCAGAGGAGGATACTTGTACTTGAGCCTTGCTTACACTGGCCCTTTATGCCTTTGCCCCTATGGGGGGCATCTCTGAGAGGAAGGGATGAGTTGAGAGAGACCAGCAGCACAGAAGCAGACATGTTTCCAGATAGAAACCCTGACACCAGTGGAGGCCCTTCCCAAGCAGTGTGAAACCCTCAGAAGGTGTGCTTCCATACCAAGCACCAGGGCAGAAACCTTTAAAAAGTGCAAGCCATCATCACATCCATCTTTTCCCGGCACTTTCAATTCTGTAATGGAACCAATGGAATAAAATGAAAGAAAAAGGGAGAAGGGAAAATCTGTGGAACTTGAATATCCATCCCAGCATTTGCATAAGATACCAAAGAAAACCATGAATATTCAAAAGTCAGGATGGCAAGCCCAATGGGAATTAAACCCTGGGCCTCCAAATTCTATTACCACCTGAGCCATCTGCTCGATATGAAAGGGCGGGCTTCACATTGTTAGCGTATTCACTATCTTGCATGATGTTACCATGCCTCTGATATTGAATTCATTTATTATTCTTAACTGTTAATGAATCGTCAATAAGATGTGAACAATAGTCTGGGATTATAATGAAGAAAATGTAAAAACAAATAAAATGGTATAATTGTGTTTAAACACATCAGGAAACACTAGATGTAATACTTAACATTATATTGATGCCTTATGACCAGTAATGCTTTTAAACTTTGTTCTTTCCTCACCTGACCAGCAAGATTATAATAAGCATGATTTGCAATGTTAATTGGAGTTGGCTTCGTTGTTAAGGCGTAGACTTTGAAGATTAGTTGACTATCAGCAGTAAGTTGGTAGGTGACTTGAGTTTCAACACTACCAGGAAATCCATCTTCACCATCTTCACTGATATAACTCAAAGTTAGTTCTGTACCATGCACATATGGTTCCCAAACAACCTGGAAAGTTCATAGTTCTTAATGAAAATTAGTAAATGTGCTGGACACAAATGTCAGGTAAGCTTAAATTTATCATTTATGACCTCACTACATTTGAACCAAATGGAGTAGGCCTTTAACAGGAACAAGCATTTTTATATCTTAAAATTTCATAATAGTTACTAATCTGTCATTTGTAGGTAACTAAAGAATACATTATCTTTGATATATCAAAACAGAGTACCTAACAAAAACAGTGACAAATTGACTGCTCTAATGAAGATGAAATATAGAAACATATTGTGATTTTTATATTTTTAAATAAAATAATGCATTAAAGTTCATTAGCAAGAGATCTGGGCAAGTTTTCCAGCATTTTATCAAGGAAAGTATGCATCCTCTTAGCATTATACATTTTTGCGTGAAGTTGTTACTAATAAGATTAATTCTTAAATCTATTTCAGAATAGTAAGATTAAATTAAGTACTATTCTGAAAAATATGTTGGTGCTGTTAATATACACATTTAATTACAATATTTAAAGCTTACAATTGCTTTCTCAAGAAGTGCTGTTTAAGACTCAATATCTATTATTCATGTACATTGGGCATCATGCTGGGACTTTGCACTGATTTTCATTCTTATGAGCAGTTTTGAAATTGAAAAGTCTTCTTTCAGGTTGTAAAATAGGTGGCATCTCATTATTTCTGTCATATTATTGAATTTTTCTATCATGTAGCTCAGACATTAAAGATCTGCTTATCTACTGGTTGGCCCAGATGTGATTTCTGGTAGGGACAAGGGTGTGTGATTTTTTCCCTTTTCCCTGAAAATACAAATACCAATCAACTTTAACCACCAATGACTTTGGGCTCATTTACACCAGCATTATAATCATTGATAATCTCATTAAATGCTTACAAAAACCCTTTGAATTTATCCTAGCTATCACATATACTTCAGTTTAAGTTATAATTTGAAACTTATGAAATTATATAAGTAAATAAAAAATGGCAGGTCTTATTGAGCTCTTTTTCCTGAAATAGTATTGTATACCAACAGTATTGATTAAATTTCAAAGTAAAGAGAGAGAGAGGGGGGGGGGGGAGAAAGAAAGAAAGAAATGTGCATTCGATAAATTGAAGGGTGTAGTGCTATTGAGCTATTCTGGATAGTTATGATTTGAAATATTGTTCCAAAGTAGCAGTTCTATCTGGATCAAAAATGGAATGTTGTATTTCTGGTCTCTCAAGGACATGTAAGAATTTTTACATGTATTGCTAAAAAATAATGGCCTCTTGATGTGACTGAAGCACTATGATTTTTAGTTGGAACTGATTGTCTAGTTAATATTTTTTCCCAGGTCTTTAAGGTCCTTAAACAGAAATTAAGCACCAAGAATGTGCATTATGCTTCCCTGTATATGCAGTATTTGTCTATTGTTAAAAAACAACAAATATAAGCTCTACTTTCATTTTCATTTTTTACACAATAATTATCAAATTCTTAATATCTACACTCCTATGAGATAGAAGTTACTTACTCTGTCAAAACCCTTAGTTCCACCATGAAGGGTGTTTCCATTTTCATTAGAAGTCAAATTGTACTGCACACCATTAAGATCAAATTTAGCATCAATAATTCTATTGGCTACTCTTCCAAGAATGGCTCCAAAATAAGGGTTATCTCCTAGATAGCCTGCAATAATAATACAACAACATATTTTTGGTATAAAACATAAAGCTCTTTTAGATATCATATGATTAAAATAAATTAACTTTAAATACATTATAAGACAGATAATACATAAATTAATTCTTTTTAATAGCTGTGTATAGATAATGAAAAAATACTGCAATTGTGCTCATAATTAAAGAAGAGAGTAATTAATGTGGAAAAATCTCCCTAAAATTGGAAAAAGTTCCAACCTTATAACATATTTCCAGAACAGTAACAAGGCTTATTAGTGAAAAATTATCTCTGAGAAGGTAAAGTAAGCAAGAATTTGTACTGTGTATTATAATGTACAGAAACCAAAGGGTGGAGAAAGGAAATATGGAACAAAGAAGTGGGATAATTTGCAGACAGAAATTTTGGCATTAAAATTTTTGGGATTAGCAGAAAAGAATTTTTGAATCAGTTTGAAAATTATATAGGGAAAGGAAGAGAAAAATGGTGGAAGAAAGCAATCTAAGGCAAAGGAAGATGATCACCTTTAGGAAAGTATTTGTTAAGTTCACTCAATAATATGTATAGTTAGAATGATGTAAGATCCACGTGCACAATGTCAGTCCCAGTGGTGTAGTGGCAACCATACTTGCCTCCTAAACCCAATATCGCGGGTTCGATCCTGGCCAGGAATGATGGATTTTTTTTGGGCATAAAAATCCTATGTATGGCTTCCTTTGGAAGGGAAGTAAAGCTGTGGGCCCATGTCATACATTTATGGCAGGATAAAGAACCTTAAGCCTGAAAAAAGAGGCCTCTGAGCAAAATTTGTCGGCCATTTCATGCCATGAATTAAATGGGATGCCGATGACCTGAGATGTTAAAGAAGGTCTGTAGATAAAACAAATAAAAAAAATCCATGTACACAACAGTCAAGGTGTTAGTTGTATAGGAGCCTGAATTAACAAGCACTCAAGGATCAAGGAATATTGTAAAACTGTAATTGTAATGAGTAGAAATAATAAATACTAATTCGTTCATCTCTGAGAAGGGAAACAAAATCACAAATTTTGCCTTTATAAAAGTTATCTAACGTTAGTCTAACACAAATATTAAGACCATGTAATTATGTGAAACTCTTTGAATATATATATGGAGAAGTGGTATTTTGTTTTATGATTTGTTTTGTGTGTCATTTTTAATTAAGTTTTCACAAAATTTTTTAAGGCTACCAATTTTGGAAATGCTAGACTGAAGAAATAGGAGGTAGATTTAGGGACTATTCAACATATATGAATATCCTGTATAGAATTTATATTTATCTGTGTAACAAAAATGATTTGAAATCATAGACGCTTCTACAAAGCACTCTGGGAGTAGACAGCTTATAAATTTTGTAAATGAAACAACATGGTCACTTTTCACAAAAATGTACCTTAGTAGGCCAATTGTAGGACACCCTAACCCTAACCAAAATGATGGTCACCATGTTAAACTCTTGGAGCAGCTAGCAGAGCTTCATCAAAACTATCACTTTATATGGCAAATTATATCAGTTTTCTGAAAATAATTTTTTGATGTTCACTGTTGACATACCTTTGAAGAAAGGCATATTATTCTCTTCAGTCAGATCTTCTGGAAATGAAGAGTGAACAAGTTACCTGTACTTCAGCAGTAATGTTGAGGTCTAGTTTGTTGTATGAAAAACTTTAGCTAAATTTTTCTTACAAACAAACTAGACCTTAACATGACAAGTTGCTGTGCCCAATCTGTTTTCTGAAAGGATTTCTACAGGTTTGTTTCTGAACTTTCTTCACTACCTCCAGTTCTTGAACTGAATGATTGTGGCAGATCTCATATGGTCATCTGCTGATAAAATTCCTTATCCAAGACATCTTGCATTATTTTTAATATGGTACAGAAATCTGATTGATATTAAACAAATGACTTCAGCAGTAATGTTGAGGTCTAGTTTGTTGTATGAGAAACTTTAGCTAAGTTTTTCTTACAAACAAACTAGACCTTAACATGACAAGTTGCTGTGCCCAATCTGTTTTCTGAAAGGATTTCTACAGGTTTGTTTCTGAACTTTCTTCACTACCTCCAGTTCTTGAACTGAATGATTGTGGCAGATCTCATATGGTCATCTACTGATAAAATTCCTTATCCAAGACATCTTGCAATATTTTTAATATGGTACAGAAATCTGATTGATATTAAACAAATGACTTTGATGAGCTGAAAATTATTCTTGGATTCTTGTTGCACTGATACTGTGCTAGTACAACTAAAAGTTATATTTCGCTAATCATTTCATGCTGCAGTTGCAAATGAGATAAGAGGGATTTGCATAAATAACAGTGCAAGAATATTTATTTTTCTAGCAATTGCTCAGCATAAACAAAAAAGAGAATAAGGCAAGAAATAGGTTGTTAACTATATTTTCAAAGATTATGAGGCCCTAATAAAAGTATTCTATAACCAGCAAGATTTTATTCCAACTCACAAGGTAAGATCATCCCAAGAGTGACCCAAGGATAATGTGCGGGAATTCATTAGCCATGAAGAATTTCCAACATATAGCCCAGGTCTCAAAACACCTGGACTGTGAATTCTATGACATGTTAGAATATATTCCTGTTCTTCAATACACAACAACTTGGAATTTCTGCCTAAAGTGATAAATTACCTATTTAGATATAGATATCTTATGCACAGTTATCATTGAACTGCCAACACATCTCAGTCCTTGTATTAACACTACAGCTGAACATTTTGAATGAATTTATAATACAAAAAGTATTGGTTAAATTATATAAAAATTTATCACTTTTTATTTATTTCCTTCTGATAATTCTTTTTTTCAATTACTCTTCAAAGTTTTAACTGGACTTATGGTTTAAATATATATTGGCAACATTTATGATAAAAATAAAAGTGTCTCAAACATCCTGAATTATAAAATTATAAGTGTAATACTAGATCAAGCTCACATCAAAATCTCTATTTTACTCAAAATTAATTCAGTGCAATGCAGTAAATATTAGCATAAAGTATTTGTTTACCTTTATATCAACCATTAATTTTTAAATTTTCTTCTTTAGAGCAGAAATTTATAAATAGCAAGTTAAGTCCATTCAAAGGCTGAAGGAATATGATAAATTTCTTTGGTTGATTTGAAACTCAATATTTTTTATGGCACTGGCATCATTGAAGTTTATCTCTTTCTCTGATATCTTATTACTTTAGAATTCCTTTAACATGCATTTAAATATATTAAAACTTTTTACTAATTATTCATACGTGTAACTTTCCTATTCATAGCAAGATTCCCTTCTGTGGCAATATACTTTGTTCATATGTAACTTCTCTCTGCTTATGAGCATATAATTATTCCCAAAATAATCTCAATATTAGCTGAAGGAAGGTGTTATCAGTTTAGAATGAACATCAAGCATAACATGAAAAGCTCACCTTGAACACAATAACATGGGCAAGACACAGAAAGTAATTAATGACAAGCAAATTTTTAATTTTGTGGAAAATTAATATTAAACGAAAAAATATAACATTTCAGAAGTAAAACAAAATTATGCTGATGGTCATTGCTGAAGTTTTTGCTCGTTTAAGTAGATCACTCCTTAATGCTAACAAAGTCTAAGTCAAATTGAATTGCATTGATGGAGGAGGATATTCAGTATTTCATCCCAATTTACGACTAGAGTTTTTGCTTACATCCCCAATGGGGGCACCTCAGAGAGGAATGGATGAGGTGAGGGAGACACCGGGCGACCAGGATCAACGAACGACGATGTAGACAGGGACCTTAATATGTTTCCAAATAGAGCACCTCAACTTCGGTGCAGTACCCCCTCCGTAAGGAGTTCGAACCTCCCAGAAGGTTCCGCTTCCATACCAGACGCCGTGACAGAAATTTTTCCAAAGAACAAGCCACCATCACATCGCGTCAGGTCATCTTGCCCAGGCACTTTCGCCCTATAACAAAACCAACGGAATGAAATGGGAGAGCGGAAAATTCGTGGAAGGTAAAGATCCATCCAGCATTCGCCTACGCAACCAAGGGAAACCACTTAAAATTCAAGTTCAAGATGCCCTGCTCTCACACGATACAAGAAATTCACCAGAAAAGTGTCTCCGAATTTGAACATGATCCTACCGAATGCGAGTACCAAGCGTTACCAACTTAGCCATATCGCTCGGTAAGACTAGGTACTTTGCAAAGTAAAACGGGTGACACTTTGTTTCTTGAAAACAAAGTAAAATCATATAAAACTAAAAAGAGTAGAAAATCGAATAATGAAGTTGATAATAAATGTACATAGGTAATGTTAAAAGTTATTTCTTAAGAAACCAGGCAATAATGAATATATATAAAGTGCATAATAAGATAATAGGTTAAAATATGATAAAAAGCAAAATGAATAAACCAATACATGGGGACGTTTGCTAACATATACATATATAAACAATATTAAATTACATCTATGTGATATTTATTCACATTCTGCTCTATTGATGTAAATGTGAGTTATAAAATTAAAGCAAGAAGATAGAACGGAGTGAGAAACTTCTGCCAGACTGGATAAATATCGTGCGATCAGTGATGCTTTTCCCCGCTGCTCGGGTTTTTTTTTTCTATGAACGTGCTCCCACTCATTTGCCGCGCCATGGAGGGGGTAGCGAGCCTGCTTGCTTACTTCTTGACCTTGCTAACTGTCGCAGTCATAGCGCAGCTGTTTCCAGGTTTGCTGTTAGTTTCTTAATTCAGCAATATACATAAAGTGTATTGTACCTCGTGTGTTTACAACGGCACAACATGTCTTTATGGTCTTTATGTATGATTCATAGCATTAACTCATGGTGAAAGAATCATAGGACTATTTTATAGGATACAGTTGATTCTGTTACTTGTGTGAATACCATACTAACCTCTTTTTTCAGAGAATTAACCTATAGGGAACGTGATCAAGCATTTATTTCATCAGGGCTCAGCCATTGCTCACACTGCGAATAATTCCATGAGAGCAATTCACATTGTTTCACAAGACGAAGTTATAAGTAGGGATTTGTGACCCCCTTGGTCCCCCGATTTATCAGCCTGCGATTATTATCTCTGGGTCAAATTAAAAAAATGGCATGTACAAGACGAATCCTCACACAATACAAGAAATTCACCAGAAAAGTGTCCGAATTTCTTAAAATGAACTACAGCGAGTGATGAATTAATTCCTAAAGAGATGCCAAAAATGTACGGAGAATGAAGGCGGGCAAGATCTGGTTGGCAGACCAACCGCTAACGAGTGACACACACATCCATAGGCAAAACGCTCCGGGGGAAATCAAAACTGATCGCACCGTATTTACAGAAATGAATATGTTAAAATTTATAGATATATTTTTATGTTGCGTAACGATATTAAACCAACTATCATATTAAATGCAAGTTGATTACTGTTAAGTTTTATATTTAGTGAAGAATTGTTTACTTGAACATGCAACATATTGTCTGCCCATACGAAGACGCACAATTAGATAAATTCTTATAAAAGATTAATATGTCTTCAAGACAGCGCAGAAATGAATTTATGAACCTTCGTGAAAACCAACATTTAGATAACATTGCTAGAATGACGAATTTTTTTTATATTACAATTAGAAATAATAGGGTTTAGTTTGCAAAATAACTATGCAGTATCGATTGATTAATTGATTTATTTATTTATGGACGCTCTTTAACATCTCAGGTCATCAGCGTCCCATTCAACTCAGGGCGTGAAACAGCCAACAAATTTTGCTCAGAGGCCTCTCTTTCAGGTTTGAGGTTCTTTTTCGTGCCGCAAATGTACGACACGGACCCACGACTTTCTTCCCTTCCGAAGGAAGCCATACTTAGGATTTTTACGCCCCAAAAAATCCATCGGTCCTGGCCGGATTCGAACCCGCGTTTTGGGTTTAGGAGGTGGTAACTACTACACCACCAGGACCGACTGCAGTATCGAAGAGAACAATACATTAGAAAGGTGCTATTTTAAAAATATCTTTTAACATTGTAAAGTAAATCTTAGTGTGATGCTATAATCACACTAAGCAGACACCAGATAAGGTTTTTTTATATTTTATCTTATTTTTTTATTTTATAATATTCAACTGTTACGTTATTCGCTCCCAGAGTTTGTAGTAGACAGTGCATTACTCTGGAGTACAGGCCTTTTAAAGAGCAACGCTTTCAGATACGCTTTAAAGTGCGTTTAAAATATATAATTATAAAATAAGTTCATTCTTAAAATGGTTTACCAACAGAAGTTTAAAAACATACTAATCGCTTTTCTTAAAATTTAATGAAATAAAAAAAATTATCTTTTCGTACTCTTGCGGCAATACAAACCCCTCTAGACAAAGTCATGCTTTTATACAATTTAATATATATGGTATTCGTTTTCTGAACCTTAATATATAAACCCTGTACCACATGGACAATTTCATGCTTTTATACAATTTAACATATATGGTATTCGTTTTCTGAACCTTCATATATAAACCTGTACCACATGGAAATTTTCTGGATAGTGCACCACAAAATTTTAAATTTCTCATTTAATAGTTACCTATTAATGCAACTTGCAGTATACTGCTGCTTTTCTACTTTGAAATATTCTATCAGTTACACCAAATACTCTCAGTTCAGTTTCATTTCAGGAGTAGCAGCTATTATGGGTAAAATCGCCTTTTTGTATTGGTACTGAGTCAAATATGAACTAACACTCCTGTTACAGGGTATGTCCTAATATGTCTAACTAAACTCAAGAAAGCTGAATGAGGTTGTGAAATAAAGTACAATATAGGACAAGTATTTTACATTTGTAACACTGGAACTTCGTTTTATTAATACACGTTGTTTTAAGTTTATATGACCTTCTTTAGATTTTTAAATCTTTTTTGAAAAAAGTTCTGTTTGATATCGTATTTCTTATAATTTTGTGAAAATAAACTACTGAAGATAATTATTTATGTCATGGTAGTCACACCGTACCGAATTTGAGTATATTGTATACTATTTAAACTGGATAATTTAGCATTTACGAGCAAGTTTACTAAAACGGAAGTGTTTAATTTATCAGTTTACATTGTACAAAGCTTATATGATATAAATAATAACTGACTTCCCACGTAAATTGAAGTTTATATATTCAAAATATGCTCTAAGTATAGCAAGACAGTTAATAGGAGAAATTTTTTTTACTATATCTCCTTAATAACCATTAGAAAAAAACTGGATTTTATTTTACAAACTTTAGGTACGCAAAGTTAAATGTGTTTTGTGCATTTTTGATAACCATTTTCTTTAAAACATTTCAATTATGTGACTCAATAAAAGAGGAAAACTACTGAAATGCAACAAAAAATTCGTATCTATAGTATATAAAGTACAAATTTACCTTCAAGGTGATCAAATCCCAAAACAATATCTTCAATGTTACCATGTTTATCAGGTACTTTTATAGATATTATTCTCCCACCGTAAGTGATGACCTGTGCTGTCACATTATTCTTGTTTGTCCAAGTGTACCTTTTCACCGGTACTGTTCTGTTAATGTAACCAAAGATATCCTCCGTGAGTGTCACCTCGCCAGAATCATCGTTGCATTTCTCTGCGGCACTGTATACCAATACGAGAGAGAACAGTGAAAGAAAGCTACATGCTGATGCCATCTTCTATCTCGATATGGCAAACGACCGTACTGCCAGTGTTTTATAGCTTTCTCTCGCGGCAACCTTGAGGACGAGGAAAATCTAAAAGCGAGAGTGGAAGGTGGAAACCAAGACAACTGCTGCAAGTGGCGTCACTATTACCGGATATATTCGTTATCACGTGTTAATGTTAATGAACTATTGTGAAGTGACAGAAGCATCACACCGAATAATGTAAGCGTAGAGGCTGCATTTTATACTGCATTTTGCACATTTTTGCTCATTTACTCAAATCTTTTTGTTTAATATGGACAAGTGTTTAGTTAAACGCGAAAGATTTAAGCAACCATTGTGAAAATGCAACTACTATCTTTCCCGTTCAAGTGAATTTAGGTTATGTATTTGCGTACACCATTTACATGCTGCAAACTTTTCAAATGTTCGCTCTAGTCATAAAATTAAAAATAGTGAACTCATCCCTTTGGCGCTCTCTGAGACTTCAGACGTTTACTCCCTCTTTAATGATGACTTCACTGAAATAGAACTGGACGTTGGTTTGGTTGGCCTTGTCAAAGGAAAGAGCCCGGGACCTGAAAGCATACTACCCGAGTTTCTTATACACCTTAGGCCTTTGGTAAAGAGAGAGAGAGAGAGAGAGAGAGAGAGGGAGAGAGAGGGAGGGAGGGAGGGAGGGAGAGGTACTGAAACTTATAAACTTATAAACCTTAGAAAAGGGGCTTACCAAGCAGCATTTGACACAGTTTGGAGGAAAAAGCTTTTAACAAAACTTATAGCAAATGACATAAATGGTAATATCTATAGTAAACCATTCCTGGATCAATGCTATATACGTATTAAGTATGATAAAGAGATTTCTAGTTATAGGCAAATAAGGCAAGGCGTGCCTCAGGGTTCAGTCTTGAGTCCATTGCTTTTTAGCCCCATGATTAATGATTTTGTGAATTCTCTTTACAGCCATGAGCCTGGAGTTCGGACTTTACTTTTTGCAGATGATGTGATAATTTGGACCACAGGTAGATTTTTTTGAATGCATGGAAAAAACGCCCCAATTAGCATTATTGTTTTTGGAAATGTGATCAGTTGATAATAAGATGACAGTAAACCCAGAGAAGACAACCTTTCAGCTTTTTTCACTTAGCACTAAACACCATGACATAAACTTTAGATTCAAGGATCAATTATTAAAAACAACTGAAAGCACCACCTATTTGGGCTTGTGCTTGGATTAAAAAATAAACTGGACTGGTCAAATTAAAAGAACCGTTGACCGTGGAGAAAACAGGACTAAACTTCTAACACTATTGGCCGGTACAGCCTGGGGTTCTGCACAGTATCCTTTGCACCGCCTGTAACACCTATGTAAGACCAACGGTGGAGTATGGTTGTGAGGCACTTATAACAATTTCTGAGACAAATTCTAAAAGATTGAATATCTTCCAAAATCGTATCCTGAGATTTATTACTGGTGGTACAAGATCTCCCCAATAGCCGCTATGGATCTCCAATCTGGTTTTGGGCCCTTGTGTGTCCGTAGATGGAAAATGGATTTGAATTTTGCTGAAACAATCTTGAGAAGAGAGGGTCATTTTCTGAGTCACTACTGGCCGACTGAGGAGAGGTTGAAAACGCAAAGAACCTACTTAGTGTGTAAAACAATTACATGATACCCTTGATTTTCCTTCTTCAACTCATCTTCCCTTTCCAGATCCCTGGGTCCATTGGAAAATTTGAAATGTTTCGAAGTTTATTTAGACCTTGTCTCTGACGTTAGCAAGAACATTTCTCTTGACTTTGACATGTACGGTCTTGGCTACTATTCATGAACGTTACCCGGCTGATTCTTGGCTCCATGTCTATGCTGATGGTTTGGCTAAACGAACCATTAAAAACGCTGGAGCTGGAGTTTACACCACGGACTTTACATTGTCACATGCTGTTAGAAAATACTTTGAAAATGTGATGGCGAATTAGTCATTATTTATTTATTTTTTTTAAGCCTTAGACAAAATGGAGCGGTGTGGTAAGAAAAATATTGTCTTTTTTGTTGATTCCAGGGCGGCAATTATGACCTTAACAATTTATAATCACAATGAATATGATATCTCCAAGAGCTACATGGGAAAAATTAATAAGCTGTGGAACGTCAAACCGCATTGCACTGCAGTGGATTCCTAGCCACTGCGGGATTTATGGAAACGAGCGGGCAGATGAGTTGGCTATCCCAAATGAAACAACCAGAATCACCTTTGTCTCTATGGCATATAAAGCGTCATATATCCTCCTGTATTAAATCTAACCGCTTCAGCCTGTATAGAGAGAAAGCTTGTGGAAAAAAGTGAAACTCCCTTTTGAACAAGATGGAAAGAATTCCTAGTTCTCTGCCTAGATCAGTTTGCGTGGCTTGCTTTAGACTTGTTACGGGTCATGACTACTTACAGTCACCTGTATAGAACTGGACTGACTGAAACAGATGCATGCTCTCTTTGCGACCATGCGTATCCATGACTGAAGAGCACCTCAGCATTTGCCCTGCTGTTCTTAACTATTTTTCTTTTCATATTATTGACAATGCTTTGGTTATTTTTGTCGTTTTTCTTTGTACTGGGCTGCTCGTCGACTTATGACCGAGAGGTCGGGGACGGGCATAGGATAAAAAACATTACATTCTGAGTGTGTTGTATTCGGCGAAAAAAAAAAAAAAAAGATAAAAGAAAAGAAAAGTTGGAAACATAGCGCAAAGTTTTATGCTGGAACAGGTCTCTCGTGATGGATGTTGATGGTGTAAGGATGAAAACAATGCACTCACATTTTTAAATCATTTTCCTAAGGTTCTCTGTAAGGCAGTTGAGATGTGATTCAGACTGAACTCCTGTAGAGCATTCTATGCAGAAATACTTTCATTGACTCTAACGACGTTTTAGGAAGAATGTAGACAATCTTTAGTCTGTTGATCCCTCTTTACATTTGTTTTTCCACTGTGATAGTACTCCTGAAAGAGGCCAACTTGTATGCGTTGAGAGTAAACATAGTGGTTATTACAGTAACCACCCTGCTGCAATATTTAATACCCGATGCTTATACTCACTCTACCATTTGCGCTGCATATGCTTCGATATTGTAAATTTTCTCTCCCCACTCAATTTTACTAGCAATTTTTTTCAAAATTAACAGTTGATTGCTGATTGTTGCTCAATTGAGATTATGTCCTGGATAATTTCGAATCCACTGAGAACGTTATATCGCTTTGCATTCTTGAGTTACACTGCCTCGGCTGCCGCGCAACCTGCCAATTCGCTCCTCAACTTCCCTCTTCCACGTATTTCTACATGACGTCACCCCTATAACTCATTTTCACGTTGTTTTCCTTCCTTTGTCTATCGAAGTTTACTTATTTGGAACATGTTGTGTAGATTGTAAATTATAGGCGCGACAATGCTGGCCTGAAAATGTGTCGCTCAACTTTCTTGGATGGCACTAAAACCGAGCGGAGCAACTCAGACGATAACGCTTGAGACTTTCGTTTGAGAGGGTTCACATTCTTTGGGGCCAGTCAACTTGACCTTGGGTTTTTTCGTGGTTTCCCTTGGGCGCTAAGGCGTATGCAATGATGGATCTCTACTTTCCACGAATTTTCGCTCTCCCATTTCATTCCGTTGGTTCTGTTACAGGATCGAAAGTGACAGGGCGAAGTGGACTGGCACGGTGGGTTGGTGCGGTATGATGGTGGCTTGCACTTTGGGAAGATTTCTGCCCCGGCGTCTGATATGGAAGCGAACCTTCTAAGGGGCTCGAACTCTATAGGGAAAGGGCTCTGTTGGCACCGGGGTGTTTTTATCAGCAAGTTTGAAGTGCCGAAATATTATCCATCGCCCCGGCCAGTTCAGTCCATCCTAGTACTGAACAGGACTTATAAACGAATTCACATCAAAATTTAGCAATGAAAAAATGAATCCAAGCAATCAAAGGAGATATTTAAGACCAAACATAGTCATAGTCATGTTCCAGTCGTTTGCTTATTTCTCAAATAAAGTAAGTTAGCTTAATGTATAAACAATTTCAGAAAAAACGCAAGTAGAGACTTACAATGCTGCTAAAGTAATTGCCAGGAAAATGCAACCACATAGCTGAAACTACAATTATAGGAGCTTGTAAAGAAATAGTGAACATTTTCAACCGTGAAGGAGATAATAATTTCTCTCTGAATTGAATTCATGTCTGCAACATTCAGAAACAATTAGGGGAGAAATGGTTCTACAGAAATAAGTAAAAATTGAGCTGCATAACATTTTTACACAAAGTTCCTGTCGTGTATGGAATGACCTCTGATGTCAATTGGATTAGAGATCTGCAATAATTCTAAAAGCTACGCTGGAAGCAAATTAGTTACGTTAAAAAAATCCATTGATAATGTACCATCAACGACTGGTAACTTTATTTAAAGATTAAAGCAACATTTTTCTCAAATGAGGTCCTCTCGTTGCTTTTTAGTTAATCATCTTTTGTCGTAAAAATAATTTCTGCAGCTCTAAGGGCATGCCTATTGGTCAATAGTTACGATGTTCACTACATTAAAAACGTCCAAAAAGCAGGAGCTCTTCGTGAAAACCAGATCGCTCACAAAAATATTCGCTGGTTGTACAAAGACTAAGTAATGTCCTAACTTTATTTACTGAGGAATTATCTACTACATTTATCTGCAACAATGATACATGCTTTTCCCTCAATGTGCATGAATACTGCTGTTAATATTGAAGACCCAAAACACCATTAGAAGACACTAAAAGCTGGTTGAACTTTGAAATTTAGGGAAACAACTCTACTCCACGTTTTGAATTTTAGCAGAACATTTCTCGATGTTATCACGAAGTACCCTGTCTATACGAGTGCAGTTTTCGACAACCTATTTCTGCAAGCAGGACTTTTCCACCTTGGCCAAAAGTGAACGACATTTTCTGTAAGTTGAGATTAAGCATTGTGCGATTCGACGCTATATTGAGTAACTGTACAAAAGGAGTTAAAATCCAAATTTTCACTAAATTATAAAATGAGAAAATCATTAAGACAAACGCTGCCGTGATCTCTGAGCTGGATGTTATCCC
Organism: Metallyticus violacea; assembly: GCA_030762175.1. Lineage (NCBI taxonomy): Eukaryota > Metazoa > Arthropoda > Insecta > Mantodea > Metallyticidae > Metallyticus > Metallyticus violacea. The sequence goes on along the minus strand of CM060846.1, from coordinate 28,888,220 downwards.
AGAAGGTAAACCAAATATTCCCCCTCTGCTCCTACATATCCGGGAAATCTCGACGGCTATGTCCGCGAGAGATTTAAACACAAAGACACGACAGGAAACCTGCAAACACTTAGGCATAGCGAGTATTTCGTGGTACAATTTTAAAACAATTTATATCAAAACGTTTTAAGGATTGCATTTTTATATCCTGATGCACATTTTATTATTTTTTTTTTGTGTTTCATGTGCATTAATTTGTTGATTAAATGCATCTTAGTGAGTTGATTCAACATTTTGATCTGTCTGAATGGGCTTTTGTAACTCAAAATGCACTTTCCTGAACTACGCTGAACTGAAGTAGAAAGAGAGGGAACTATAGCTAATTACTTTCATTACCAGCTCACTTAGTATAGGCATGATAAACTTTCTTAGCATACCATTGATATAGTCAAGGTCATCCGCAAAAGTGGACACACTTAACTGGCACCCCCATAAATCGAAGTTTTCTTTGTTACATTTTAAGAGCTAAAGTAAAATACGTTCTAGTAGTCAATGACATTAAATGTAAATTATATAATTTAACCTAACGATGTTATAAATAACTTTTAAAAGCCGTTGCTATTTTAAAGTTTATAGCGCCTTTCACATAAATGCTGTGCAAGTATAAATATAAAAGAAACAAAACAAACAATCAAGGAACAACATAAGACAAAAACTGCAAGTACCACCTGAATAATAAGGATAGTCAAATGTATACAAAAATCTGATAAATTAAATATAAACGACAAGGGAAACACAGATAAACCAGATTCAGCCTAATAACTTAGAATAACATAGAAAAGCATAAATATAAAGAACTAAAATAAAGACAATAGAAGATAATAATGGACTATATAACTAGAAAAATGAAGGAAGCCAAATTCAAAATCTATAATTGAACGCAAGAACAATTAACAGCAAATGTAACCCAGTTATAATAATACAAAGATATTTAAACTCATACATGAACCAGAAAAGAAATGAAGGGAATCGAAAGAAAAAGAGCAGGAAACTGATATATCGACATACAAAATTCGATAATAATAGCTATTATTATAAAAAAATTATTATTATTATTACAAAGTATATAAACAATAAAATGGGAGATCAAGAAAAGCGAAGAGAAGCCACATTTGTAAGTACACATGCGTAATAAATAAACTAAATGTAATAAAGATGTGAAGAGAACAGAAAGATGTAGGCTATATGCATTAAGATAGGAAAATATATCTGTAAATTTGAAAAGGCATGCCAATAAAATAACTAATAGTAAAGGAGAAAACATCAAGTGTAAGCAAGTGTAATTTATGGATAATTTTTTTTCGGATATAACATAAAATAATTAATAAATGTAAATGTATAAGGCAGGCTACATTTGTTTTAATGTATAATGCATAAAGCAGGATAAATAAACATTTAAATAATCGTGTAAATGTTTGGAGCACAGACGACAGGAACGTCAAAAGACTTGTAATTAACTAGGATTGACAAATGTAATGATAAATAATATATAAAATTAACTTATAAAACAGACAAATAGAGCCAGAATAAACAAATAAAGTGTAAATAATAAAACATGTATAAGGAAAACAAAAACTTTACAAAATCAATAAAATTGTTTACATTATTTTCCTGGTTTAATTATAAGACTAAGATATAGAAACATACAAAATAAATACAGATAATAAAGTAGAGGATCAAAACAGATAAGTGCCACTTTGCTGGAATAATATAGACAAATATAAAGAGAGAACATATATAAATATTATTAATGATAAAGGTATAACATAGGTAAATCCTAAATAAACAAAAACATTCAAACAAAAACTAAATATATAAACAAAATGCATGATAAAGGGAAAATAAACGCCACCAACCTTTGGGATATCCTGAATAGACTAAGATAGGCAAATATATCATCGATAAATATAAGAATGTTATAAAAATATATAGACAACACTTCGTTAGTAACAAGTGAGGGTCGGTCCTGGAGGTGTAGTTGTTACCGTACTTGCCTCCTAAACCCAAGATCGCGGGTTCGAACCCGGCCAGGACCAATGGATTTTTTCGGGGCGTAAAAATCTAAGTATGGCTTCCTTCGGAAGGGAAGTAAAGCCGTGGGTCCCGTGTCGTACATTTACGGCACGGAAAAGAACCTCAAGCCTAAAAGAGAGGCCTCTGAGCAAAATTTGTCGGACGTTTCACGCCCTGAGTTGAAAGGGACGCTGATGACCTGAGCATCCATAAATAATTCATTAAAAAAAAAAGTGAGGTCACTGCTGTTACTTGTATTGGTAGAGAAAAAACAAACGTATGTAGGGAGCTTTCTGATTGACTCTTACGAAGGTCTGGTGTAGTGGTGTATGATTATGCTTTCAAAGTTTGAACAACGGGCATGCTTAAAAAGTGGCAGTGGAAGAAACGCTGAAGAATGTCACAAGGGTTTACAGTAAGCTGTGGTGATTATGCCTTAGCATATCGGACGGTGGCACGTTAGGCGTCCGTATTTCAGCAAGGACGTGATAATGTGGCGGTTGCATCATGTGCGGATCGCTCTGACGTAGCGGCATACAATGAGTGACTTGACTTCAGAGGTAGCAATAATATACAACAGTGTTGCATGTGCTGAAAAAATTTCCCAGTTATTTCAAACTTGCAACCCGTTGGGTGCCTTATCACTAGAGCCCGGATTTTATATAATATCAAAATGGGAAATATGTACATAAACTAGTAGTCAACATTTGTTAAATATGTAGATAAACGTGTAATGAAGCATTTATTTTCTATTAACCTAAGTGTTTGTATATGTTAGAAAATGCATTTTTTTTTTATTTTATTCAAGTTACAGTTAGTAAATCTGAGAAATACGTACATGTAATTTCAAAATAAAATAACCATCTGACATATTATAAAAAGGTAATTAAGCACACCGCCAACACCCAACCACATTAATAATAGAAGATAAAGAAATAAGCGAAACAGAGAAAATTGGAAAGATATTTAAGAGTTTTTTTTTTTAAAATTATCAATATTTAAATATAAATTATGGATGAAAAAGATTTATTAGACATGTTAAAGGCATCCTTTTCAATAACAACCATATATTCCAGAATTTAACATTAACAGGCCAACAGCATTAGAAATAACTATGGAGTAAAATTACCACCTCGCTCAAAACAAAATATTCACAGGATATGATGAAAATTACCAGTAAAATTTAAAAAGCATGCTCATCGATAATAAATATACAACTCAGTTATCTATGTAATGAATCGCTGACATTTGGCATTTTTCCAGAAATACTTAAATACTCATTGTTAAACAATTGTTTAAAAAAAGAGACGAGCACGAGGTTTGCAATTGCAGAAAATACAAATTATAAACTTACAAATAAAACTAAAAAAATAAAATGTATATTGGCGCAATTTTCTGAGACCTAGCTAAAGCATTTGATTATGTGAACCATTAAATTCTAGTAGTAAAACCAAGTTTCTATAGGAAAAAAATGAAGATCTAAATTGGTTCATCTCTTATCTTGACAACAGAAAACAAAGAAGGGTACAATTAAGTTTTTCAGAAAACAATCATTATAGTATTGCAAATTGGGGAATTATTAAACATGGTTTTCAACAGGGATAAATTCTTGACCCACTGTTTTAGTTTATATAAATGATCTCTCGTTGTCATTTATTAACACTACCATTACTGTTCTGTTTGCTGATGATAGCAGTGTAAGAGTTTCTAGCAATAACTCCAATAATTTGGTGGAAAAAATTAATTATGTGCTTATTAACGCTTGAAACTGGTTCAAAGCTAACAAACTGTCATTAAACCGAGATAAAACAGGCATAATGAAATGAATAACATATAACTTATCTAATGTTACATTAAATTTAAGTGCTAAAAATCAAACCCTAAATAAATACGATGATACCAAATTACTATGTTTTCAAGTTGATAAATACTTAAATTGAAAAGCACATATGGAGAATATTATACCATAACTAAAACCAGCAACCTATGCACTTTGGTCATTGTATCGTAGCTGCCCTAAAAAGAGCATATTATGCATATTTATTATCAATTATGAGATATAGATTAATATTCTGGGGAAACTTAGTAAAACAAAGACGTTTTATTTTAATATTATAAAAGAAGGCAAAACGAATAACAGAAAATCATGTAGAGGTTTATTTGGAAAACTAAAAAGTTTAACAGTTCCTTGTATTTCCTTTCCCTTATGAAATTTTAAATTAAAAAGCAAGAGCATTTCGATAAAAAAAACAACATGCAAATCATCCGATAATAAGGAAATATTCAAATTTGCTCTTACATGATATCTAGGCAAAAAGCCTCTTATTCAGTTGAGTTCAGAGATGAATAATGTATGAAGTCTAAACAGCAATAAGACACCATATAAAATATGGCAAAATATCACTGTATAGTATATGACAGTGCATGAAATGTACTGCTCTGTTTTTTCTTATATTGCGGATTAAATATTTCTGTTATATGGTGAGACTGAGCATGTGCATGTATATACTTAAAATAGCTTTCATCCCCATATATACTGTATACCATTAATGTTACTCTGTACTTCTCGACTTGTTCCATGTTCTGCAGAAACTATACTGTACAAGTAAATCAATCTTCAAATGGCGACATATTTTAATTTTTCACATAGTCCCCTCGAAAGTTAACGCTTGCTCCACCACCACCACCACCACTACCACGGGTGGCCAAGGTCGTTAAAGGAGTACTCGTGAGTGGGAGGTCTGTGGTTCGTTTCCAGCCAGACCGTCCTCCATGACTGAGAAATTCTTCTCATTTTCCTCAGTTCTCCATAAATGGCAAATGTTGGGGAGGTACCCTAAACTTAGGCCCTAAAAATCCTCTCCTAATTTACAATTTGATCTCATGTATCATCTGTGTCCACCCTCTGTGAAACCTCAGCAGTATAAACGGGAGTTAAATATTAATGACTGCAAATGATGTTTCCGATATATATGTCATTACTTTTTCTAACAACGCTCATAAATAAAGAGAAAACAGAAGACAGTGACCTGAATCACACAACTCTCCAACTATATTCATTTGTTTCAATATTTCAGCTGCTGGAAGGTAGTTTTGCGCTTCTAAATATGCAAATGTTAGCGAAATATTTTAAAGATAAGCAGTAATTTCAATGTCTGCATGCTTTTTCATTTTACATTGCTTAATATTTATATGTTACTTGAAAACTATTTGATACAAGCGAAACATTTCAACTGTGTTTTACGCTACTATCGCTTCCGCTTTGTTACAATGTTACTGATCTAAGATGTAAACTTAACTGCACTAGACACTTGTATATGGACTGCAAGAAGAAGAAGAAGAAAGAAACGAACGAACAAGTATATTTGTAACTTGGCATAATAGAGGTACGCAATAGCACATCTGCAAATACAAAAGCAACACGCTAGGATTTGCTCAAGCACGCAAATACAGTGCTTCTCGAGTGTCAAGCGATGAAAAGGTAATGGCGCCATGTACGTCTTTCATCAGCAAGAACAGGAATCAAAGAAAGCTGTAGTCAGCGATATCAAATAGCAAACTAGTGCATTTTCTTTTAAGCTTCCAGTTTATAGTTCTTATGACTTTTGAAAGTCTTTTCACCTACTCTTCGCTTTTATGTTACAGAAATGAATCAACCGAAGAGAAAAGAAGTGAACCATTCTTGTACTATGAATATTTACTACTGACAAAATAGCGGCCAACGTGGTATTTCACATATTTCTCTCTTGTTCCGTTCACAAGTAACATTACAGAAAAGAGTTTTATAAAACGCATGCATGTTTACTTCCAAGGAGAGATGTCATGACTTAAATGGACATGTTTTCTAAACTGTCACACACTTCTTAAAACGTGAGAACTGCATTATTTGAGGCTGTCGGTCGTAAAATGTAGTAACTGACATGTTTGTCAATCTACTAGCATATGTTATGATTTTTTAAAGTATTTTTTCAGGAGATGTATTTCACTATTGTATACGGCTGAGCTTTTTGTTTCCATGAAGGACCAGGCATCTGCTTAAGATGACGTTAAAAGAAGACTGTTTGCAGAAGGTTATTCACGAGGACCTAACGCACGATAGCTCTGCACCCTGCAGCGGTATTAAATAAAGTTGGGGGGGGGGATATATGTATAGTGGAGGGAAGGATTTTTGAAAAGGAATTTAATTTGATAGGTTTTGTATGTAATCTCAGGGGTAAATAATAATTCCTTCCTCTCCGACGATGGTTACCGCTGTCTTGCAGTTTTGCCATGGCTGTTGAGACTCTGCTGCTGGATATTTTTATGGTCCTATGACCATAGGGGAAGGAGTCTTGGAGGTTAATAATATTTTTTCGTTATGAAAGATGAAACACAATTTATTATTCATGCAGTATTCCACATAAGATGTACTGCACTCAACTAATAAAGCTCATCCACTTAATACTCTACCAAAACTAACTACCGCTTTCCACTTATTGAACGGAACTGAGAAAGACCTTCCACTGATATTTCCCAGCTGAATACTCTTGCCAAACTGACTGCGGGCTGCAAAATTGCAAAATAAATAAACATGGTCTACGTGACTTTTTCCATGTAGAATCAACTCAAGCGGTTGGCTTCTTCCCTTGAAGAGGTTATCGGCCTGTCTTTTCATCACTGCAGTCGCCAAAGGTTTTATGGTGCCTACCCTGCTTAAGAAATTCTCTAACAGAATACCAATAAACATCTTGCTCAAGAATTCTTTACAAATATTGTTACAACAGGTTACAGAAATTCCCAGGTCAGGTTTTATGGCTGGGGTAGGTTTCTGCACTCTTGCGAGAAAATAACATTTTACACATAACTCAACACTTGTACAGGGAAATGACATTACACTCATGGTTATAACGAAGTTACATAAAGGTACTTGCTATAATTACTGTAATTAAATATGAGGGTGGCAGCTCATAAATACTGTCTCAACCCAGTCTACGTCACACAGTCGGAGGCGGGTTCTCTACTGCCGACATTGATCTCTCGAACTGCTGCCATACCACCATGTAAATGAAAATGTTTTTTTTAAAGGATGTTACAATTAATACCTGGTTGTATATGTAATACAGCCCCTTTCAATATTAAAACATAAATATCCTCTTCCTTGATTAATCACTTTTTCCACCGCTTCTCTCTTACCGATTTTCTCAAAAACTCCTTACTGCCACTTCCAATATCGTGTCAAAATTGCTATCAGTAAATTATCCCATTTTCTCATCCTTACTTCTTCCCTACATGTTTTTGTTTCTGGGATACAATTATACCAGTAAACCCTTATCTATTTTCCACATAGTGGACACTTTCTTTTTCACTTTTAATCCAATTAGTCTTATTTTCCTGATCTACCCCTAACAAATCCCTCCCTCCCCATTCTGTTATTTCCTATTTCTTCCACATGAAGGGCTATAAATTTGCCTTTGCCCTTGTAATACTCCTGTCTGTACCTGATTTTTTGGCACTCTCTATTTAAAAAATACTCCCCGAGGGCGATGTCAGCACACCCCATCCTCCTGTGATCCTAAAAGTAGCTAATTGCATACACTGAAGATGGCATCAAGTACTTTCACTTCCACATTTTGTCATACGTGTACTTTTCTCACTCAAGCACATAATTAGAGCGCAGTTCTAGCAGTGAGCAATATGCAAAGTAAGTGTAATAACATTTAAATATTCTTAGCCATTCTTTTTGGATTAGTTTTCACTATATTAGCGTGTGCAATTATTTTCAATTTTTTTTTTCAATTCGAATGGTTTATCAAATGAATAAATAAGCAAATTACTCGAACAGAGCTTGAGATGCAAATTTAAATGATGTAAACATTGAATTAGAAAATCACGATAGTGAATTTAATCAGCTAGAGGTGGAATCAAGAGGAGTACGAGAGTTCTTTGCTGGAAGAGACAAAGTTACACAGTGCAGTAAAATTGAGTATGCTATTTTTTAAAAACAAAGATAAAAAATATTGTGAAAATTCTTCCACACCCAAAGATAGATATAATTGATAAAGTTGTTGATTTTCTAGAAACAATTTATCTGAACATTATTGATGAAACTGCAATACGAATTTGACCATAAACAGACAGTGCGACACTTATCAATTCTCCCATGAAAGAAATAATAAAATGTCATCAGAATATGAAATATTGCCAGTAATGGGGTTTTTTTCTTCATTGGAACAAAAAAGGTACATAATACGAATTTAATAGAACTATCGAACAGGAACACTGTAATGAGCTATAAAAGATTCCCATTTGATGACATGGAAACAAGGGATGAAAGCATCAAAATTGATAAGTTTACTTACAATTCGTCCAGTTGTTGAGTTGATTTGTTTTATTCATGGACCCTCTTTAAAGTCTCAGGTCATCAGGTATCATTCAATTCAGGATGTGAAACGGCCGATAAATTTTGCTCAGAGGCCTCTTCTTTCAGACTTGAGGTTCTTTATCGTGCCGTAAGTGTACGATACAGGACCCACGGCTTTACTTCCCTTTCGAAGGAATCCATACTTAGGATTTTCACGCCCGAAAAAATCCATCGACCCTAACTGGGATTGGACCCGTGATCTTGGGTCTACGAGGCAAGTATGGTTACCACTAGACCACCAGGATCGACACAATTCGTTCATTGTTAGAGGTTTTTGTTGCTATTTGTAGCAGCTGCTGTAATATAAGCGACTTCACTGCATGGATGAAATGCTTCACCCTTTCAGAGGCCGTGGGTGGATTCAGTGCATTCCCAGCAAACTAGCTAAGTATGGATTAAACATGGTTGCATTACCTGACGCAAAAACATTTTACTACAGCAACGTGGAAGTTTATTGTGATATACAAAATGGTCCTGACGACATAGCAAAGAGATTTGTGTGGTACAGATAGAAAATTCTAACAGAAAACCATCTGTTAACTATAGAATACAAGTTATTCCCTTTGAGAATGTTTACTACAAAAGGAAATCACCTGCATTAGAACAATGTGCAAGAATTGATGATCTGCTAGGCAAAACAAGAGAAACTGATTAATTATTGTTTGAAAATAAGATTTAGTTCTGATGTGCCACGTAAAATTCGAGCTGTTATCTTGTCTGCTATGCATGGTACTGTAACACTTATTGATGTGATGAAATTACCGTTGATTATAACAAGACAAAAAATGAAGTTGATTCTGTAGATAAAATGTGTGCTTCTAACTCCGTGTCAAAGATTACAAGAAGAGGGTCACTGGATCTATTTTTCATATTTTTGAACATGCCGGTATCAACTTACAAATATTATATTTCACCCAGAAGAAGGCGAATGTACCAGTGAGTCCATAAGTTTCTGGCCTCGCCGATAAGGATTATCGCCTTCATAAAAGCCTTATCTGGTATCATACCTTATCTATTAGTAAATAATTGCAGATGTAACTTCCGCTTCGCTGTGTTCAGTTGTTCAGTTATAGTTTCATAAAGAAGGCTCTGTGTAGAAGATTGTGACACGTTCAAAATGGAGTATCCAGCTATAAGTTCTTCACAAAAGAAGGACTTACTCCAAATGAAATTAAACAGCGATGGGGCAGATTGGGGAAGCATCCCCTCATATTCTACCGTAAAAGAATGGGCCAAACTTTTGCGAATGAGTCCAGAAAGCATTGAAGACGAAGAGTGTGCAGGTAAGTCGGCCCTTGGAGGCGTTCACTCATGAAAACATCGTTCTTGTGGACGGAGAAATTATGGAAGACCGGCGGCTCAAAGTTGCAGAAATAGCAGCAAGGTTGGACCTTTCTAAAACAACAGCCCTTCGAATTATTCATGAACATTTAAACATGTATAAAATAAGTGCAAGATGGGTGCCTAGACTTCTTTCCTCAGTCCAAAAGCAAAATCGAGTCCTCTGTTGTCAGGCATTTTTGGAGCTCTGCCGTAGCAACGATAGAGAAGTTCTGCAAACCATTGTTACAGGATGAAACTATGGTCCTCTACTATGATCCCTTGTCCAAAATAGAATCATTGGAGTGGTGTAAACTTGGCGAAGCACCGCCTCTAAAGGCCAAGGTCACTCAGTCAACCAAGAAGATCATGGTCACAATCTTTCGGGACTGTGAAGGAACTCTTCATTTACTTCAAGGACAGGAACACCACAGCAAATGGGAAGTACTATGCTGACCTACTGCACAGACCACGTGCTTCCATCAAAGAGAAAAGGCGAGGAAAGCTGAGTGGTGGTGTGCGCCTTCTTCACGATAACGCACCTGTGCGCACAGCTCTTGTTACAAAGGAAGCTGTGAAGAAATGTGGCTTCAAGGAGATCGATCATCCGCCCTACAGTCTAGATCTAGCTCCAGCTCCCAGTGACTATTTCCTCTTCTCAAAACTCAAGAAGGATCTTCGAGGAAGGAAATTTAAGTGTGACGAAGAAGTGATGGATGCTGTTTATGCCCATTTTGCAGACAAGACTTCTGACTATTTGGGGGGGGGTTGAAATGTTAATTCAAAGACGTGAGAAGTGTATTGCAATAAAGGGTACTATATTGAAAAGTGAAATATAGATATTGTCTTTATCATACTAGAAAATTGTTAGGCCGGAAACTTATGGACCTACCGTCGTACAAAGACACATTTATCTCAAACACCTAGTACAAGGTTTTAAGCAAGAACAGCTCATATCTAGCGTACAACTCAAATCACTGCCAGTCGATCTCACACTCTATCTTACAGTTTCATTTTGAGTTATCAGCTTCTTAAATCTAGATCCCTGGAACTGCGGCGATGTGGAGGTCAAAGGAAATCGTTCACTTCCATTAAATGCTGCAAATGTAATGAATTTACTTGTAAAGAACACACAAAACGCAAATTGTGTGGAAAGGTGTGACGAGTACAAAAGGTTTCGGAGTAATATGGTGCAGCGGTGTCATAAAGAACTATAATAATTAAAACGTTTGGTATAGCATATTATAATAATGTATGAAAACTGTTTACTACTTAATCTAATATAAATTGCCCAGTACCCAACATTTTTAGTTGTATTACAATTATTTATAATTTTTTTTGTGCCCTATTAATGTTTTCATTTAAGTGTTGGAAATTTTTCTTTGAATATTCGTTTTATAGGAAAAGGCTAATCTAATACTCATTTTTTTACCTATTTAGTAAAAATTTAAGTGATTATAGTGAAATGGTGTACAGTTTTGAGCTCGTTATATGCTAAAAAACCATGTTCAAAGCTGAAACCATAAGACAACGCCTATCTTCATATAGTTTTAATTTTGCACTAGGAAATCACAATCATCAACCTTTGTTATATTTCATGTTGTTATAAACAAGTTGTAAAACGCAAAATAAAAGCAAAGTTCCTAATTGTATCACAAGTATAGTCTAGTTTTAACCGAGAGAGGTAACACGCCCGTGCGCTGATTCAAGATCCTCAAGAACTTTGGACGCCTCTGCATGTAGTGCGCCACCTCAAGTGTTAACTGTTGGCCTACGAATGCATCTCGAGTAATTTTACCGCCACTCTGTGGATGCCCAATAATCCTAGGTCAACAACTAACTTTCGGCTTGTTGATGACCTCCAAGAATGGTGGCCACTCTCTACCAAAATGCGACTGTTTTTGTAATCATTAAGTCAGTTTTGATTTAATTTGTGTTATCCCACATGTTTCGTCGCCGAAAGTGTATTGAATTATTTCTGCATGAAAGATTCCAAACTTCGGTAAAGTTTGATGCAGTGCCGCTGCTCCATGGGGTCACCTCGGGCGAAATAAAAATCCGACGAGCGTGTGTTACACAACTGAGTAGAAGCGCCCACATGTGTAGCTGAAAGTCCGCCTCAACACCATACTCAGTTTTTCCTACATGCTTTCATTGCTGCTACCAAGAAAAAGCGAAGCCGTTTACCTTTATAACAGACCTCTTGTGTTTACAAATTGCTGAGATGGAAGAGATGGTCAGATGGCACTTAATAGCATCACTGAAAGACTAATGTGTCTATAATACCCTGCACAAGAACATTTCCGTGACATGCGTGTTGGGTTGGGAGCAGAATGTGTTATATGATAGGAGATAATCACGCCAAAAAACTTAAAGAAAATGAAAAATATCACTTTGAGAAAGAAAAAAGAAATGCTTGAAGGGGAAATACTTCAGAAACAGTTAAAACTTTAAAAAATAATACTTCATTTAAATAATACATTGTATAAAAGTGCAATTTTATTATACTGGGTGATCAAATTTATTTGGAACTTACCGGAGTAAGCTTGAATGGATGACAATTGCCTTGAAGGGTATCGGCTTCGAGAGTACGATATTGTGATTAAAGAAATAACACGACCCCATTTCATAAACAAACTGACACAGCTACGACGTGTAATAATATTTCTCTTTCTTTCCCTCTACGAGCGTACTCTCTCCCTCGACAGAAAATTATCAGAACTGGATCAACTTGCTACACTGGCAGAAATTCGCTGCGCAATATTTGATGCATGGCATATGAATTGATTAAATCAACAATATTACAACTCTAAACCGAACAACACAACCTACAGCTCTTTATGCCATTTTAGGATATTTTATACCTAAATAAATACTTTTAATATATCTTGAAAAATAAATTTTATGGCTTTAATATTAATCATAGTTTTAAATTATAGAAAATCAAATTTGAAAAAATTTAGGCAAGATATTGCAAATGTTTATCAGAGAAGCATAGATTACTTCAATTTCTAGGCAAGCAACCCGATGTTTTGAACTTTAATATGAAGTGACCTTTGACCGCCTTATAGATATCGTAAGTGACAATTATATAAAAGTAAATGGTGAAAGTAGTTCTAGGAAATGTTATTGACTTATTAAAAATGGAAAAATCCACGTGGACTAATAACAGTTACAAACTTCAGGTTAAATCCGTAGAAAATGAAGTTGTTAAAATAAACTGTAATAGGAGAAGTAATTATATAAACAACTGCATCAGACAAGAAGTACGTCTGCAAATTCTAGCTCCACTGATTTTTTCTAGGAATCGTGTTCATAAAGCAAGGTATCATTAACTTCTTAAAGTTTTAATATGTTTAAATACACGTATCAATTTAGTTCCATTGATAAAATCATATTTGTAATATTAAGCTAAAAATGACTCGTCCTTAAAATTACGTGTTTAATATCTTACATGTCTAAAAAGATATCGTGTTTCAATATCTGACATGCTTATTGTGACAACCCCATAAAAACACGCAGAGCTCATGCTCCAAATCACATCATTCAAACTTGTGAACAATGATTTCCACATTTTCTCCCTCCCCTCCCCCCCTCTCTCTCTTTCCTTATGGAGTCAAAATACTGTTTGCTCTACGATGTCTTTAATTATTCCAATACAAACTAAAAAAATAAAAACTCCAAAATAAAAATAAGTACACCTCAAAATAATATTTATCTCTAAAATGAAAATGTAATGTTTTAATAAACTATATAAACTAATCATATTCCTAATAGGGAGCCAATATTTCATCATGATGAATTATTGGTAGGAGCTGGCAAATCATTTAATTCACTATTTGAGATTTTAATTAAGGAGTGGGTTTTTCGTAAAGGTTTGTTCATAAGAAGTATATCATAAAGGTCCTTTATACCTCCACGGGTGGCCGAGGTCGTTAAGACACGGACTCGAGAGTGGGAAGTCTGGGGTTCGAATCCCACCAGGACCGTCCTCCCTGACTGGTGATTTTTCCAGGTTTTCCTCAGTCCTCATAACTGGCAAATGCCGGGGACGCTTCCTTCCTAAAAAAATATCCATTCCTAATATATCATTTCATTTCATGTATCATCAGTGTCCACCGCCTGTGGTGCCTCAGTAGTAAAAACGGGCGTTAAACAGTACTAAAAAAAGGTCCTTTATAAATATAAATTATTTTGATAATTGCTATTAGAGCTAATAATAAATATATTTTACTTATTATCATTATTAATATACGCAATTCTTTTTAGAGCAACAAAATGTATAGTATGTTGTGAAATTCGAAGTAGCATTAAATACCTAAAGCTAGGCATTAGGTAAAGCATTAGGTACCTAATTATTCCGAGCCCTTATTCCGCTACTGTAGTTGTCTCAGAGGGGACAAATACGGTCTAAGCTTCCTCCTCTTATGGAACGGTGGAGGAAGGGAAAATTCGGTTTGTGTATATTCGTGTTACGTCACTAACCGCTACGATAGATTTCGTTACACATGTGTATTCTGCAATTCTGTTTTGATTATTCAACTTCAATATGACACTGTAATAAGTTTAGTTCAGAGCGTAGATCGACTGCCTCTACTTACGATGTCACATATTTAATGACAACCAGTGATTATATTAGTGCACATCGCTCACGTCGATTTTCCCCGCACCTCCACAGGTTACGTTTCTCACTAGTGCTCAGTTTCTATGTTTGAAAGACTTAACCTTGAATGCCTATACTAATGGAAACCGGTTGACCCTTAGTAGACGCACGATTTCCAGTAAGACTGGAGTTAAAGTTCCGATGACACAGGTAATTGAGATTAATCAGTCATCTTTTAGTTCGTTTCTGTATTAGACCTTCTACTGTGTTTTTTGTGTATTTTTAAATAGAGCTTAACGCCCGTTTTTACTGCTGAGGTATAACGGGCGATGAGCACTGTTGGTACATGAGAGGAAATGGTGAATTTGGAAAGGATTTTTTTTTTTTAAAGAAAGGAAGCGATCCAGGCCTGTGTTTAGGATACCTCCCCAGCATTTGTCATTTTGAGGATTGAGGAAAGCCTAGAAGGAAAAAAACCTCAGCCTGGGAGGTCGGTCCTGGAGGGAATGGAACCTGAGATTTCCGAAACCGTGCCTTAACGACCTCGGCCACACGTGGTGGTTTAATTTTAATTTTTTTTTTTGTATTGTAAAACATGCCGAGAGGGAGCTATACGCTAGAACAAAGAATATTTATTTATGATTGTTATGTGTGGAAGAAATTATACATGTAATTTAGAAGAGAATTTGGTGATAAATTTCCCAAGAGTAACAGCTCCATCAGAAAATGCAACTTTCAGATTCAACAAAGCTCGAATCCAAGGCGTTTTTCCCTTTGCAAGAAACTAGCCCAAAGAACCGGAGTTTACAGACAAGAAAATGATAAAATATTAATGGATTAGAAACTTCTCCTCGAAAGCCTGTAACACCATCAGCTGAGCAAATCTGTCTCTGTGTATAATGCCACTCAGCTGCTGAATCATTGTCCATACAAAACTACTGCTCTATCTAAAATAAAACCCGCGGAGGCACTAAAGCAAATATTCAGGAGAGTGAGCTGCGATGAATGTTTGCAAGAATTCAGACATATCTCTCATCTCTCAGCTGAGGGAGGGCGCTTCGAGCATCTACTATGAAGATGAGGACAATATTAATTACTATTTATCACTAATAAATAACGAGTGAAACAAACAATCTGTGCTATGAGTTCGATCGCGCGGCATGATTTACTTCGGTAGGTGGCGAGGCCGCTATGCAGTAAATTACCGTCGTTAAGATCAATTTCCAATTGCGTATCCGAGTGAACATCTTGTAATCCTGAAATGTGGGACATCGGAATGAAACAAAGCAAGCTTTATATACCCACTTTATTAATCTAGATCTGTGCTCACACATATGTAATGTACTTTAAATTTGTTCTTACTGGTCTGCATTTTGCATTTGGACGGTTTTCTTTGTTATCAAGAAAACCAAAAATATCAAAACGAGTCATGGCACTCTAGCGTTCTTCCTTTTAAAACGCCAGAAGTCTTTCTTAGATGTTCACTGACTAGCAGATCCTCTTCCGGAATTGTCTAAACTTAAACATTTGTTATTTAGTGATTCTCCGAATTATATCCACTCTTCTCGAAACTTCGCTTGAAATCGTGGAAAAGGAAACCTTTTAACTTGCTTGCACGTACAAAGTAAGGCGTTGTGTTCATTTGCTGAGTGAGTGTCTCATAGGAAAAGTTCACTCAGTAATATCACCGGCATGCGTTCTCTGATTCGGTATATTAGATACTCTAAGTTGCATGGAGTAGATCTATAGCAGAGCGCCCAACTAAGACCCTAAAGTCAATTGGACGGCGTATGTGTAAATACGAGGTTAAGCATAGAGTAGTTAATTTAGTTACAAAAATAACAGGTTAGATATGGTTAATTAGCATTCCACAAGTCTTTCAAGTTTCAACAATTATTATTAATTCAGCTATTATTTAACTATTTATATACTAACAATTAGCTTATATGCAATAATAAACCTGATAAAATATTATCCTGTGTTCATCAGTGGAATAATCTACCTATTTAATTTTCAGACTGTTGGGAAGGGCATACGAGAGCTATCCAATAAAGAATGATCATAACTATTTTTGACAATATACTTTTACTCATTCCCATAATTTTGATGATTTGATGATTTTCTCAAAGTACTCTGTTGAATGCAATACACTAGTCCCAGCATTTCTGCCTGCTTTCAAAGACATGTTGGAAACACTTTTTGGATAGGTCCTTCAAAATTGTCTCATAGTCTTCACCACTGCTTCTGATGATAATTTTCAATTAATGGAAAAGTAAATAAGGCACACGTGGATAAATCTGAACTATAGAGAGGGGGAGGGACATATTTCACATTGATTTTTGTGAGATATTCAGCAACATTTTTGATGTGCGACTGTACATTATTGTATGTAACATCAGTTTGTTGCATGAAAATGTGATCTTTTGTGTATGAGATGGCCTTGTAGAGTATTCAGAACATCTCCATAGTATTGCCCAGTCACATGAAATAAATAAAAAAGATAATCATCCCCCACATATAAAAATGTAAATTTATACCATATTCTCTAAATAGTTCCTTTTGTGGCTTATAGAAATGAGGGATATGAAAGAACCAACATGCATGGCTGAGGTTGTTAAGGCATGGACTCGTGAATAGGTCTGGAGTATTAATCCTTCTTGAATTGTCCTCTCTGAATGAGGATATATCCATGTTTTTATTTGGTTTTCATTATAAATTTGAAATATATAAATTTTAAGAACAAGAAATTTTTGCTTGTATATCTGTAATAAATTGACCACTTCAATCAACACCAATTTCCACAACAAAATTCAAAATGGTTAAAATAAAAATGTTAACAGTACCTGACTTCTACATATATTTGCAAATTATATGTAGCAGCGAGAATTTGCACACAAGGAAATATTACAAATTTAAAACTATAATACATGGATCATTGTGTTTAAATGCAGAATTAGCTCCACCCTCACAAATTTTTTTAGTAACTTTGATTGAGAGATTCTGTTAAGTTGGGACAATTTCCAGAATACAACGCAACCAACAAAAGAAGACATAGTTTAAATAACTCCCACAGCATCCCAGAGCTGAGTCTTGCTTACACTGGCAAGAGGGAAAGAATATCACTACCCCATAATGATCAACACACAGTCCTGAGTACTGACCAATACAAAGAAAGCAAACCTGCAAAACATACTGAGGAGTGAGCCTATCAGGGACTGGTAATAGAATAGGAAAGAAAGTGCAAATTATATATATTTTCAGTGTAGGAAGAGTTATAATGAAGAAGAGCCTAACACTTGAAATATTTAATTTTTTCATTGTACCTTTTTTTGTGTGTGGCTTACCTACATGAACACCTAGTTCACAACCTGAATATACTTGAAAGAGTTATTTCTTTATTTTATTTTCATTGAGAAACTTATATAATTAAGTGGAATTTAGGATCAAGGTGCAGTTATGGTTAAGCTGAATAATGAATTATAATACATTTTGGATGAAAAAATGATATTAAATACAGTCATCTTAAAAATGTTATTTGAGGAATAAAAAATATTAAGTAATATTAACTATTTTACATACAACATTGAATAAAATATTAAACCTCAGAAATAGTGCTATTATTTTGAAAGCTATATGCTCTTCTTTAAAGGCAGTAGAGAAGTAAAGGTAGTATAATAAACTTTGAATATAAAAGGTAACATAATTATGAAAACAGTTAAACAAACCATGAAGGGAAAAATTCAGGATGCAAACCAAGTAAGAGTATTAAATAATCATATAAAAATAAAATTAATAACAAAGAAACAATAACACTTAAGATTTAAGGTGATTTATGCTTAAAAAAAATTGCATCTTCCTCGTATCTAGAGGTAGTTTTCAGGTACATGAGTTTGTAATGCATCAATAAGTATAAAATTAAATGTATCATAAAAACTGTTATACAGGGACAGAGCATGGTGGGGAAGATTTATGTTTAATAAAATGTCACAATTGTTCCTACAGAAGTAAACAACAATAGATATTAAACCAATATAACTTGCTTAGCAAAGCTTAAAATAGCATATACACAATATTCATGGAGGCATAGTTAGCAAATGAATACATATAAGTGAGGCCATTAAAATAGAAGAGGCATATCCACCAACTTCCCATTTTTCTTTTGCACATCCTATGGATTTTTTCTCCTTCATTCTTGTGGCTTAGTTCCATTCATTAGCATGGGTGTAAATGCCCCTTTGGGACCTCTGCTTTTTCAAGGTGAATATTTACATTTTTAATTTTTTTAATGTAGTTGTTTGTTGTATAAAAAAACTTAAGTTATGATAATATTTGCCTTATTTTCCCCATGGCAAGCCATGAGCAACCTTATCATCTCTTGTCTACAATAATTAAACAACTGGAATTTCTGCTGGCAATTAGAGTAATAGCCAAAGTTTTAGTGTCTTCCTCTTTGTAGATTTATCCAGATGAAAAACATTGATCTTTGCAAGGCTCTTGAAATGATGTGAGGATTGAACAAGCAACTGTTTTGTACTAATGTTATTGAAGAATTTCATACAGTCTTTGTTGTATGTAAGATGTGTATAAAGCTTGATACTGATATTAACATTCTAAGGGAGACAGTCCATCAGACATATAGATTTAATGCTCCTGTGGCTTCTGCAGAGAATACAATCAAATTTCCCTTTACATTCCATTTTTGGATAATTTAAATTTTGGATAAAGATTGTCTCTTTTCCCATATGAAATTACTATAGGACCTCAGTTGTTTTGTAATGCAATCTAAAGTCAACATGCCAACTTCAGCTCAGGTTGAAGCAATGAAGACCTTGAAAACATTTTATGATACAGTCGAACTACACAATCTTATGCTTCACTTACTTGTCATTATTGTAGACCGGTTTCGAGAACAGGTTGTTCTCGAAACCAGTCTACAATAATGACAAGTAAGTGAAGCATAAGAGTGTGTAGTTCAACTGTATCATAAAATGTTTTCAATTATATGATTGGCTTCACTGTGAATGTTCTAATTAACATTTTAGTTAATGAAGACCTTACTGTGACAGTATGCAGAATGTCAAATGTAGTGAAATAACTGGAATTGGCTAGCTCCATCTTTGGTCACTGTCTAATCTCCATGAAAAATCCTACAAAAACTGCTGTCATTGCAGTTAAAATGTGTAACTCAAGACTACTTCCAGCATTCAGAAAACTATTGAAGGTTCTAGCAATGCTTCTTGTAGCCACACCTTCTGGTAAATAATTATTTTTCACTCTCTGGCACATAAAAACTTATCTTAGAAACTGCACCAGGGAGAACAGGTTGAATAGACTGCACCTTCAATATTCACATGGACATGAATATAACTGCAGCAAATGTTAAAGTACTGTTGAAAAAATAGAGGGAAAAAAGAAACAGGCAATTTAATTTTTAAATTGTGATATGTGACCTTCTGCATTGCACAACAGTGTGAAATAAATCAAATAATTTAGAATAGTGAGTAAATTCATGCAAATTTTGAGCTTGTAGGCTGAGTGTAGTGGATTGTGCGAATCCTGATATTTTGCCGGAATATACATCTGACATTTTCCAGGGTTTGTCAACTTCTTTCCAATTGCAAGTCAGCAGATGATTATAGCAAAGAATTGCTATGTCATTATTTATACTATCCTATTCCATTCATTTATTGACAAGACACTGGCCATGAAAGCCACAGTGTTAATATAGAATAGCATTTCTTTTGTTAATAATGTTATAACATTTAAAATATTTTTAATCTTCTGCTGAAATATTAAATATTTCAATATATTATTTCATACATAAAGGCTAATCTTGGATTCTGTGCCTCCAATATTCAGCTTTCAAATAAAGCAAGAACCATTTGTTTTGCTAAAATGTTTATTTATACTTTTTATCCTCATTTATTCCAAATACAAAACTAAAAACACCCCTTTGAGAAAATTCTGACTACACTGCTGTTTATTAGCCTCAGTAAAGATATAGCTCCTATTGTAACTGCCTTGCTGTGCAGCAGGAAAGCATTTTGCAAGTTTGAACATATTTTTCTTGAAGCAAAATTTATTGCATATACCCTTTCTGTTCTAGCGGTCATGCATAAGACTTCCGAAATAGGAAGGTAAGAATAAGAGGGTATTTCAGATCCTGAAAATTAAAATAGAGGAAAGAAGAGAGGAACTGAATTTTACTGGATTTACAATAAAAGAAGGAAAGATTGAGCCTGTGGTGAAGAATACGTAAATAAAACAAGAAAGACTGTCCCAGAAAAAATATGAAAAATCACTGCAGGCTGGTACACATTAATATGTGTAAATATATTTTAAAGTTGATTTCAATTAACAATTACATTATTGTTTATTTGTAATACAGAATAAATTGTGGAATATTTCTTCACTAAAATATTTAATTATACTTAATTAAATTGTATTTATGAAGCTGCAGACAATGGAGTGATAAAATTTCCTATAAGAATGTATTAAATATACTCACACTAACTCCACTCCTTGAAACATGTCCTAATGTTATATAAGTAAGTGGAGTTAGTGTGAACATATTTAATACATTCTATATATATACATACATACATTATACATACTTTGTATGTGTAAAGAATCTTGGGCATTCTCATTAAATATCGTAATGATATGTTTTTTAGCTTCTTCAGATAAGCTCCTATATATGCATCTGTAAATATATAATTTAACATATCCTATAAGTTACATTATATATTTACAGATGCATATATAGGAGCTTATCTGAAGAAGCTAAAAACATATCATTACGATATTTAATGAGAATGCCCAAGATTCTTTACACATGCAAAGTATCACTTTACTCCAGCATAGTAAAAAGGTATTCTGGAAATGAAACCAGAACCCATTATACAATAGTTTCATTATGTAATACATAATCTAAATTTTTGCTAATGATACTGAGGAATCATAATGTGAAATTATGAAAGTAATTGATTAAGATTTTATGTATTGTGAAAATTGTACTGTATAGCATATTAGAAGGTAATATACATTACATATAATATTTGAAAAGTAACTTGTGAGTTAATTTATAGCATTAGTTTTACATGACCAAGAAATTAGTATGCAGCCATGGTATGTTGATTTTCATTTTAATAATACATTGTTATTTTAGGTTATTATTAACGCTGAAGAAAATGTATTCACATAAGGCTAAGGCGGTTTATATGGGGCTGGTGTAAACAGAATTCATTGTCCTACAGAGATTATTATTCAGAAATTCACCAAGGGTTGGAAATTGCTTTCTTAACTATTGACCATGTTCAAAATCTCAGGAAATAAAAAGCAAGATATAACAATATATTTAGTGATTTCCATATACCATTTCTGATTAAAAAAGACAAAGTGTTAAACATAGATTATAAATGTAAAATTGGAACTTAACACAGTGGAGCCAATCATATTAATGGATATCATTGTATGATTCAGTTGAACTACACACTCTTAAAGCTTACTTTTATGAAAAGTAAGTGAAGCTTTAAGAGTGTGTAGTTCAACTGAATCATACAATGATATCCATTAATAGATTATAAAGCTGTAATTTTAATATTTTAAAGATATATTTACGGTTTTGTAAGCAATACTATCCTGAAACCTACTTACTCTGAAAGTCAGGTACAGATGTACCTACAATGTAAAATGTGAAGTGCCTTATGTATATTATTTAAAGTATTTTTACAAAAATTTCAACTATGGTTTTGATTCTCCAAAAACTGATTTGTGTGGATCTTGTGCAATATTGGAAAAGAAAATACCTTATGAGAAAAAGCCAACATAAGAGAGAAACTGAAACAGAGATTGATATTATAAAAGCTGAAAGAAATGCACATCTATACTGAGTTTGGAAAAGCAACTGTAGAGACAGAAAAAAAAAAACTCAGATTCCAATGCTTTATGTTTTCATTTTCAACAGAACATAGCTCATAAATTACTTACAAATTAGTAAAATATTTTATTATGGGCAACTATGACCTTAACTTCTATGTTTATAGTTGCAAGACAAAAAGAGGCTCACAGATATTTGTGACCAGAAACTATAGTACATATGGATACATATGAGATATTGTTATGTTTATGATAGATATGTTTATGTCAATACACTGGAAATCAATTGTTAAAAAATGTAGGCTTTTGTAGGTGGTTATAGAAATCAGAACCAAAACTATTCCATGATAAAGTTCCTTTTCACATTATTACACAATAGAAAATGTTCTAATATTGTTAACAAGATTCCTATGTGAGGTTATAACTTTCTGTTCTGTGATAAGAAAAATTTCTGTCATAAAAAATTAGGCAGAGGATAAAATGAATGAAATTGTTAGAATGCTGAATGTATTTAGTAGAAAATAAATTTCCAATAGTCTATATGTCAGGAGATATGGATTCTTGTCTTCAAAAGACATTTTGAATAATATTTCAAAAAGTCTGTTACGAAGAGCAAGGAGGTATTTAATATTGTTTACATTGTTAATATTTAATGTCATTACCAAACATTATAGTTTTGAGAGGAACAAAGGAATGAAAGTCAGTAAGTCTTTTGGACCTAATATGTTTTCCTATTGAAGTGTAATTTCTCCACCTTTGCCATCAAAAGCACTTAGATATTATGACACATTACTGTTAGAGCTGAGAAACCAGCAGACCTGTAGGAGCTGTGTAAATATCTAACACCTGACAGTATAGAGTGCATGAAAAGCTTGAAGGACAGATTAATTAGCAAACAGACATTGGGTAAGTTTCACATTAGTGAAGCATGGCATATTTGGTTTATCATTGTCATTTCATCAGGGGTGAATATAATGTATGTGTTAACTGTGTTTAACAGAAATAGGAAAATATATTCAAATAAATATTTGCCCATTCTTATAAAGGATAGTATATTATTTAAAGTTTTCCCCAAACCTGAAGGTCCCAACTCCACTCGCAACATTTAAAATTGTTCGTTCATATTTTAAAATATTTTATGCTGTCACTTAATGTCAAATAACTTGCTTCTTTTACAATTAAAAATATTTTCTTAAAAAGAGATTTTGTCAGTAGTGAAGTATTTTTTATCCTGAAATATTTGCCTAAATGGAATTTGGATGATCTTCGATTAAAAGATTCATTTATATAGGTATATACTAGTGGTCAAGAAAATTAAATGACCTTGATGATTTTCTATCATTCTCCAACTGAAGCAGAGCCTAACCAACCCAAGATATATTTCATTGTGTGTCCTGTGTCTGTTTTTATATCTACTACCAGAATACCATAATTCATTATATATATATATAAACATGAAAAATAAAGCAACTCTAAGAACAATGTGACTATTATAACATGAACTAGAGAAGCAGAAAATGATAAAATATTTAAATGGTAATGCAAATATTGCAATATTTCAAACAACTTGTTTCTTCTTCAAAGGTAGAAGACAAGTAAATGTGGTTAAAGTAGCAATTAAATCTCAAAGGTAATATAATCCATGGAAACAGATAAAACAAGCAATAAGTAAAAAGGAGCGTAGGAGGTAAAATAAATAAACATATGTGTTAATAATGGAGAAAATAAAAATAATTTACATTTTATAATAATATTCACAAAGTAGAAAGTGGAATATTAAATACTAAGATTAAGCCAGGTGTTGTATGCGCTTTATGCAAATATATAGCTACAATGAGTTCATAACTCTGTCTCTGAGGTAAATTCAGGAACATGAATCAGTAACACATCATAAATGTTAAATTGATAAGTATATAATTAACATTTATTGATGTGGTACCAACTCATATCCCTGAAATGAATTCAACATTTGAATCAACACATGATATGTTATTGACTCATAACACTAAAATTTACCTTAAAGATAGAGAAATAGCAGCTACATTTTTGCATATAAGTCATGTACACCACTGGATTTAAATATTACTGTAATGCATTTAATTTAACACTTGTCAAATCATCATCATCATTGGCTCAACAGTACTGGATGGGTCTTGGCCTTTCTAAGAAATTCCGTCCTCTCTTCTCTGCTTTTCACTTGTAGTTTCCAAATGTGTATCTGTATTGTTGCAACATCTCTTTCTATACTGTCTTCCAATCTCATTCTACATCTTTTCCTTTCAGGTCTTGTTAGAAGTATCCTTTTAATAGTTTGACTTTCTTTGATTTATACAAGATGGTCTGATCTTCTTAATGTGTTTATTTTTATATACTTCATTTTGGCAATGTTTTTGAAGTGTTTATAGACTTCAAAATGATAGAACTTTCTCCATTGTCCAATTTTCTTATATTTCTCCAGATATCTCTTCTTAAAACCTTTCTTTCAAATGACCCAAGAGCACTCTTGTCTTTCTTTGTAAGAACCCACATTTCTGCTCATATTGTTACCTTACATAAAGGCAGTTTGATTTTTATTAAAATTAAGTGTGGTCTGAAATATTTTTTAAAACCTTGGAAGCACTTATTACCTTTAAGGGTGGGTTTCTTGATGTATATGCTATTCTCATCACAATTAACTTCAGATCCCAGATAGTTAAAACTATGAACTATTTTCAATTTATGATAGTAATCCCTTCTGAGTCAGACTAATTAAACACAACTCTTTTAGACTTCACTTATTGGAGTTACTCAGTACATGTTTCAGCTGTTAAAAGATTGTTGGATCATTTGTCGAAGTTGGGTTGGTAGGTGTCTGGGTTGACTCCAGTGGTTTTGGGTAAACTTGAATAAAATGCTGTCTTCTTCAGAGATGTCACAATTCATTTAGCTTTTCTCATATTATTTATGTAAATCCCTTCCCA
Source organism: Metallyticus violacea (assembly GCA_030762175.1). Classification (NCBI taxonomy): domain Eukaryota; kingdom Metazoa; phylum Arthropoda; class Insecta; order Mantodea; family Metallyticidae; genus Metallyticus; species Metallyticus violacea. Next base: position 28,863,007 of record CM060846.1, on the reverse strand, counting down.
CATGTTTAAGTCCTTTGGCGGCTTAGCTATTTTTAACAGCATGATGCTTTTTTCTATTTCATGGTTTTTATTCCAGAAATTCAATGCCACTGCTGATTTCTCTTTTGCATATAATGGATATTTCTCCCATGTTCCTTCCACCTTATGCCTGTATTTCTCTTTGTTTTTCCCAACTAGATTTTTTCAGAATCCTGACAATTAATCTAGTGAATTCTGGATTTTTTTCTCTGTTTTGTGTAATTTTAATAAATTTTTCATTATTGGTTTTTAGGTGCGAAGGTGATATTCTACTGTTGAATTTTTTTTAAATTTCTTATTAGCATGTAACATTTTCTGTTTTTGGAATTTAAAATTTTTTTGTTATTTATCTCTTTGTTGTTCAGTTTTTTTTTTAAGTTTTCTTATTGGCTACTGGATGGTAAGTGAACTTTTTAAACATTTTCTGCTTTTGGAATTTTTAAAATTTTTTGTTAATCATCTCTTTGCTGAACCCGTTTGACTTAGCAGCTTTTATGTGTAGATATTTGTTATTCTATTCTTCTTTGTTCAGTGTTATATTTACTAGTCTGTATATCATGCTGTTGAATGCTGCTTCTTTATGTGATCTAGGATTGAAACCATGGGCTTTAATATAATTGTTTGTATGCTTGTCTTTTCTGTATATGCCAAACTCAAGTTTATTATTATATTTTATTATCTTCAGATCTAAAAATGGCAATATATTTTCTGTTTCAGTTTAAACTGTGAATTTAGTTGCAGGCTCTTATAGGTTTAAATGTTTTAACCATCTTTCAATTTTTTTGTTTATTATGGTGAATACATCATTTTCAAACCTATACCAAACTTTAAAATGTAATGGAAAGTCTTAGTGATGTACATCTCAAAATAGCTCAAGAACTGATTGGCTAGGAAAGACAATAATGCACTGACCATTACTAGCTCTACTTTTTGTTCAAAGATTTTGCTGTCAAATATTAAAAATAATTCATTTAAGCATTTTAGTGATTTTAATGTATTCTTTCATGTGTTCTTCTGTTTGGTTGGGTGACTGTTACCATTTATTTAAAAATCTAATATTTTATTTTGTAACATACTGGCAAACAAATCCTTGACATGGAATCAAACCAATGCATCATTTGGTGATAATTCTTGGTCTTTAATTTTGTTTATCAGGTCCATGGAGTTTTTAAAACTTCAGCTATTCAGCTATCAATAGTGAATGAAAATGTTTTGATAACTAATTTGCTTAATGGTTGGTTAGAGTATTTAAGAATTTAAAATGATTGAGTCAAGTTTGTAACACTTATATCACTAATATTTTAAAACGGAAAACTAAGTTCCTGGAGCTAATCGCTCCCATCTTCAGTTCCAGATTGACTGCCAGCCTTGTTCTTCATAGTGGTTTACTTTGTCTCTGGTGGTGGTTGGATGAACTTCTGTATTAAGGTGTCACTTGGCGGGATTTCAAAGTTGAAAATTGTGATTTTTGGTCTTCCAGATATAAATGTTTTCCCAGACTGTAAGTTCTGTTTTTACTGTAATATTTTTAGTAGTTTGGGATTCCTTTTAATATTATGTTGTTCCTTCCAAAAATGCCAAGCTACTGCTGATTTTTCTTCCTGTCTGTGATTCATGTTCCTGTTGTGTCCATTTGCTCATGTATTTATGTTTCTTTTAGTCTTTCCAATACAAATTTTTTCACAATCGTTACAATTCATCTGATATATTCCTGATTTGTTCTCTTGTAGAATATCCTCTTTTAGTTTGGAATTTAGTACATTTTTTATGGAGTAACTGTTTTTTTGGAGCTAAAATAATGTTATGTTTTATGAAAATCTTTCGGAATTTATAGAAGGCTGATTGATGGTATGTGAATATTTTATGCATTCTATTTTCTTCCTTGTAAGGAATAAGTGTACTGATGTGTTTGATTCTCTTTTTGTTCCTTGCTCTGTTTACTCTCTTATATCCCACGTCTTGTTTGAAACCATTTTCTATTGCTATATTTTATTATTTTGCTAACTTCTTGATCATACTTTTCTTTGTTCATGGGGACATTTACCAACCTGTGTGCAAGATTATTTAGTACTGTATGTTCATTAATATAATAGTTCCCCATAAACATGCAGTACTAAATAATCTTGCACACAGGTTGGCAAATGTCCCCATAAACAGAGTAGAGCATGATCAAGAAGTGAGCAATATAATACATATAGCAATAGAAAATGGTTTCAAACAAGACATGGTATATAAGAAAGTAAACAGAGCAAGGAACAAAAAGAGAATCAAATACATCAGTACACTTATTCCTTATACCATACATCAGGCTTCTATAAATTCCAAAAGATTTTCAAAAAACATAATATTATTTTAGCTCCAAAAAAAACGGTTACTCCATAAAAAGTATACTAAATTCTAAACTAAAATAGGATATTCCACAAGAGAACATATCATGAATATATCAGAAGAATTTTAATGATTGTGAAAAAATTTATATTGGAAAGACTAAAAGAAACATAAAAACATAAGCAAAGGGACACATCAGGAACATAAATCAAAGACAGGAAGAAAAATCAGCAGTAGCTTGGCATTTTTGGAAGGAACAACATAATATTAACAGGATTCCCAAACTACTTATAAATATTACAGGAAAAACAGAACTTACAGTCTTGAAAACATTTATATCTGGAAAAACAAAAATCATGTTTTCAACTTTGAAATCCTGCCAAATGACTTCTTAATGCAGAAGTTCATCCAACCATCACCAGAGACAAACCAAACCACTATGAAGAACAAGGCCAGCAGTCAATCTGGAACTGAAGATGGGAGCGATTAGCTCCAGAAACTTAGTTTTCCTTTTGTAAAATATTAGTGATGTAAGTGTTACAAATTTGACTGAATCATTTTAAATTCTTAGTATTAAACATCACTTTTGCCAAAGTCCACCATATTTTATTAGAATATTTATGTTGTTAATAATTGACCTGATACTTCTCCCAGGTTTTTGGATCTTTAGAAGGCCATATATCCTGGTTAAAAGAATTATTGACCTTGCATTTTGCCATTATGACAGCTTGACATTTTCTCAAGTTTATGCAATTGAATATATACTTTTACAACCTAACATCTGCAGATTACCTTGATGTCTTCTAAATTTATAATGAAATGGCTACCTGAATCAGGACATAATGTCAGAATTTGCATCTCAAAAACAAACATATTTGCACAAAATATACATATTGACTCATTGCAAAAATATAAAACATTGAAAATTTTTTCGTATCAGTAATAACATAATACTGATAAAGGAAATTGTTATGGGAATTAATTATATTATTTTATCCCCAAACTACTTTTATTTTCTTTGCATGGACTGGGAGGAACTTTTAGAAACTGGAGCAGAAAACAATCTGTTTAATATAATTAGCATTATAATTAAAGCATCTTGAACATTCTTTTAAATTAAAAATAGATAAAATATAAGGTGATAGCACATAGCATGTTAATTACTTTAAGCTATAATAAGGTGACCAGATTTATTAAATAAAAAACCATGACATATTATAATTATGACATTAAAATGGGAAAAAACAAGAGACTTAAATTACAAACTATTATAAAGTGAATGTAATAATAACCAACAACCACCAGGAAGAACTTATTTTAATGCAATAACTACTGATTTTGTACAAACATTTGTACTTTTAAACAATATGCAAAATGTGAACTACTGACTTCAGAGTAAGAAATGTCATTTTTACATTGTATTTATCTGACGAGTGTATTTCTTACAAGAGTTTTGTATTACTTAAACAGCAGACTGTAGAATGGTTTATTGTTAATATCCTGAAATTGGGTCTTTAAAACAACAATTGATTGTATCACTTCTGCCATAAAATGGTTCTTTTCATGTGTATAGAGAATTTACAATTGCAAAGATTGGGCCATACCCAGTAGCATTTGTTGGGTATAGCTACCTTACTATAATCTGTGTTTTTTTTACAATGTCTGCAATTTTAAATGCATGAAATAAATCACACCATCTTTTATAAGCATCTTTGTTGATGACTTTTCCTCAAGTTGGCTGGTTAAAATATGATCAATATATTTAGTATCTTAAAATATTCACCCTTATCAATTTGAATTTATGTATGTGCCTATATCTATAGTTTCAATAATTTCAAGTCTTCTTGAAAATTTATTTCAAGATATCACATTTTGTAATTTTACTGAATGAAATGTCTTCAAGTGCTGATACAGAGACACCCTCTTCTCTAAATACACCAGAAAAGAGTCAAATAATAAAATTGTAATTTCTTTAAATTTTGACATGGTGAAAAGATCTTCATACTCTAAAAGGGCTAATATTGAAGATACCATTCAGGTTTGAAACTTAACACATTTTATTTTTTTATTTAGTAAATATAATTCTTCAGCTATCTCAATGCTGTAATGTTGGCCCTTTCCAAATGTTGAGTTGAATTTGAAAATGTTTTCAATTGAATATGAAGGAAGTGAAACCAAAGGAGTGTCTGTGGATTCTCAAGCATTTTTTTCAACGATATGGGGCATCTGTTCTGAGACTTGAAATATGACTTCAAAGCATCATACATCTCAATAAACCCAGTAAATGGTGGCAAAAAGGACAACCACCTAGTTTTACACTGCCTAGAATCTATTTATATTCAATAGAAACAAAATCATAAAATTATTTCAATTCCTCTCTCTCACAGTGTAAAAATGAATGTGCTGTAACATTTTGTTTATTGCAGTTTCTTTATCAATGGAATTAACACCTACACTTGTCATATACCATGTACAACATCAGCAGTACAACCAAACCCCTAAAATTAATTTTCAACATACTCTTCAATTTAGAAAATACATAAGTTTTACTGCCTTTGTATCCCCCATAATTTGTGTATATCAGTTATCTGCACAAAATCCAACTATCTTTAAAATATTCAAAACATGATTCACCAGTAAGTCAACTGTTTCTTTCATTAAAATATATGAGATAATAGAAATTATTTGTGGTAGAAATAACTTAAAAATGAAGTAAAAAAAGAGCTGATTTATTTCTATTACGAAAAATCAAGACATTTATCCTCCTGTTAACATTTTTTCAGAGCCTATCACGGAAAAAAAAAAAAAAAAGGAAAGTACTTTTAAAAATGGGACATCAGGTCACCCTACACTATAACGATACTATATCCAAACAAAATTTGGGAATTAAGTATATTGATGAACTACATGATGAGTTTCCAGCAATTTTGTGAACGTTCTTTCCCTTTTTACACAGTACCATTCAAAATGAAAAGTACATTTTTAGGTAAGCTATTTGTGAACATATTTGTACTTCATAGGGCAGAACCAGAGTAGCATTGCAGAATGTTGGTTGCACAGAGATACTGCTCTGGCTTTACCCCAGAAAGAATATTCGAATTATCATTACCGTCTTTCAGTAGTATAAAATAACTTTATTTAAAAATGCTTGCATTGCAGTTGCATTCTTTTTTATATAGGGTAAATCTTATAACCTCAAAATACTGGAAATATCTTATTATTATGTCATTCATGAGGAAATGAAAACTTAAATAAACTATATTATATATAGTTTATATATAATAAGTTAAGAAAATTAAGAAAATTTTAACTTTGCTTTTTGTATTTTTTATTTAGGGAAAAGACTGAAGTGTTGTATGAGGCTAACATAAACAATATAGCTATAGTTCTGTCTAATGTGCCAGATGCTTATATTGTTGTTCAGAATTCTAAAACACTCAACAGATTTCATCTCAGTAAAGGATTAATATTGAACTGTCTTCAAAAGTGACACATTTCATATTATTTATTATTATTAAAATGCTAAAATTGATGTTAGAACATCAATACAAAGTCCAAAATAGTCAACAAACTAACACACCAAATAAATTCGTTGAACAATGAAAGGTATAACTCCCCCCCCACACACACATGCACACACACTCACATAAAGTTTGCACAATAGGCTATTTTAACACTCAAATAGAATCTCTTGAAAGCTGACTGCCTACTAATGGATTTAAAGTGCCTAATTAACTTCTTCTGGGCTTTTAACTTTTCCTTCTTCCAACATTTGGATCCAAATTGTGACTGTCTGCCGCCTTTTGATGTAATCAGTTCATTTTCATTTTTAGAAATGAATTTTCTCTTTTAAATATTTCTGGTTTATCTTTTCTGCTGCTCAATGTTGCATATTCTGTCTTCCATTAAGATATCTAGTAATTACACATTTGAATTATTTGCCAATGTTAAAATAGCTTTCAAAATATATAATTACAATTTTACTTTAAATACTTTTTTTTTAAATTACAACCTGTTAATCCTTATTTCCTCTGATATTCAGGTAAGTACTGAACTTTTAGCTCATGCAAAAGGCCCTTTTTCTGTTCCACTGTAATTGTACCCCAAAATTTGGATGAACTCCAATCTTAAATTTGTCAGAATGCTGAGAATCTGAAGCATATGTTTAATCTGATTTATATTAAGCCTTTCTCTCACTTGTGCTATAATTATAAATCCTCATTATTTTGAATTATTTTCCAAATTCACATCTTCGTGATACTTAACAAATACCAAACTAATACTTTTTTGAGTCTGATCCTAATTAATGGTTATGTATACAATGAGTTTTCACAAAGATTTCAACTGCATTGTCCATAACATTTTATTAAATAAGTTGGAACGCTGATATAAAATATGTTTATTTCAATTACTTTGCTTCTACTTTAATAAGTGCAAGCAATTGTTAACAGCATATATGAAAAATACCATATAAAGTGACATGAATCATGATATACCATAGAATCTGAATTATTCTTCATTACAATTAATGATGTTCTACTTAACAAAGTGATTCAACATTGTATCTTAAAGCATTACTTCAGTGAACTTAAACATAAAAATAAAATTTAGAGAAAACTAGCTTCTTAATTTTATAAGTTCACTTTTATGCAGGTTTGATATTGTCTTCAATTAATCCTGAGATGGTTGAACAGGTCTACCTTGTGTGAGTTCCAGGATACTAGGAAATTGCTAACAATGAAGAAGCAGACAAACCAGCCAAAACTGGTGCTTAGTGGACTTTTGAGCCTGAGCCTGTACTTGATGTTGTGTACAAATCCAGACAGAAGCATAAAGAGCACTACAAAGCCGATGCAAAATTCAAACATTCTAAACTATTCATAAAACTTATGAAAGGCAGCAGTGCCTAATGAATTTGAATAGAAATCAACTTCAGATATTAAATGGATTTTTGATTGACTTTATGCCACTTAATAAAAGAATCCTTTAAGAGTTAATTAAATATTAGAGTAAGAATATCAGAGTGCAAAGCAATGACAGAGGATTTTCTTTATAGCCCACTAAAGTTTGGTATAAGGGTACTCAGTTATTAGTCTCTGAATTATACAAGTTATTAGAAATATTTCTGGAGAGCAAGTTCATGTGGGACCACCAGGTAAACTAGTGGGTTTGCTTGTTTTATCAAGAATTTCATACCTCCAAAGAATGTATAACTTTACATCTTATTTTACAGTATAATATGTTTGAACTTATTACATATGACAACATTGCATTAAGCTATGAAGTTTTGAGAAGCAGCGAACAGCAATCATAATAGTAACAAAATGAAATCAACATATTGAATAAATTTTTTTTTTCAAAATTAAAAATATACTGATGACATTAAATCCTTGAATTAATAAATCTTTTAATATTTGTACAGAGACATATTATACCTTAAAAATTTGAATAATATTAAAATATTATACTAGGTATTAAATAATGACCCTCAATACAGGTTAAAAAAATGAACAACTTCCAAGTAACAATTTGTTATGTTTCAACACCCAAAATATTTTATTGAGCAGGAATTTGAAAATAAAATTAATAAATGGCTATTAAGTGAACTCTTTAATAGCAAGAAGGAATTTTAACAAAGGAGTACAATTGAGTACTGTAGTATATGTTGCTTTGTAATTTTTAATTTTTATATTATATGCTTATTTGAATCACAAATAAAGGGCTTCAATCCTTTCATACCTTAACATCTACTTTAGCAAATATGTTCCCCCCAGTCTTACACAAAAGATGAATGGTGTTTAACGCCCGTTTTTGCTACAGAGGCACCACAGGTGATAGACACTGATGATACATGAGATGAAATGATATATTGGTAAAGGATTTATTTTCAAGGAAGGAAACATTCCAGGCCTAAATTTAGGGTACCTGCCTGGCATTTGCCATTTATGAGGGCTGAGGAAAATCTGGAAATAAACTCACTCAGGGAGGATGGTCCTGGCAGGATTCGAACCCCAGACCTTCTGCTCATGAGTCCATGCCTTAACGATCTTGGTCACCCATGGCAGTATCCAGTCTTACACATTTGTTACTAGTTATTATACTGAAAATAAACATTAGTGGAAACATCTAATAGGCTATAGTTGGTTGCATATATTGTTTCATTGCTATTCCACATTTTTTTCTTTAAATTAGGTCCTTCTGTACAAAGTGTAAAACTTAGTCAATAGTTAATACTCTCAATTAAATTTAATATCAACAGTTGTTTTCCTATATTTAGAGGTTATAAATGGTAATTAAAAACTTAATGCTATATTTTTTAAGAATAAAATAATATTTTTCTTTTCACCTTACTATGTGGGTCATATGCATAAGCTAATCCTATTTACAAATTGCTGTGATAATATAGTAATACACATTTTATTTTTTATAGAATTACAAAAAATGTATGTTTCGAGGATTGCATAATTCTAATTTATGTAAAATTTATTAAGTATAATGAGTGATTATTTGTTATATAAATTACAATTAAATTGTCATATTGAAACAGTTGTGTTTGGAGTCTTCTCATTTTTAAATTACAATTATTTTACATTTAATAGAAATAAAACAACAACAATAATAATAATAATAATAATAATAATAATAATTGCTATTATTATTGTAACAATATTATAATAATATTTAATATTATAATTATATTATTATTATTATTATTATTATTATTAATATTTCAAGTGCAGTTTATACTTTGTACAGAATTTATTAGGTTCTTTTTTCAGTTATTTAAGTGTTGGAGGTGATTTAAATACAGTATGATACCTTTAATAAGTGATATTTTTTCTTGTTGTATATAGTACTATAAATATTTGCATTATAATCATGATACATATTTAGTAGGTGTATCTTCTTCAATAAGAGTAACAACATGCCCAAATAATTAAGGAAATACACAAATACAGAAGTATGTTTTTCCCACCCATTTAGGTTCAAATAAAATATGCACCTAGTTCCCCTGGTACCCGTGCTTCATATTACATATTATACCTGTTCATTCTTTCTTTGGTCACTTGTGGGCCTAGGTTCAGTTTTATGAATTGAATGAAATAAATTGCATAATTCATCCTTTGTATTAAACAGTGTAATAATAATGAATATGTTATAATCCTTAATTTAAAATATGGAAGTGAAAAAAACGTGAATTTGTTGACAAGAAAGAGTCAACAAGAGATGTAACAATAAAAATGAAGTAGTTAGTGGGGACAAAAGTCAAATTATAAAAAATGGGAAGGAAATTGATGCAATATTTTTGTACAAACAACAATATTATAATATCAGACTTATTGTTGTTTATTACACATCATTGGAAAATACCATTTGTACATTATATATATCCATTTAGAGATAAAAAATTGGAATCTTATAGAAGTATAAGGTTATTTACAATATCCACTCAAGTTCTAAAGCACATAAAAGTTGCATCATTTAAACGGGAGATAGCAAAAAATTACTGTGATTAGTCAGTCAAATTTCATTAAAAAGAGGAAGGGTGGATTATGTTCGCCAATTTCTAGTCGAAGGGAATTCTTTCTCTGACCTCAAATGAAGTATATGCAGCAAGACAATTTCTCTGAATTGATCCACTTTCTTGCTAAACTACATGCTTAAATTGCTGTAGGTTGTTGGGCTTGCTACGAAAACTTTCTTTGATGTAACTGCATAATCAAAAGACAGCCAGTTGAGGTTTGGAGACTGTAAAGGGCAGATTGTTAGAAAAGTGCCTGCTGATATATCTAATACTTTTGCAAGTGTATACATGAGAGATGGTGTGCATCGTGCATGAAAATTTGTTTTCCAGCTCGTGATTCCTCTGTATAGGAATGGTGTAGTACGTAGCATGCTGAGTAGTGCTCGATTGCTAGATATGTTAATATGTGTTAGCTCTCTAAATTGAGAAATAACTGTAATTCATCTATCCAAAAATTTTATCTAGTCACTTATTTGATTTTAAATCTCTGCTAGCACAATTGAAGCTAAATGATATTTTTTTTGTCTCTTTCTTTGAATGCAAAATATAAGTTTTCGTTTATGTTGAGCAGAAATAAGTATTTTCTTAGAGCTCTAAAATTATGGAGCATTAGTAATTAACAAACATTTTATTAAAATTAATAAAAATGTTGTAAAATAAACCCACTGTAGCATGCTCAACACTGATTATTCGTTTTGTGTTTTCTATTCAAATGTTTATAATTTGTATGATACTCTGACGTTTGAACTGATTTCTGAATGACGCTACATAGGGCGCGGCGTTTGGCCTTTCAGTTGGTCCTAGTTGTGACTTTTCTGATATTCGTTACGAATCATAATGCTGGAATTCATGGAAACTCGTTTCATAACGAGAGAGAAATCTAAAACTTACATATGTTTTAACTTCCGCTCAAAAAAAAAAAAAAAAAAAAAAAAAAAAAAAAAAAAACTTTAAATTTGGAATGATTGTCACATTATTTGTAATTACTCACACCATTTAATCCCTTCAGGGATAATTATTTAGCGTGTTCTTACCTCGATATTCGTTTGGAATGTCCAGCTTTCTGAGAAAGTCGCAACGATGTCTGTTTTCAACCTTAGTGTTTATCGGTATCATTTATGTGGAAGGCTTTCAAAACAAATGTAGTAGGATTTTAACAGTTAATTTGTGACGGGAGAGCTCTAACAAGCTGCTAATATGGGAATACGTTCTTTGAAAGAGCGACAAGTGTACTTTAGTCTGCTGATGAGGGAGTCTTTAAACCGCTTAAAATACTTCTTTATCCTAGAGATTCTACTAACAAGCAATGGCGTTTGAATTGGCAGCTTCAATAGCTTATGTAATGCTATCGCATAAACATGAATACAACTCAAATATACCACGCGAAATGCATAAAAAGAAAGTTACATGAAGATTTGTGTTAGTTACTTTTGTTTTCGTTAGTATAAAAATTTCATGTAGTAATACATGAAATATACTTCTTACAAAGTAAGTTTCTTTTGTCATGGTGTTTAGTGATCCTTCAATCTTCAATAATTAAAGATAATGCCATTTAAGAATTGACAACTCGTTGAATAACCTGTATTTCACAGTTATTTAAATAATGTAAACAAATCTGATAGGAAAAATATAAACATCGGTTGGCCAGAACTTAGTTGGTAATTGTCAATTCAACTTTTTTTTTTTTTTTTTTTTTTTTTTTTTTTTTTTTTTTTTAAAGACGTTGACAATGGAACGTCGTCTGCTTACGTATTACACTTCAGTATAAAGTTGTTTGTTTCGCTGTTCGTGCACATACAGCATCATTTCGTGTTATGCAAATGTCTGTGAGTTAACATTTTACATTGGAAAGCAAGCATGTTACTTCTGTCACAATGATTTCCACCTCTTGAGATGTAAGTGGGCCATGTTGGTAAGTAAAAGAGTAGACTAGTACAGGGAAACTCTCAAGAAAGTTCTTGGTATTATTGACATACACAGATTAACATTTTATTGGAAAGCCTGCATGTTACTTTTGTCACAGCGATTTCCATCTCTGATAATAAGTGGAAATTGTGGTAAATAGAAGACTTGACTAGTACAGGAAAACTCTCATGAAAACCATTCTTGGTATTATTTACACATAGGATTCGCCATTGCATTCGTTTTAGAACCTAAAGTTATTGAAAACAAGTAATTGAAATTATTTGCAGCACAGCAAAATGTTTGATACAGAATATACATTTATTTCATAGATAACATGAATAAACTTGGACTAATGTAGTGCAGGAAAAATTACGTGCAATAAAATATTGTAATAATACGAGCTGAATATAATGCAACGAAAATTAGAAAAATAAACGGTATGTAATTATGCTAAAAAGTTCTTTTCTGGAAAGAAATGTGATTTTTTTTTTTATGTTTTCGGGCAACAGTGTTAAGCTATGATTTTATTTTAAAGAGGGGATAGTTTTACGAAAATGCTCAATTTGAAAATAAAATGAATTATTTTTTTTTTTTTTTGGCTATTAGACAACATTAGTTAAAATCGCCCTTTTCAGAAATGTCATTTATCATGCACGTTTATTGTTAAAGTTAGGCTATACGTTTAAAATGTTCGTTTCCTAATTTAATGAGTTTTGTACATTGGTTTTAAAATATTCGTCAATTTCAAATTTTAATAAGTCTTAAAATTATAGTTACTCAGCGAACACCGCTTGAAACAATATTGTGAAAAAGCAAAAACAACAAGTAAAAATGCCACAAGACGTAAGAACTCTGAAAATAACATATACATAGGTGTTTATGACATACTAATTAACATTGCAGCCAGGAACTATTGTGAGGTTATTTAAGTTAAGGTCCGATAAAGCGCAGCTGCCTATTAGGAGAAGTCATTAATCAAGATCGTATAATGCATATGCAGATAGCAGCTTGTAGTTTGAGACCGGCTTTGACAGCGGGTGGTAGTGCACTCTTGTGTTAATTGGTGCTATCACTGTATGTAAAACGTGTGCTAAGTGTTCTTCGTTATTTATACCACTGCATAAATATAAAGAACGGGTCTTTATACACATGTGAAAACTGTTCCTTTCAGAGAAGTGGTAAGGCGATTTGCAATGCATTCCAGATACAGAAACTGTTCGCCGCTTGATAAAAAGTTACAAAAGACGGGGCCTCTCAATGACAAAAATCATGTTCCGAACCGTCTTGATCTTACGGAAGAAAAAATGAAATACAGCAATTTCCTATGTAGATGACGGATAGGGGTGGCGTCGTTTTCAGCATTTCTTATAACACGGATTAGAACTTATTATCATTACCAGTTTTAGATACAGCACCATTTCATGCTTTCAGTAAAGATATAGACAAAAAATGTACCTCCCTTTTTCCGGTGGCGTCGGCTGCACTTAGGCGGTCCGTAACTCAAATACAAGTAACCTCACTGTATTTCAGTTAAGATGCCAGTTTTCAAATAGAAAACGGAGCGAATTCCAGAATTAGTTTATTATTTATTTATTTTAATGGTGTTTAACGTCCGTTTTTACTACTGAGGGACCACAGGCGGTGGACAATGGTGATACATGAGATATAAATATATATTGGGAAAGGATATTTTTATTTTAGGAATAAAACGTTCCAGGCTTAAATTTAGGGTACCTCCCCGGCATTTGTCAGTTATGAGGACTGAGGAAAACCTGGAAAAAACCTCAGCCAGGGAGGACGGTCCTGACGGGATTCGAACCCCAGGCCTTCCGCTCACGAGTCCGCGTCTTAACGACTTCGGCCACCCGTGGCGGTTTTTTAGTGATGGTTACATACATACATACATACATACATACATACATACATACATACAAAACAGAAACGAAAATAGGCACACAATTCACTTGATATTTCGGGTTGTTAAGTATAATTTTTCACAGTGTACAGACCACTTCTTGAATCCCAGATAAAAAACCAATATTCAAAATGAAGGATACTTAGCTATGGAACATTTCTTGTGAATTGTGTGCCTGTTTTATTTGTACTTCACAACTTTTAACGAACATTGTGTATACACTACTCATAAGAGTGTTTAACATATTTTCTTATTTACTGTATATTGCTATAAAATAACAAGAACTAAAGAAGTAGTAAAAGATAAAATAGTATCAGCTATCGCTATATTTCGAAGCGCTTGTGTTCTTATTCGAAGGCAATCTCACTTATCTTCTGCCTTTAAACAAAAATTACTGACAACTTGATAATACTATTATTATCTTCTGACCCTACAGTCAAGTTTAACCAAAATATAGCTTAGTTTATCGCTTCTTCTAAGTATAATTCCCCTCGTACTCTCACCATATATTTACTCTCAAATATTCATAAAAAAAACTTCCCTGGCCCGCTGATAATAGCCAGTTTCAACCCCCCCCCCCCGAACACATTTCGGCTCTAGTAATTGGTTACATCTAGGCCGTCCTATATCAAATATTCCTATTCTTTTAAGAAAATTGACCCTTCGCATATTCTAATATACTGTTGATGTGATGTCACTTTATATTCACATTCCCCACATGAAGGATTAGCAGCTGTTAAGACATTTCTTGGACTCGCGAACACCTGCCCATACCCCATCCACAGATTTTTGTCAGCTAACTTACCTGTTTCTCACTCGCAATATGCATAGTTTTGATAAGAAATATTATATACAAATTAAAGTCATTGCAATGGGCACTAGAATGGCACCGTTATCTGACAATCTTTTTATGACTCGCCTAGAGGAGGAATTTAAGTCAGAACTTCTGGTATCGTTGTTATGGCTGAGATATGTTGATGACATATTCGTGCTTTTAACCCATAACTTAATCTCTCAATGAGTTCTCAATTCTTAGCAATCTTAACTCGAAATTTTCAGTCAAGTTCACTTCTTCTGTCTCTTCCAATGCTGCTACTTCCTAGATATCCCTAGATATTTCTTTATGCAGTGATTCATTTCTTACGTCTGTGCACATTGATTCCACCGATTTACAATAATGCCTTCATTTTGATATCCGTCATCCCCTGCATACCAAAATATCTATTCCTTTATTTCTTTCAATCCGTGGCCACCATATTTGTAACAGCTTTCATATCTTGATACCTATATTAAAACCTAACCCAAAAGTTCCAAGACCAAAAATATCCTTCCTACCTTTTACTATCCCTTATCATCCCAACGCACAAAAATGCTAATGCACACCTAAAACTTCCAATAAGAACGCCATTAACCTTGTGGTCACTTGCGTCCCTGAAATTGAGAGCATCAAACCTATTTTGAAAGAATGTCACGATACTTTATTAATGAGTTCATCTTAAGTGAGTTTTCTAAATTTTTACCCCACCTTACTTTTATAACACTCCCTAACCCTAAAAGTATATTCCGCCGCAACTGATCTCCATTCAAATTACCGCGCCCCGCCGGTCGCAGGCTCATATCCTTGCCAACGCCCTAAATGCAAAGCCTATGCACTAATTACGCCATGTCATTCGTTTCACCGCCCCAATTTATCCAGAGAATCAAGATTACTTAATTTGTTAATGGTGTTTTTCAGAATGTCGTATATAAGTTATCTTATAAGCTTTGCAAAGCATTTTATATTGGTTTCATTTGTACTGTTGTTTCGCTCCGTATGAACCATCATAAGCGTTTTGTTAAAACCAATTTTCCCTTGCCGGCTTCCCAACATTTCCTGTCTCACTGTAAGAATTTTGACGATACATTTAACTTAACACTTATTAATGCGTTACCAACTCATATCCCTGAAAGTTACCTCAGATACATAAGGGATAGCAGGCTTATTTTTCCATAAAGCGCATACACCACCGGGTTTAAACCTAACCGGTTAATATTCCAATTTCTACTTTGTTATTAATGTTTTCTATTATAAATACATTTCTTTCTTATTTTTCCGCCCCACCCTTTTCCACTTGTTGTTTGTTTTATCTGTTTCCACCGGTCGTTACCTTTGAAATTCAATATTTACTCTTACCGCCTTCACTTGCCTTCTGCCTTTGAAGAAGTACACAAGTGCTTTGAAATAAAGCGATATTTTTGCTTACTATTTACATGTTTTTATCTATTTCTGCTTCTCTAGTTCTTGTTCATTTAGCTATATTGCCAAGAGTTATTTTATTTTTTAGTTTTTATTACATGTGTGTATATTTGAAAACTCGACGCTTATCAGAATGTGTGTTTTACGTATTAGGTAGAGTAATTAATGTAAACTAAAAAAGTGTACAAAATAATGACTATTATAATCATTTGCACCATTAATTTGTTCCAATACTGAATGTAATTCAATATTTAATCACTGTATTTCTACTAATTATTATTTACATTGACTATGTAACAGCTCCGGGTTCATCAGCAAGCATTTAATACAAGCGGGGTCTAGACAGTATGATAATATGACCTGGTATAAATAGAGAACTACACAACAAAAACATCAACTGGCCCAATTCTCCCCATCAAACACGCTAAATATAGCATGGAAAGAAAATAAAAGAGAGGGTGTTAATTCGAGCACCAAAACCGTAGTATGCATTTAGATATTTGCAACGTACATTAAACATTGGAAACGACACGTTTATGAGTGCATTTTCAAATATTACAGCTTAACTTATAGTAAAACGTTAACGTTTCATGTTATATTAAGATATGTACAAACTGTTCTTCAGCTAATTGCAAATACAGAGTGTCATTTTTTACTTACGTTCACAACCGTAGATCCAACTTCACGCTCCCTCAAAGAACAAGTTTTTTTTTTTTTTAATTTCTATTTGAGTAATTGTGATCAACAATAGCATGTACAAAATTATTACTTTTATTTCATAATGGGCACTAACCTTCGTTAAACGAATTGTTGGAAGTGATGCTAATTTGCAACAACCATTTCTGACATTTTTTTAATGAAACTTGCTTTCATTCGCAACAGCTCTACTTTAGCAATTCTTCCAATTTTTACATTTATACGTTCTCTAAGTTCCTCTGCAGTTGCGTAATTCCTGCAGACTTTATATTTTCTCTGTTCCGTTGGAAGACTTTCAATACCATACATTACAGTAATAATTTACTTTGCTACCACACTGTAATTAAAAATAATGGTCTGGAGCACCAGTAGCCTGTAATAACATAAAATTAAGTTGAAATGATAATTTAACCGCAAATTTATAGCAGCGCAAAAACAAATAGCACTTTAGTAGCAGCAAACTGTAACTGACTGTGCATATACAGCTATCAATGCGGGAATATCTAGTATGATAGGCGATTGGTATGGCCTTGACTCAGCGCGCGCTACGCTCACTTGTGGACGCAGGCAAAATATATCTCGGATAAAAGTTAATTTATATTAAGAATACAGTTTTTTTTTTCGTTCCGTTTTACCGGTTATGTTCTATGGATATTTTATTCTACTACTTTGCGGATAAAAAGATTTTCAAAACAATGAAGTACCCACACCGTGCTTTCCCTTTGGTGTTACATTTTCAAGTGTCTCAAACCAATAAATGGATTTTATTCAAACTTTTTCAATATTTACTTATTGTGTGGGCATTATTATATTATTAGATTTTGTTCATAATATATTTATGTAATTTTTAAAATTATTTTGAATGCAATAAAAAAAAGGGACATTTTCATGTACCCCTTTCTCAGAAACTATAGTCGGTACATAAGTCTATGTGAGTTTTTCAAAGTACCATTAAAATAGAATAATAATTTATGGAGGAAACTTTTAATATACAACAGAGAAAGAAATTAATATGAAAATGTTATGCAAAATAATTAACACTTGTTTCTTTTAAATGCTCATTTTGTCCATGTCACATATTAAAACGTGCGATAGTAATTATAGTCTTATTTCTTAATGAGAATTTTAAAAACAAATAAAAGTCTGTGGTATATTTAATATAGTTTCTGAGGCAAGAGTGTATGAAGAGCTTCTACTTTACGATACTTTATTTTCAAATGCTTTTTAATATAATATTCTACATATTGCAAACAAAGATCTAATAATATTGTAATGCTCATAATATTGTAAATAATGTGAACACTTGAATGGAATTTATTCAATGCTTTTTTTTTAGATATTTCAACATGTAATAACTAATGCGAAAGCTATTCTTTTAAGCTATACTATTGATAACTTCATGTGATCCTGTCTTTCAGTCAACAAACGGTCCCATTGATACCTTATTTACCAAACAGAATGGAACACAATCCATAACTTTACAGCATGATGCTCAAAAACTAATAACTGATAGTTTTTTCTCCTACCTACTTTTTATAATTAATGACAATGTGATTCGATTATCTCACTGCCTCCCAAAAGAAGTTATCACAACACGAAATATGACACAATTGATACAAAAATAGTAGTAAATGATAATTGTTAAAATTAGTGTTCAGTTGTATTTTATTTAATTTAGATCTCCATGCGCTTCTACTTGGAATAAGAGCTAATCAAATTAGTGAATATTTTCAGATGGATCAAACAGGTAATGCTTATCACTTCAATGATTATACTAAAGGCACAAAAATAATAAATCGTTCTCGCATTGCAATTATCTTACCGAATCCCCCTCTTGCTTATCATTTTTCTTAGGTAATTTAACCCGTAACCATATGGTACATTTTTTGTAACACATTGTGGAACAGGTGGACACCCTTCCTTTTTTAAAATTATAAAGAATGAGGAGGATACATAGTAATGAACTAAACATAAATTTAATATTTAGTTATATTTACAAATTAACCAGGCAACAATTACATTGTAAGCTTCTATATGGATGCATTTTACCATATATGTGATTTCGAAAATCAACATGCAGTCATTTTTACAATCGTAAATTTTGAAATGAATTAATATGGTGTACTATGGGAACAAATTTTGAAATAGCAAATTCAAATTAATAAGTATAAAATAAACGCATATAACAACTGGACAAACCTGCAATAGGTGTTTACAAACAATCCTCACGAATTCTTCTTGCGCATTCACTGTATATACAACAATTTTTTGTTTTCCTGTCTTTTGTTGTAGGGCACTTTGCACATCTAACCCGTTTTGCTATAATTTCTAGCAATGTTTTGTCTTAACTCTCGTGAGGGGTGTGGAAAGCTCATCCCTCTCTGGAGATGTGGTTCAATTAGCTGCCATGGCAGGGATTTAGTGAACTCAGAACGTGATTTGTGATGATTTTCTGCTAATGACGAATGTATTACAAATGTATTTACCATCGAAATATTCATAAGTTTGTAGAAAACTGCAAGAGGTCATCTTCTGCAGCTTCTGTTGGTCGAGTAAACAGTGCATCAATTTCTCCTTTTGTGGCATTGAAATATTCAATTATCCTAAGCTTCTAGTTCACTGAAGCACAGGAAGAACTGCCTTTCTAGGTTTCAGGACTTGGGAGACCTGTGTCAAACTGTCCCCAAACCGAAGAATCCAGGTTTCCTGACTTTGGATGGCAAAAACTCTTTTGGAAGTTCTTTTTTTAATGAGGCCCCTCTTAGTTCACTGACAAGCTCGATGGAACAAAATCAATTATCAGCAGTAATGTTGCGATTGGTTCGCACAACTGATGGTGTCCCAATGTCGCGCTTCCTCTTCCTTTTCTTTTTCTTCACTACTCATATCAACCGGCACCACTTCTCTTCATCCCCATTTTGTAATTCCTGTTCCAGTTCAGAATCACTTGATATGAATCACCATTGTCACTAAAGCCACTCTCTAGCTCATTTACCATCGATAATATCATTCTTCACATTCTTGTTCATCAGCTTTCATTAAATTGTCGCCATTTTCTGCTGAAACAACATACCATGCGATATAATATACTGTTTATGTTTGTTTCTTTTGAGTAGTGTTTAACGCCCTTTTTCACTACTGAGGCACCACAGGCGGTGGACACTGATGATACATGAAATGAAATGATAAATTGGGAAAGGATATTTTTTTTAAGGAAGGAAGCGTTCCAGGCATAAGTTTAGGTACCTCCCCGGCATTTGTCAGTTATGAAGACTGAGGAAAACCTGGAAAAACCCCCAGCCAGGGAGGACGGTCCTGGCGGGATTCGAGAGGCAGACCTCCCGCTCACGAGTCCGTGCCTTAACGACCTCGGCCACCCGTGGCGGTACCGTTTATGTGAATGACCGCATTTCCTGCTGAAACATATTCCAATGCGAGATAATATACTTACGTTTTCAGTATGGCGGGGTCACCCTGACCCCTGTGAAGGGGAAAAGTATTACTAAACACATATTTTAACTGGCTGCAACACAATCTTACCACTCGACAACTCAAAGCATGCTGCCTGAAAGGATTTACATAGTAAACAAGGTTCACTGGGGTCCTCCTGACCCCAGCATACAGTTACGGGTTAATTGAGCTTTCAAACTCATGCTTGTTGTCATTAGATAATTATTTTTCGGTCTCGAAACAATTATCATGACAACAAACAATCGTTGACCTCAATTAAATTACTGAAGGATTATCAGCACTGGTGATATTACTAAAGATAATTTCACGCGAACATGTCTTTCAGACAATGAGCGAGCTTATTGATGCTCCAGTATGGACGAAAAACCGCTACGGGTGGCCGAGGTCGTTAAGGCGCGGACTCATGAGCGGGAGATCTGGGGTTCGAATCCCATCAGGACCGTCCTTCCTGACTGAGGTTTTTTCCAGGTTTTCCTCAGTCCTCATAAATGGCAAATGCCGGGGAGGTACCCTAAACTTAGGCCTGCAACGTTCCCTTACTTAAAAAAAAATTTCCAAATATATAATTTCATGATCACTGGAGTCCACCGCCTGTGGTGCCTCAGTAGTAAAAACGGGCGTTAAACACTACTCAAAAAAAAAAAAAATGAGAATCGAATTGCATTCATAGTGAATAGTACCGTGTTAAAAATAATAAATAATAACTTAATTCTCCTCGTTCATTTGTTTTATTCTTGTTACCTCTGCTTCTATTCAATAATTAAGGGAGGAAAACGAAACTCGTTTTGTTTCCTATTTAACTGTTCATTATTGGCATTAACTACAAAACTGTGAATACACAGGGCAAATATTTGGAACGGTAAATATTCAAAACAAAAACGAAAGAATTGAAGGAATAACAGCAAAAAAATATGAAAGAAATAAGACATGATTAGCAGGATTTTGTGCTGAAAGAAATAACGGGATTAAACAACAAAGAATGAAGAAATTACTTTTATACTATACGGCTGGGCTTACAATATGCAGAAAAAGAATGGTAACAATTTACAAAGAAATTGTAATTATGTAGCACATAACAGCTAGCGGGTTCAAACCCGGCCAGGACCGATGGATTTTTTCGGGCGTAAAAATCCTAAGTATGGCTTCCTTCGGAAGGGAAGTAAAGATGTGGGTCCCGTGTCGTACATTAACGGCACGAAAAAGAACCTCAATCCTGAAAGAGAGGCCTCTGAGCAAAATTTGTCGGCCGTTTCACGCCCTGATTTGAATGGGACGCTGATGACCTGAGCTGTTAAAGAGCGTCCATAAATAATAATAAAAAAAAAAAAAAATAAAAAAAATAAAAAAAAAACAAACAAAAAAAAAAACATAACAGCTAATCTAATTGAAGAAAAAGTATACCATCAGTATAATAGAAATCGAGATCCAGTCAAGATATGATATTCAAAGCTGCGAGAGACGCGCAAAATACAAACAAGACGATAATTAAAATCAAATCATCACAAGAGTAATAGTGTAATTGCGTTGTCAAATTCAGAAATTGGTAAATTAATCAAACTTTGTAATGAATGTATTCTAGAAATGCCTTCATATACAGTTTGCCTTCAGGGGTGAAGAAGTATATAATTGTTTGGTACACCATTTCAAAGAGGAATATTGTAATGAAGGACAGTCAACTAGATGAATTGAATATAGTCTAATTTTCTCTAAAACACAGGGTGGATCTCATAAAATGCATAATTCAAGATTGAAACAACAGTAACAAGCCCTGTACAACTTTAGAAGAAGGTGTTATTAAAAAGAAATGAAAAATACAAACTGATAGGATGTTCATCACTACAAATTCTAGTTGATAAATAAATAATTTTTATAAAAATATTCCAGTAGGAAGGAATGGAATCCCGAAGTGCACAAAAATATGCAGCAGGAAAGGTTTGATGTAGAATCAACGAAAATCATTCCTCGTTCTAATCTTTTCTAAGCAAAATCAAATATGGCAGAGAGTGGAATAGACATGCAGCAACTCATCAAAAGCACAGCAACGCCAATGTAATGGAAAGATTACCAGGAAATGTCCAAGGTCAGAGAAATATCAGCAAAAAGACGCTATATTAAATACTTAGCTTCGGTATGGAACAAAAATTCTTATAAATAAATCAGTTTACACTACAATTGAACATGCTTAATTTTAGATAAATAATTATAAAATAGTTTACAAATGCTTTTTATTATAACGTAAGAGATAAAAGAATTCACAATGTATTGTTGTTATAACCTCAAACATTCACTTGCTTATTCCTTTTATTTGCCTTAATTCAATTAATTTTCTCGAACTTACTATACTTACTATACTCAAAGGTTTAGTTGTTTATAATAGAATTAAAGACATGATCGTTCTTCTGGAATTATCTTGAAGAATAAAACTTATATAGAGCTGGAAAAAATGACTGAGCGCACTCTGAAAGCAGAAAGTACTCTATCCCACTTAGTTTTCGAGCGCGGTTCACACAGGTCGATATCAACGAGTAGGCCGCTCCTCTTGTTGCTCTACATCACAGCTTCTTGCGCATAAGAAGATGTGGTTCAGAGGTAAAGCACAGCTTTGAGCTTTGTCGACGGGTATTCAAATCTCGAGGTTAACTATTTTTTCATAGCGCCCACCATGTTGTATAAATTGAAATTGATAAAAGTGTTTCTCACACCTACATTGCGTTCTTATATTAAATTAACACATTTTTTTCTACAATATTCTGCTATAGACTCCGTATAAGGTACACATATATATTGTGGATATGTATATTATAGTTAACGTCTCCAAAGATTGCCCGATAAGGCCTGATTCCACTGTCAACATTATTCTTTCTTTCCTTTTGTCATGTTTACAGGTTTATTTTCAAGTCCATTTACTACCAGTCTATCGCTCTTCTTACCTACAACGACGTGGCGGATTTATTCCATTTCTAACAATGGCAGATGCCATTGGTAAGCGTGCTGCTGTTCTCGCTGTTATTTCACAGGGCTATACCACCACCAGGTCAGGCAGCATTTGTTGTATATCATTAAAGGTGGGCGATACTTTATCGAGAAATAGTACAAGCCGATGCGAGGAAGAGTACAGATCGCCCGCGTGTCTTTACAGAAGGTGTACTCTTGGCGGAGGTTGAGACTTCTTTCTAACGGGCAGTGAGTACAGGGCTTTGTGCTTGTGCACGGACTGTTAGCAAGGGTGCCGGACTTCGGTGTAGACGTGTAGCTGTTAAGGAACATTTCACTGACACCCACATAATTGACAGGTTTAGCATTTGCAGAGCTCTATGGGAACTTCGATTGAGGAGAATTGTTTTCTCTGGCGAGTACTGCAAATACCCTTCTACTGTATTTGTAGTCCGAGTGGGACTCGCTACAACAGACGTTATCTGGCCACTCGTGCAAGGAGTAGTCAAATGAACGTAACTAGTTGGGCGTGGATACTTCGGTATGAAGCAGTCATGCTAGAACGCATTCATGGAGGGCTGAAGAGTAGAGCCTTTATTGACATTCTGGAACATGTTCTCTTCCCGCCTGCGTTATCCTGAAGGAATTATTACATTCTAGTAACAGGATAATCATTTGGTCCATACGTCGGCCAAGGTTCAGTGTTTTTTTGAACACACAGACATCTTGGAACAAACATCTGGACCTCCAATACCAGATTTGAACCCAATAGTAAATGTTTGGGGAAAATCAAAAGAAGGCTTTCTCGAGGTCCCAGATTCACCAATGCTCCGCAACTCTGGTACGCCATACAAGATATTTATGAGTTATTAGCAGAGGATCCCAATTCTTTAAGAAAGTTGGTTGATTCCATACCCCGAAGTTGAGGACAGTGATAGGATATCACGAAAACCACACAAAATATTAGCATTTTTGTTTTTCTTTCTTCCTTTATGTGCGTTTGGGGGGGGGGGGCAGGAATTCAGGTATTTGTGTGTAAATTTATTTGTTTATTTTATTTTTTGCAAGAACAGGGCATAAATAGCTCACATACATTGAACACAGTATTATAAAAAATAATTGCGTGAATATACAAAATAATTATATTAATAATATAATTAATAACAGTAATACATGTATCGCTGAATTCGAACCTTCTCGGTTACCACAAGGAATTTCTAGACCAGTACCCAGGCTCTGAGTCATTTCTACGAAGCAAAGTGCTCCTTCTTTTAAATCAAAAGGGTTCCTAATACAGTTTTTGTGTACTTTGACAAAGAATCGTTCTTATAACTACTGCCCAATAATTCTTTCACGTTATAGTTTAATATATTGTTTCTTACTATATATATATATGTATATATAATCTTTGATATATATGTTTGATATGTAACCGAACGCATATGAACCGAGCTCTGTGAACTTCGTGCGCTTCCGTGAGGGTGACGCGATACTTTTGACATTTTACCGCGCTCATTTTTTCCGGCACTGCACAAGCTAATAATTTCCTCGAGGTTATTTAATTTCGCTTTAAATCTGGTGTTGTCATGAGGTAATTTTTCTCTGCCTTCGGTCTCGAAATAATTACCATGACAAACATTCGCTAAACTTAATTAAATTATCAGAAAACCATCAGCACTTGTATTGTAGAAAATAATAATTAAAATCCATTAGTATCGCTTTTTTGTTGTGAAATCGTAAAAGTGTCTAAATTTTTAAATATCTTACTAAAAATTGCCTAGTAACAGTAAACGCAGCACACATAATAAATTGCAATAACTTTGGAAGTAAGTATAAAGTTAATAAAATGTATATTTGCAATTTAAGCAATTTAATTACTTGTGAAAAGTACCTGCAAAAGAGGAAAACCAGTAGGTTTAGTATATAATCAAAGTAACATAAAAATCTGCTTAATAAATTTAGATCTTGGTTTAGTAGTAAAATCTGACTTCTGTTATATGTTCTAATTGTTGCAGATGAAGATTATTTTTAAATATAAGTCGCTTCAAAAATTTCACAAAATCTCTAAAATTATGACGCTTCGTGACCATGCTGGCCAATTAATATCTCAAAATCGAGAGTCAGTTGACAGAATTTATTACTAACCACCTTCTAATTGACTCTAGCTGTGTGAATAGTAGCTCCATCTTACTGGAAGTGAACATTAATTGCTTTGAAAAAGAAAGTTTGAAGCATTGCTAAATCGCTCAGATTCCAGACATTATTTGTCACTTTAGTAGAACGTTTTGGTGATTCAAGTAATATTCTCGGGTTTAGCGGTACCCATTATCGCATGTTGATTATATACATAGTCCAGTAAGTAAAATGTTCCTCGTCAATCATTAAAAGACGGCTAAGAACATCACGGCCCCATTGATAATTCGGGTATGGTGTACCAAAACTCTATACTCACGTTACCTTGCCTTTGAGGAAACAGTTTTTAGGCGATCTGATTTTAGGAATTCAATTGAATGTCATGCAAAACACTTCCTAAGCTTATTCTGGATATACAAAGGATGCATATGTTACCAAATGCAGAAAAATATTGGTTAATACATTAATCGTTTATCTTATTAAAAGAACATAAATAGTGAATTTCGATGGGATAGCCTTCAAAGTACTACTGGCCGAGGTCATTTAGGCCACTTGGGCTGGAGGTTTGGGTTCGATTCTCGTCGTTCCTGACTGATTTTTTTTTTTTTTTCCCCAGGTTTTCCTCATTCCTTATAAATGGCAAAGGCCGAGGAGGTTCCCTATACCTAGGCCTGGAACGCTTACTTCCTTAAAAAAACCCTTTTCAGTTTTATAATTTCATCTCATGTATCATCAGTGTTCACCGTCTGTGGTGCCTCAGTAGTAAAAACGAGCGTTAAACACTATAAAAAGGCCCTCGAAATTATTGTTTTGAGGTAGAAGTTTTACCATATTCTATACAATAATCACACACATGCATAACATTAATTCCTTTAAGGCAATTCAAGAAATACGCGATGTTAGAAGCACAGTCTTCAGAATTTTTTTCTTTAATTGTAAACTAGCACCATTTTCTGTTTGCTCGTTCCTCTGAACCTTCTGGGAAGCCGCATGCTCATCACCCAAATTGTGAATCCTTGTAAACAAAATTTACTTAGCCATCAGCAGAGAGCATCCGCGCAATTAATAACGCAAGAGATTGAGTTACTCTTTTCCATTAAACACCAAGCCGAGTTTTATCGGCGCGGTGAGATTGGAAGTTCACTGTGGTGTGTCATCTCATAATGTGTCAGCAGTTTTATTTCCAGACACTCTGCACAGTTCGCAAGCCGTAGATTGGCTAACAGCTGACACCAAATACCGAAACACGTGCTAGCATCATTGTTGAAACTCTAGAACAGGAAAGTAATCTCAGCTATACTTACAGGATAATAATATTCATTTTACATAATGAGACTGAAATTAAAAGTTCTTTTCAGAATACGCTTGTGTGAATGCTTAACTCTAGAAAACTGCAATCTATTAGCACTACATGTAGCCATTCAGATTCCGAAGTTCAACTCATGGAACGTTCCTCTAGCAGCTCATATCTCGCTTATTTCGTGCTCTTTAAATGAAGGGTTTATTACTGGGACACGGATTAGAGTGTTTGTATGGCTACAAAATTAACAAAACATTTTCTCGAGGGCAAACCAATAAGCTCTTTATTACCTATATTAGAGTCATGATTAACCAGGAAGTGTAAATCTAGCAAATAATGCAGTAGTATACATTTTACACTGTATCTCAGAAAATTCTAAAGCTATCAATGTGAAATATTTCATAGATATTAAGAAAAATTAACCAGGGGTGCTCTGTAAATTTTAATTCTCTAATGCACATAAAAGTGTTTTTAAAAAAAAAGATAAACCAAAATAAAATCTTATTAAAAGTGAAAACACTGTGACATAATCATGAATTGTTCTTATAAACTATTGCTGAAATTGGAATGATTTTTTTTTTACTTAAACGTGCAATCCTGGGAGCTAGAATAATAGATCTATGCTAGTTGCTTGAAAAGAAATTTTCACATTTTGGAAAAAATAAAAATGTTTTTAATTTTTATTTGTATTGATTTCATCAACTAAATCAGATATTAAAATACTTATAGTTACCACACTTCACATATGCATACATTATGCACATTAAAAATTTCAACAAGATTAGTCCAGCCAATCCTGAGAAAAATGCAAATTAATATAAAAAAATTAAGTTATCAAGAAATTATATTTATTTTTGTTTAAAAATTTTATGTGCATCAGAGAATTAAAATTTACAGAACATCTTTAGTTAAGCATTCTTTACATCTCATAAAAATTCATATTGATAGCTTTATAAGTTTCTGGGATACAGTGCAAAATGTATACTGTTGCTTTATTTGCCAGATTTACACGTCCTAATTACCTAAACCACTTCTACGTTAATTTTAATAGAAACTGTTGCATGAATTGGACTCTAGATTGTGTAGCGTAGCATGTATAGGCAATGAAAAAGGCTCACAAATGTTGATCTCATCTGACATTTATCTTGAACTGCAGCCTAGTGATTCACGGCATCGCCAACTGCTAGTGTACTATTGAATAAACATGGCGATTTGCTTTCTTGATTGATTAACCGATAAATTGTATGAACATATAGCGAGAAGCGTGAGGCTTTTGCACCACGGTGCGGTGACCAGAAACTAACAAGATGAATAGGCCGTCTTAGTCCTACTTCTGGCACGTGCCTTTTCCAGACTTGTTTAGATCTGGTGTCACTTGAAAATAATCCATTGTTACCTTTGAGAGACTTGTCAGGGTATGGAAAAGGCTGCCGATGAATTATGCGAATCTTGACATTTCGCGCTTTATTGTATTTAGCCCAAAGTTGCCATACTTTAGCTCTTCCTATAACTTAAACAATTCCACACAACTGAATAATAAATATAACCATAATTCGGAAACGAGCTAAAATGGGAGACAAACTTTTAAGATTCATTATTTCGCGTCACTTGTTTTAGGGATATTTGTGTAATGTAACCCCAATGTAGCGTTTAACAACAAAGTTTAAAAGATTTCCATCTATAAAAATACTCAAATATTTATTAGTGTTTACAAATAGAACAAATGTTAACCTTGAGTTGTAAATGGTAATATAGTATTGATGTGTTACACTTTATTGTAATTATATCTGCTCCCTTTATTTATTTTGTGTTTTTAATCCGTTAAACAAGTGCTTATGCAATAGTTTTTCCTGATGTAAAAGGAGGCTATCATTGCCAGTTTTGTAAAGTTATATTCCTCTAGTAAGAAATATATACTTGTTTACTTGTACATAACGTTTAAAATATATGATATAACATCATGGATGAATCAATACACAAGAAATATGTTACCTTTATTCAGCATTGGTCCACAAATGATATATCCTATCGGGATACAGACCTCAGATTGTTTGGTAAGTTTCCACAATTCGTCACAAAGAGTTTCTGCATTTGAATACACACACACACACACACACACACACACACACACACACACAAGTATATATCCCCACAAAATAAATAAATTTATGTTCAAATATAGATAGGGTAAACATAGCCGTCTTTCTGACCGCTGGATAGGTAGGTGTGGGCTAATTGCTTGGCCTGCATATCATATTTTGAATCTACTGAGGGTGCACAGCTGAATTTTCGTAAAAACAAGATAGAATCTATAATTTCAGCTTTTCCTTTCTTCCGATTAATGACAACGCTATTGCCACGTCACCCTTTACGAACTTGAAACTCTTTGAACTCTCAGCTCATTCGCACGTATGAATCTTTTTGCATTTGACGCTCGTTCCTTTCAAGAACATTAGGTAAAACTTCGTACATACTTTATCGCCGCCATCTTAAGCAGCTCTCTCCACTCGAAACATCAGTTCTACTCACTATGTGTTGACGAAACTGTACTTCGACTGAATACATTTATAGTTCGAATGAACAGCAAATGCGTTAATGAGATATAGAATGCTGTTTAAGCTTGTCTGTATGCGCAGCAACTCCGACATTGTTTCTTAGGCATCGGGATTCTTAAGCACTTAACATGAAGTTAGGTACACTCAAACTGAAAATATCAGTCACTGCCTGGCAGGTAAACAAGAACTGACGAATGACAGGCATAAGGGGAAAGGGTTGTTTGTAGCTCGTAACCTACTGTACCCCTCCTATATGTTGTCTACAGTGTAGTACCAACATAACTTTATTCTACTTCATTTGTAATAGCGTTTAACGCCTATTTCAATTACTGAGGAATCACAGGGGATGGACTCTGATGATACATGATATGAAATGTAATTGGGAAAGGACTTTTTTTTAAGAAAGGAGGCATTCCAGGCCTATGTTTAGGATACCTCCCCGACATTTGCCATTTATGAACACTGAGGAAAACCTGGAAAATAACCGTAGCCAGGGAGGACGATCATGGTGGGAATCTAAGCCCAGACCTCCCGCTTACGAGTCCGCCCCTTAATGGCCTCGGCCATCCGTGACAGTACACTTCATTCTGATTTTAGTGCTTAGAAATTACGATGCCTTGTTATAAATCTATACACATTTATCTTATGTTTATATATCGTAGCACACTATTTGATGATTAAAACAACTGTTTTACTTTATTTTATTTGTGTTATAACGTTACACGCACTCTAAATGCAGAAAAGGCAAATCGATTTGTTTATGGTAACTAAAGACATACAAAAACAAATTATTTTAGTAAAATATTCATGCAACTTGTAAATATTTCCACACTTTACAATACGGCGCCAAGAAGAGCAATAAATTCCCAATTATTGTTAAAATGTTTTGGTAAACTGATTTTAAAATACAGCCCCTTGGAAGATTACTCTAACCAAGGATAATTTTGCTAGGACAGACTAAAAGTATAATTTGTGACCTGTTTTTTTTTTTTTTTTTTTTTTCAAAGCCATGAACCAAACGGGTACACGGCAGAAAGTACTTGTAACTTTCATTGTGTGAACATAGTGTTTTTTCTTTTCCTCCACAGTGTTACATGTTGTTTGGAATGATTTTCTTTGGGTGAAATAAATGCATTGGTGATGTTTTATGTGCTAGTTGAGAACAGGAAAACCATACTATTACTGCATTTTCTGCCACGTAGCGTTAGTTGCGTTAGTTCTGGTACGTAATTATTTACAGTTGCAACATTAAAATAACAGCTGTCATCAATTTTATAACAGCTCTCCTCCCAATGCAATAACGAGTATTAAACATAGTTCCTGGTAATTACAGAGAAGATGCTGATAAAGAAAAACGCACTTAATACTTAGAAAAATGTAGGCACGTTTACATTTAGCTCACAGCATAACACCAATGGGTATAAAATGAAGACATCTA
Source organism: Metallyticus violacea (assembly GCA_030762175.1). Lineage (NCBI taxonomy): Eukaryota > Metazoa > Arthropoda > Insecta > Mantodea > Metallyticidae > Metallyticus > Metallyticus violacea. The sequence continues at coordinate 28,832,553 of CM060846.1, read as the reverse complement.
GCGGACGAAATTCGAACATAATGCGTATGAAGCAACACTTTCACAAACATTTGGTGTTAAAGTTGGTAATGGAGTAATGAGTTTCGTTTTTTTTTTTTCTGAAACTGAGAAACACTAATGCAGTTTAAATAAAATATAGCAGTTTTCTGACGAAACTGGCTCCACTACAGAATCTCCACTCAAAAGCTAGGACATACCGCAATTTAATAATTAAATAATTATTATTTTATTTAGCTTTTACGCAGACTTAAGTCTGGCTAAAGTGTGTGTTGTTATGAACATTTAGACATTTTCCGCGTCTCATGTCATCCAAACACCACCATAATTTTCCCAATTTCTAATTTAGAGCAAAACACTCTATTCTTCGTATATGAATGATTTCTCTTCTTCAACAGTATTTTCCTGTCCATTTCAGTCGGTCCTGGCGGTCTAGTGGTGATCATATTTGTCTCGTAGACCCAAGATCGTGCGTTCAATCCTGGGGCTAGAGTCAATGGATTTAAAAATCCTAAGTATGGCTTCCTTCGGAAGGGGAGTAAAGTCCTGGGTTTCGTGTTGTAAATTCACGGCATGAAAAAGGTCCTCAAGCCTAAAAGAAGAGTCCTCTGAGCAAAATATATCGGCCTTTTCACGCCCGGAATTGCATGGGACGCTGATGACCTGAGACGTTAAAAAGCGTCCGTAAATAAACCAAATCAATAACTCTCCATTTCAAGCGCGAGTTTTACTCTAATGTTATTATTTAGCAATTCGCTATGAGTTGTAATAATTTAAAAACACCATATATTCAATGTATGTTTCATTTGAGTCAATCTCTGCTGGACTAAAGAGTTTTTATTTGTATTGGTCAAGTGTTTTCCAAAAAGGTATTTTAATTTCTTACATTTTTAGTGTTACTTTTGCAGCATGAAATATATTCTTTTTGTCTTTAGAAGGTAAATTCCAAAATAGGGTACTAAGTTTATAAAAATAATACATTTTCAAATCATATCACCAAAAATATATACATTTTAAAATTGTTTTCATGCCATCGAAAAGAGGGTGTCACTTAGTGTAAAATAGTAACTGTGCATGTAATTTGAAGGTTACATATTTTACAGTTTTCTTGCAGAAAGTAAGCTAAATACCCTTTTATTGGGACTCGCTTCGTTTGTTTATGAGTAGAATTTGAGCAAAATGGGTAGTAATTTAGCTAAACCAGTCCTCAAGCTTATTGTTTTAAATTTGCACTACACATTCATACATGCAGCTAAACTGGGTAATTTCTATCTATTGCACAGACACATAAGCACTTGCCTTGAAGTAGCTTATTTAACGACCAAACACCATGCTTAAAAAGCAGAGTATTTTCTTTAGAAGCGTCTGCGCATAATCTGTCGATTAGAAAGGCACGAAACGTGCATGCCAAGTTTCACGCATATTTGCGCTGCGTGCTGGTGTTATACATACAGCACTGCAACAAACTTGGAGGGAAACAAAAACACTAAAAGACCGCTATGCGTTCTTGGGTAAAATCGATAAAAGTTTTTCGGTCTCTCTCTCCTCTTTTTGCTGGGCTCAATCAAAGCTTTTGCGCCAGCGACGGAAGAGATAAATGGCTATGTGAAAAACTCTTCTCCAAATGGCATCTCCTTGAAAACGTCTTCGTTTTCCTGCTAGTTTGTTTCTTACTACTCTTTTCACTCTATCACACATTCTCATCTCGAAAATGTTCTCTATGTGAAAGCCTTTCCGCTATACTCACTTCACCTTCTGGCTTTCATCCTCCAAGCATATCGATTTCTAAAATGGCAACTATGGTTCAGGAAAGAACGTTAAATGTTGGAATACCATCACGAGTAGCCAAGGTCGTTAAGGCACGTACTCGTGAGCGGGAGACTGGGGTTCGATTCCAGCTAGAACGTCCTCCCTGACTGTGGATTTTTCCAGATTTTCTTCAGTCCTCATAAATGGCAAATGCTGGAGTGGTACCCTAAACTTAGGTCTAGAACGTTTCCTTCCTTAAAAAAAAAAAAAAAAAAAAAATCAAAGAAAACATCTAGCAAATCCATATGGGCATTTTTTAGTGATGTCAGTACCTAGCAAGTTGCTTATTTTTTCTTGTATTAATATCATGAAAACAGCAACTGAGTAATGGGCAATGAATTTTGTGCTGTAAGAGCTTTGAATAAATTCCTCATTCAGGCATCCTATTTCAAAAGAATTGATAAACCTCTTTAGGCTGGCACTAAAGTCCCTTGATCAAATAATTGCAGTAAAGTGAATATTTAAGGCGCTTTACAGAAATGTGAACGGAAGTTTTTTTTTTGGGGGGGGGGGTTCTTGAAATGTGTTTGTTAATAATGCAGGCCACAACAACTCAGAACCTACTGAGCTGTTTGCTGCGACAACTGGCTACGCCGCAGCAGATGCACCTCACACAACGTTAACCTTTGCTTACCAGACCGGATCAAATAGCACCCTGAAAATCACGCTGAACCTATCGCAAACCTATTCTTTTGGGAAAGAATTTCTCAGAAGTGCTGGCAACTGAACTTAAATTTTTCGGATTAGCAAGTAAACTTATTTAATTCTTTTGAGGATATTATCAAATTCAGGTTGAGAATCCTGTTATTTCCCATTCTAAGGGAGTTTAGTTTTATTTTGTGTATGTCATCTTTCATAAATATTTATAGTGGACTAGAAATTCAAAAGTGAATATTGTAAAATTCACTTTTTTAACATTAAGTTTTTGTGATTATAAGTACTTAGATTTAGATCAAAGATAGAGATGTAGATAGATGTTATGTAAGTTAATGTTATATTAAATCTGAGATCTTTGCTACATCTTTAAAAAAAAAAGCGTATTAATTGCTATATTTAAAAAACGGTCACATTGGAAAACGTCACGAAGACAAATGTTGAGTTAGTTTCTTCCTTATTAGAACCTCAAACAGCCAGTTTACAATTATTATAAAGAAATAAAAATGAAATAGGCAGCTATGACCTTCTCTCTAGCAGAAAGAGTCGTTACATGGAAAATAACAAATTGCCATTTTAAAAGAATCAGAATGGAATGTATAATAATATTATAAATTAATATACACACAGGTATGAGAAAGCTCGTTTGAATATGCGAAACGTGGTGAGAAATTGTAGGATTAAGTTAAAGTTGAAAGAACGCACTACATTGAGGAATGAGAAAGACAAACAAATGAACATCAAGAATTATCAACAACACAAAATAAGCGGTACACGCGTTGTCTGCTTATAGGGGCTTTGTATGATCAGTGAGAAATTCCCTTTGTTCTATTGCCAGATAACTAAGGGAATCCTTGGGATTGTTAAATGGTTTTTAACCCCGTTTTTACTGCAGAGGCATCACAGGCGGTGACACTGATGACACACGAGATGAAATAATATATTGGGAAAGATTTTTTTTTTAAGGAAGGAAACGTTCCAGGCCTATGTTTAGGGTACCTTCCCGGCATTTGTCATTTATGAGGACTGAGGGAAACCTGGAAAAAAACCTCAGTCAGAAAGAACGGTCCTGGCGGGATTCGAACCCTAGATCCCCTGTTCACAATCCGCGCCTTAACGACCTCGGTCTCCCGTGGGGGCGGAATCCTTGGGATTGTTGTTTTCTTTGTGTAGTTTCTTGCAGCACAGCAATAGTTTGCTCTTCATTTCGTGTAAGTTGAAGAAATTTAATCTCCTTCTAAGATATAAGAAATGCAATATGTAAAACTAAAGCTGTTATGTAAATATTTGAACCAGAACCTTTGGCTCCTCTTCCGCTATTGGTCATTTATAAAGACGTTGGGAGTCTTTCGTTGCAGTTTTAGTCGTTCATGCTTCTCTAAAGGAATTTTAAATATTTTTTGTATAAACTTGAAGACAAAGCCAAACAATTGCTGACGTCTTGCCAGTAGTCAACAAACGTTCAAATGCTAAGAAATTGTTCGGAAAAAGATTCATCCTTCAAGAATAAGAACATACGCAGTAATGCAAATACCTCATTAGGAGACGGAAATATCAGATTCAATTTCGTAAACTCAGTTTCTGAAAATGTACAATATGTCAAACGGTATTTGAGTCATTGTGTTGGTTATATTTCTGGGGATACTAGAAACTGAAAAATGTGTTAGAAAAGAACACAGGTTATCGAATAGGAAATACTTGTAATATGACACTTTCAACCAGGATTTTTTGACGTGAAGAATTGCTCTTCTTGAGCATCGGTAGTGCTTCGTCTTTAGTGCATTGCTGAATAATTACGTTCACAATATTTTCATTTTTCCGGACATTGAAAGCCATGTGCTGCGAATCACTTTTAACATACATGATAATAATTAATAACATTACATCAAAGCCTGAAATCTTACTGTATAGCACTTTTAAACCTGATGTAGGAAATTTTAGTTTTTTTTTTTTCTTTTTGTCATATTTTTAGTAACTTAAGGCCAATTTATAGGTCACTTTTCAAAGATTGGTCATATACTTCCAATCTTTATTTATGTCATTATGACCTGTTACAATCTATGTCACCAGTTTTGACACATTTTGCCCTGAAGAAAGGTTCCTGTTTTTTGCAAGTGAATTAGATAGGCCCAGAAATGATTTTGTCCATTATTTTTGAGAAAATCTTAAAGAAAAAACTGACTGTGAGATAAGTAGGTAGAAATGTATAATATTCTACAGATAGAAAATTACTAGTTTTAAGTAAACATAAAATTACTTTTTTCCCTTTGGATTGGAGACTGTTTTCACATATAATGTCTAGTTTCTTTAATTATCAATTGCAATAAGTGCAGTAAACACACTATTTTTCTTTCTGAAAATATTTGGAGCTTATGCGTGGCGCTTAAAAATGTGTTGTGTTTTGTGATACAAAAAAAAAAAAAATACCTTAATTTCTTCCTGCTGATCTTGCTGTACAAACTGTAATTAAAATTTTAGAAAAAAAAAAACTACTTAGCCGCCACTTCAAGAATATGTTGTTGTTTTGAAGGGAATAATATTTTCTTTATAATCGGTATATTTTAGTTCTTGCTTTTCTTTCCATATGTATTGCACCTTCTATTACCATGCGCACTTTCATTTGTTCTTTTATATTATTTTTTAAAAACTACTGACTTACATAGCTGCTTCACTCATAACACCAAATTTAATAACTGATTGTTTATTTTTCTAATACTTTGCATTTTTTTCAGAATTATTTCTTTTGGATTATTTAGCATGAAAAGAACTGCATTTTTTGCACAGGTATTTATCGCTTTACACAACGATTACATTTAAAGAATGACCTTTTTTTAATTGAATGCTGAAATTAAGCCCACTGTGCACTGATAAGTGCAAACAGTATATTTCATTCGTGCTAACATAACATGGATTTTCATAATCAACTTTCAATGTTTGCTATTTTACCCAAAGATGAAATTCCACACTGCAAACATTTTCTTTCCTTTGCTCCCTCTTCTTTATTAAAAATTCCAACTACAAAAGTCTGACAATATTTCTAAGTTGCTAAGGTATTTGCTCCTTCAGCTTCTACTTTTAACAATTATCATAGGATATATTATATATATATATAATTTATTTCCTATAAATAAGTCATTAAAACTTTAATGTGTTTAAGCTTTCCCATTGTTTATATATGAATAGTATACCTTATATGTCACTCCTTACCGCTTTTAATTTCGTCGAGGACAAATCAGTAATATTTTATACAGTTCCTAATCTTACAGTGCAAACAGTTCGTATATTGCTTAAATAAGAAAGAATAAAAGCCAATATGTAGTAATAATAAATATTTCTGATATATGTAAAAATTAACTCAATTTTTTTATGAAAAGTGCAGAATGTTTTTTTTTTTTTTTTTTTTTTTAAATTACATTAATTATATTGCAACATGCAAGGACACATTTTTTGCCTTTTTCCCCTTCAATTTATGCTTCTAAATGTATTTTATAACGTCATTAGAAATCTGAAGATGAACCAAGCTAACAAAATGTCACGTATTAAATGTCCCAAATGTACTCCTTTTAAGCATAACATAATCTATTCCATTTTTCCTAGGTTATGTTAACATGACTTCATGCGATTCTCTTTTGTCTTCGCCTGAGTTTGTTTTGCACTGGACAATTGCACATCGGTGCAGTACGTTTACTCCACAGTGATAGTTCCTCTTTACTGTGCCGGCAATTGCCTGGTTTGGTCTATACGCTTTAGAAGCGAGGTCGGCTGCAGTTGCATGGTTGATGCTGGCGGGATGCTGCATGCGGCGGGGAAGAGGTTCGAGGGGACGCTAGGGGTAGGTCGGTCAGAGGGGTTACGGGGGCTCCAGACGGTGGCAGTGGGGCAAAGTGGGATAGGTCTGGGTTCAGCCAGGCTCCGACGCTACTGCCGTCTCTACCCGTGCGACCGGTCGATAGTCTAGTCTGCCCAACCTAGACATATGCGGCTCCCACGCTCCCAAAGTTACCGTGTCCGCCGGACAGTCTAATGTCATTTGCAAAAACCAGATTAAACATGCGTCCATTTCAGAGCCAGACGAATTATTATAACCCAAATTTGAGGTGGAAATGTTATAAAAATACGTATTTAATTTGATGAGCTAAAATATATGCCACATTGGCACAGGTACCCTTAAATTGTCCTTTAACAAAATGGCGTGGACAATGGCCGTTTGCACAGATATCACTTTGGTACGCTGTAATGTTCAGTAATTAAATTGGGTTAGATAAATGGATGACATACTTTTGTTTTATTTTATGATATTTATTTTTTACAAAAGTAGGTCAGAAGCCACACAAATGCTCTGCAACTTGCACAGGTCACCTCTATGACACAGTTCGTTGCAGAAGTGAAAGACACAGATTTGAGTCTCCTGCTTTGAAAAGTTGGCATATATAAAGTTGCTTATTAGTGTCACATGAAATAAATACCGGAAGTAGAACATTTAATGGAAACTTGTTCCTTTCAGCTCAGAAAAATATGCAATTTTACCTTACTAGGCTTATCCATAGATGCTCTGCATAACCTTCTCTAAAAGTTTAATAAAAATGAAGGTGTTGGTGATGACAAAAGCAATTTTATGCTTTAACGACACCTATTAGATTTCCCCAGTGTTTTCATATATGCCATTATTGAGGTTACTTTTTTTCTAAAAATTCCAGACTCGTTTTCATATATTTTATGCATTTCAAAGGGCTAATTTTTTATACTTCGCACAGCAAAGAACCGTAAATATTTACTTGGGGTAAAAGAACTGAAGATTTTATTCGGACTTTGTGCACTGCGATATCTGGGCTTAATTTTGGACTCTGTATAAATTACACAACTTACACTTGGAACACTACATTGGCTGCTAGCCAGGCGAGCATTATTTCCATGATTTTGCTCAGACGTAAATCAGATAACTCTCAAGAAGAAACTATATATAAACTAAAAAAGTATAAAATATTTGTAACGAACTCCAAGGGTAAGCTCTTCTGTGGATGGAGATGCAACTTTATAAATATACCCTTCAGCTCGCGTTGGAGTATGAACAATGTAATTACAACGCAACCAGAAAAGCCAGACAGGCTGACATACATTATATATGACCTTGACCTTTACAGGAGAATAAAGGAGTATAAAGTGCTGTGTTAACACTAACGAAAGACTGGGACAGCTTCTGTGCCAAGACTGTCAATTGTTTGTTTTCACTCAAGCTGAAAACAACTTCGAGAGGAAACGTTGAAAGTTCTTACATTTGCAGTCGGAAACAGCCACATAAACATTTTGCTTTCGGAGAAGAAATGGGACGTGTACAAAACGTTCTTTAAGGAAATTTTAATAGCTTAACCAAAATGTTGACAATGCTTTCTGTTTTGCATAGGGGATCTTTTCCTGTAAGTTAAGAAGGTATATTCTTTTTGGGAAGACTTTTTCCGTATTTACGTACTATTTCGAAATATGAAACAGCATGCAAAATAAAGTTTCAAAATGCAAGTACATCTCTTGTTTTAAACTGATGTACTAATCACATTTTACTGACTTTAGCTAGGAATATAATTATCTGTTTTAGCCACTTCCCTATTGATCAATGCATTACACATGCGCAGTAGCGTAACAGCTTGCGTGCTCATTGTCTTTAACTAGGCGTTCTTTCAGTAAACTGCAATTGAACATTTATATAACGAAGTCATAATTAGTAAACGTATACCGTAAAGCGTAATGGCAATATAGTTGGGACAAATTAATTACTAAACATCTAATACGTTGTTATTAAATCCTGTTGATATAATTTTTTGTGTTTATTATTGTGTTTGTGTATACTATTTGTTTCTCATTTTACGCTTAAATATATACATTCCAATAAACATCGAGAATTTTGCCAGTTTTGCTGTATTTTAAAATAAATATATTTTAAATTGCCAAACATAAAAGAAATATATATATATATATATATATATTGCAATTTAAGGATCTTTATTTTCAAAACTATTATATTACGCGTTGAATAATATTGCTAAATAAAATAGTGTTTTCTCTCTTTTCATTTTTCCTATTTAATTTCTCTTAATTTATCATCATTACAGGACTGTGTTTGAGCCCTTGAGTTATTCACTCTTGCTTACTTTTTCTTTCTGAAGTGTCATGAATTGTATTAAAAAATCTGCCCGATCACACTACTTTTCCATAAATTACTAAAATGAAGATAAATCATATTATTTGCATCTTATAAAAGTGGAAATTTCTAAAATAGTTATGGTGAAAATCCAGTATAAAATGTGATGTTTGAAAACAACAATAGAAATAAATTAATGAATGTAAGGTCATTAAAGCCGAGTTTATTTTTGCAGACTTGTCCTAACTTTCCATTACAAAGGTATTTTTGTTGTTGTATTCTTTTTATTCAAGGGATTGTTCCCAAAGTTGCAATTTCCATATGAAAACACCTGCTATATTTTGAAGAGAATTCGGAGTACCGAAACTGATGGCCTAGGTCGCTATGGTATAGAGCAGTGAACGAGTAGTCTGCTGTTTGAGTCCCGCCAGGACCAGTCTTTCCAGGTTTTTCTGTTCTCATTAAATGCAAATGTCTGAGCTTAAGAACAGTCCCTTTCCAAAATTCCTTTTGCAAGTTATAATTTTGTCTCATGTATCACCAATATTCTCTTCCTATGATGTCACAATAATTAAAACGGATTTTAAACACTATTAAAGGGATATGTGACTCAGGAAACTTCGCAATAGTCAGTATACAATGCGAGGCAATAATGGAATTTATAAATGTGCACATCTGTAGTCAGATCTATTTTTGTGAATTAATGGTACAAATATCTCAAACTTCATGTATACAGAGGAAAACTGGCAAATGTGACCAGATTTATGTTTATATTTCACTACAATTTTCGGTGAGAAATGGTGAAACCTCACGCCATATAATCCTAAGTCTCCCATATATCTGGAGAATGGAAGACAAATGATTTCCCAGCACTTAATAAGCTGAATGTATGTTTGGTCAAAGATGCAACCCAAACCAGTACGAGAATTGGGTGAGAGTTGCTTTCATGGGACATTGTCTTTATATAACGTGACAAATAACTATGAACATGCTAGATTAGGTTTCCTCCTAAGTCATGGTTGTACTCCATGTTCAGCTGACAGAAATCTCCTCGGCGTTGAGATCTGCCTGTCTCTTGAACTACAGAAGGAATATCTGAGTTTTAACGCTTGCACTCCACACATTCTTCTTCTCCACTAACTTTGTAGACAAGAGTATTAATGATAATTACAATAGATGATCAAAATAAATAGCCATTTTGAAGGTAGGAACAAAATGTTAAGCTAACACGACAAGCCGATTGATAGCACTAAAAGTTAATGGAGAACAGCACATATTCGTTTACCAGTAATTAAAGCCAGGGACATTAGCTTCTAGATAAAGCTTTTGCGCCTATGTAATCTTTAAAATTCCTTGGCTAGGATAGGTATGCATATGCGAAAAATGTAGGTAAAAATTCACTTGATTTCACACGCATCAACTGCAGTCCTGAAAAACTGAGCATTGAAGGACATCATAATAAAATAATTGAACATATGAATATCATTTGAAAGCCAACAGACATGGAAACGCATAACGCATGGATGATTTGGTGTTAGTGCTCTCGGCATCCTGCAGTAGACAAACCGACTGCATAGCGCAAGGTACATTGATTTTTATCTATGTAGCCATTTAAAGTGAAAAGGCTGGCGTCCAACACACCACGATAGAGGGATTGTCCATTCTTGCTAGAGGATTACCGTGCTCATAGTATAACCAAAAATGTTAGCCAACAGGACGCGTGGCCTGTTCTTTGGTTTCCTTGAGTACATGTTTTATATGTATTTTTTTAATAGTGTTTAATGCCAGTTTTTACTACTGAGGCACCACAGGTGTTGATAAATGAAATGAAATGATACATTGGGAAAGGATTTTTTTTTTAAGGAAGGAAGCGTTTCAGGCCTAAGTTTAAGGTATCTCCGCGGCATTTGCCGTTTATGAGGACTGAGAAAAATGTGGAAAAACCCTCAATAATGGAGAACGGTCCTGGTGGGATTCGAACCCTAGACCTGCCGCTCACGAGTCCGCGCCTTAACGACCTCGGTAAACCGTGGCGGTTCTTAGTGTATGCTTTCAATCATAATAACAGAAATTACAATTACCTTCAGATTACTATGGTTTAGCATTTCCTTCAACATAAAACACTCGATTTTCAACTTTAATAATATTATTGCTGTAATATGACATTTAAAAACATACACGTTTTTAATGTTATAGTACTATATGTTTCAGAAAAGTTTTAAAACTTAAAAATTAGTATTTAAACAAATTATTAATTTACGTGTCGTTCAAAGCTTGCGTATATCTAGTGAATTTTACAAATTAAATTTTAGCATTCGTCACACTTCATTTCTGAGCTTATACACACAAATGCCATTAGTCTTTCTGGTTTTATTGAATTTCTGCACTTTATGAATTTTGTTCTTCAGAGTTAGGTTTCACCGCCACGGGTGACCGGGGTCTTTTAGCCAGGACTCGTGAGCAGGAAGTCTGAGGATTTATTCCCGTCAGGACCATCCTCCTCCTGACTGCGGTTGTTTCTAGATTTTCCTCAGTTCTTATAAATGACAAATGAGGTATCCTGAAATTAGCCTAGAAAACTTGCTTCCCTAAAAAAGGTCCTTTCCTAATTTATAATTTCACCTCATGTCATTAATGTCTATTTCCTGTGATGTCTCAGTAGTGAAAACGGGCGTTAAATGCTATGAAATAAAATTAGATTCTACAGTGTATTTGTAACTACTTGTATTTTTATTTTTCTGGTCAAGTTTGAAGGATATTTTCGGGCGTAAAAATCCCAGGTTGACTTCCTTTGGAAGGGAAGCAAATCCTTGGGTCCCGTGTCATAGATTTGCGGCATGTAAAAGAACCTCAAGCCTGAAAGAAGAGGCCTATTGAATAAAATTTATCGGGCGTTTGACGCTCTGAATTGAATGGAACGCTGATGACCTGAGGGTTAAAGAGTTTCCGCAAATAAAACAAATAATTAAACAAAGTACCTTTATTTAAGTATACGAAACTGTTAGCTTCTTTCCAAGTTCAGGAGGAAGATCCTTCGGCTAAGAACTTTACCCTCCTGTAAGATATAAGTTATTTAGGGGGTCTAGGTTAATTAAGTTTATAGATAGAAGGTATGTTCATCACTACAAAGCTGGAAACTATAGTCTTTAACCTAATTGCATTTGGGACACAATATCAAAATTCTGAATTCCTGCAAAATTTGTAAAATATGTAGATAAATATGTAACGAAACAATTACATGTAACATAAAATATTGAGTATCTTTATTGACTAAAAGGTTGTCTAATCATTTTTTTATTTTCTTAAAGTTACCTACAAGTAGGTAGTAAAACTAAGAAATTCTTTTATATTGGTATAACTCAAAATAATTATTAAATAATAAATTCTGCTTTCAAAATAAACGCAAAAGTGCTGAAAGACAAATGTCCCCCGTTTACATTTGATGGAGATGCATAACTGATTATTAATTACTTTTTTTAATGTTTTGGTGTCATTCACATACTTTTGTATACTCAAAATTGCATGGCATTGAAAAAGTCACCGGCGATTATTTACCCTGAGGAATTATGCTAGCAAATAATATTCCCAAGGGGTTCCACATTTTCACCATTCAATAAACTACACAAAGTACGAGCAGTTGAATATAAATGATTATTTTTGGACACAGCTTACATTTTAGTGACAACAGCATCATCACCTCATTTGGTACAAGACTTACCCTCTGAACTGCACCTTTCATTATCCTATGGCTTCTTGCAGAGAAATGCCAATAGTTTCCAGTTTCTTGATAATGTCAGAAAGTCAACTGAAATGGCATGTGGTGTATGAAGCTAAACTCAGTACTTTTGAAGTGAGCTCAATGCCTATAAGGATTCATTCACAAACTGTGCAGAATGAGAAGAAAGTTCTCCTCCATCTGGCTTCACATCTTCGAAGTGGTTACTTAGAAAATCACGTTTTAATCCGGTTGCCTACCACAGGCTGCAAAGGCAGAGATACAAATATCTTCTGCTTGTAGTATTGTACACGATAAATGAAATTAATCGATTTTTCTTTGTCGATATTAGTCTGTTGTGAAAAGTATCTTTAATACAAAATATGCTTTCTGTTTGGACGATAATGAACACATGACTGGTGGTTAACATCTGGCTATAAAGTTTGATGCTTTTTTAGAATAAGAAAGGAAGTAGTGTGAGTGTGGTGTGAAATGTGTAATATTTTTTACAAAATATTTAAAAATATGTAAAAATTACTTTTGGAAAACGTTCCATCTAGTGTATCTCGCAAAAATTTTCTTTATGTAATTTCATAAAACCTGAACGATAGTTATCATCCAGGAGCACTCTCAACTTAAAATAGTACAGCTGACTTCTCTCTCGGCCCCTGCAACATACGTGAACTCAGCTGCAGGGCACTCATATTTCGAGTATAATTTAACAAACATTTTAGCACATCTTGAATGGACATGAAAATGACATTGACATTTTTCTTGTCAGAGGCGGGCGTAGAGATATTTTTTTTTTGAGTAGTGTTTAACGCCCGTTATTACTACTGAGGCTCCACAGGCGGTGAACATTGGTGATACATGAAATGAAATTATATATTGGGAAAGGATTTTTTAAGGAAGGAAACGTTCCAGGTTTAAGTTTAGTATATCTCCTCAGCATTTGCCAGTTATGAGGGATGAGGAAAACCTGGAAAAAACCTCAGTCAAGGAGGACGGTCCTGGCGGGATTCGAACCCCAAATCTCCCGCTCACGATTTCGCGCCTTAACGACCTCGGCCACCCGTGGCGGTGCGCAGAGAGAGAAAGAGCAATCAACTATATTTGCAATGTTATATTTTTCGTGTGCAATTTACTAAATGATTTATGTCCCCATTGAAATGATACCGTGCGATCAGTTTTGTTTTCCCCGGAGTATTTTGCCTATGTGCAAGCGCATCGCTCATTAGCCGGTTAGCCGCCCAGCTGGATTTCGGTGATTAGCGGGAAGGTTAAAAAAAAAAAAAAAAAAAAAATAATACAATACACAAACTAAGAGAATCATTGCTTACCAAATTGTCAAATGAGGTGTTGAAACTGCCCGCTTTCATTCTCCACACATTTTTGGTATCTGTTTAGGAAATTATTCATCACTCGCATTGATTAATTTTGAGAAATCCGGGCAATTTTCTGACGAATATTATCTTTGAGTTCTCGTATGGTATGCGGTCTTGTAGACGGCACTTTTTCATTTACACCAGAGATAATAGTAGTGATAGTGTATGTTTTTACAAAATATATTTATTACAAATCTAACTCACACGGGTTCTGGGATCGTAATGCTTTCCTAATACACTAGGAAATACATGAAATTGCACAAACCGATGTTTAACTCTTAAGAGACAAATAATATATATTCATTGAAATAAATAAAAAAAATGTACAATCGAAAACGTTTAAGTACCTAAATAAAATAAACAGAAAAGAAAACAGTACAAACTAAATAACCTACACTCCTTCACATATATGTACAAATAATTAAAAAGAACAAAACATTGTGACTTATATTCCCCTATCCCCCTTCCCGACTGTATGCCTTTTTCGATCTGAACTGTCTCGCTTTGTTTAAAAATTGTCCTACTCCCTCCTGCTCCATCCTATCTGCCAGCAAAGTCCAGCATTGCTACTGCCCTCTCCCCAGAGATAATCGCAGGCGTTAAATCGGGAGACCAAGGGAGCCAAATATCCCTACTAATAACTCGGACTTGTGGAAACACATTGTGAATTGCTCTCTTGGAATTATTTGCAGTGTGTGGCATTGACACAGTCCTGTTGAGAGAGAGAAAAAAAAGCACGATAACGCTCCCTGTCAGTTAGTTCTCTGATAAAAAAAGGAATTAGTATGGTATTCGCATAAGTAACAGAATCAACTGCATGCTTAAAAAAATGGTTCTATGATTTTTCACCATGAATTAATACATATGAATCTTACATAAAGACACGCTGTGTCGTTGTAAGCACACGAGTTTTAATACGCTTTATGTACACTGTTGAATTAAGAAACTAACAACACATCACACACACGGGAACAGCTGCACTACGACTGTTATAGTCACCAAGGTCAACAAGTAAGCAAGCAGGGTTTCTACCCCCTCCACAGTTCCGCAAACGGCTACATTCCGAGGGAAAAGCATCACTAATCGCACGTTATATTAAATATGTCCCATACAAGTTTATAGAAGATATGCTATTAACTACGGAGGATTGCAATCTTTCTTACGTTGTTTTATGGCGAGATTTCTTTCAGCCACTACCAGTTGTGCTCCTTGTCCTAGACTGCAGAGGGCTGCGTCACAGCGTAGTAAGAGGAAAGCTAGCCCAAACCTCCTGGCAGACTATGCAAAGGTCCCCGGGGCGTCTAAAAGCGAGGCCTTGCTTCAATAAACCTAAGTCACAAAAATTCATGGGTGAAACATCTGAAGACTTCATAGGATATAAATGAGCACCTTTCAGCAGCTTTTCGATGGTAGTAGATGAGGAATAACCTGGCAATGTGACTAGGTGCCTTATTCATATGCATCCAAACTTTCGGAGTGTCATCGTCATAGAAATCTCTTTGTCGAAGATGAGGTAATTCTAAGTATGCTGTATTTATCCTGACATTATTTACAACTCAGTGAACCATGATTTGTATCCAGGCGGAATAACCATGAAACCCTTGTAGAAATTTTCTTTGTTTTCCCGAAGAAGTTGCAGTGCACTGGATAGTAGTAAATAGCACTAGGTCAGTTTGTATCATCCAAATATCCAAAACTGATCCAGAGAAGTCACCCATTTTCATTTGATACTCGCCAGGTGTCGTTCATGCAATTTCTGACATTCGTGAAGCGTTCCTGTCTCAAGGCATGCCAATGAGTTTTGTAGCACCATCGTACCAGTGCTAAATGTTTATGAATTATTGCAGCATATCGTGTCTTTGGATTATCTTGTGTGATTGACAAGGTTCTCTGTGTTGCTGGATTTTCTTTGTATTACCACTACTCCTGAAATTCTTGTTGGCTGTGCTCGCTTTATTTTTAATTTTTTTGTACTTTGGGCTTCAGGTGTGAAAATTTTTCTTGTAGAGTTGAACAATACTACCCATACAATTGGTGATGATCGTGTAAACAAACTAGTGTTAACATTTTTTACAAAATGGATAAAATGAAATACGAGCTGTGATAAAGTACTTCGTTTTGAAGGGTTTAACCCCAAGAGAAATACAAAAGGAGATAGATACCGCATTAAAGGGTTCTTAACCTTCGTTTTCGATGGTTAAAATCGTTGAAACGTTCTACAATTACTGATATATTATTACCACTGTTGGGCCGGTCGTGGTGGTGTAGTGGTTACCATATTTGCCTCCTATACCCAAGATCGCGGGTTCGAACCCGGCCAGGATCGATGGCTTTTTCCGGGCGTAAAAATCCTAAGTATGGCTTCCTTCGGAAGGGAAGTAAAACCGTGGGTCCCATGTCGTACATTTACGGCATGCAAAAGAACCTCAAGCCTGAAAGAGAGGCCTCTGAGCAAAATTTGTCGGCCGTTTCATGCCCTGAGTTGAATGGGACGCTGATGACCTGAGGTGTTAAAGAGCATCCATAAATAAATAAATAAAAAAAACACCGTTGGAAAATCCGATAATGCACCCTTGCTACAAATGTGCAATTTTTCATGTCATTTTTCAGCAACTCTTGCATGCAACTGTACCAACAAGGACTGAGGCTTTATAACAGTAAAAATAGCCGCGGCAGACATCGTTGAAAGTAGTCAGAGCTTAACTGGGGGAACGTTTGAGTAATATCAACTTTTTTGAAATGTCTAGTTTTTTTGGGATTTATATCTTTCAAAATTTTTATTTTTTGCAAATGTGTGATATATTTAACGCTTTAAAAGAGGGAAAATGTGGACTTAACAGTGAAACTTCTTTTGCATAATCATATCTCTTAAATAAAGTCTTCTGCAGTATAAATAAACTAGCAGACATCTTCAACTGAGATTCTGTGTCAACCTAACTTCCCGACAGTGATGGACTGCTATTAATATCGATTAACATTTACAGCATACGGGAAAACCCTGTATAATTTTGTTACATGGTTGCTCTTTTTCGAGTTCTCCTCTTTGACTGAACTCGTTAGAAAGAGTGCACAACTGCGATTAGCTATTCTTCACTGGATGATCACCTTCCGCTTCTTGTTTTATTCTTTCTTTTCGTTGTCGAACAGCATAAAAAGGAACAAGACAAAGGGGTGTGGCAGGCTAGACTGACACATTCCATGACCATTGACATGGTCAGCTCAGCTTCGGCAAACTTCGTCGCCAGATGCCCGCCCGCATGCTCGTCTGCTAACGCTAGCGAATCGAATTCACGCCATTCCAACGATTCCCAGCACCTAATTTATAAAGTGAGCTTCCTACAACAATTACCACGCCCTAAATGACTACAGTTTGGACTCAAATAAATTTTTATTCCTTCATATTTGGTTACTTTTTGATTGCGTTTTATGTTTATTTACATTTTGTAGTTTTCATGAGATAATGTCAACTTCCCAGGTTATCAACAATGACAAAGACAAATTTCACCATAAATAATTTGAAGTTCTGAACATGCATTCGAAATTGATCACATGCAGGACTCAACCCACAAGCTTTAATATCATGGTTAATCAGTCAAGTGAACCCGAAGGGAGTAAACTTTGAAACAGAGATAAACAGCCTTTTATGCAAACATTTTTTATGTTCTGCCTTTTATTCAATCCCCAAAGGAAAGTCTTCTATAGCAATACTTTCGTTCTGAAGTATTTTAATACTAAGATGCACTTTTCCTACAGCGACCAAATGGGCCAATTTAAATGTAGGCCGAATAATTTTTAAAATTTATATTATTTTTATTTCAGGGCTTTATTTTACTTGCACTTCACACACATTGACAAAATTTATGGATAAACAGTTAAAAATTAAAATATAAATCAAACATAAAATAGAACAAAGATTTTTCTGCTAGAAGAATACACATTTATAAATGGAAACATACAAAAATAATGATTATAAATATATTTTTATATGAATGAAGCTGTGAAATAGGAACACAAGTATTGGCAGTTTGTTATGTTAAGCAGCTGACATAGGCATGATGTTGCAATTTGTTGGTGCATTTGCCACAGACAAAGCAAACATTTATTGGCAATTTTATTCTTCTTACAAAAAGTTTTGTCACCTCGTCGAGGTTTCGGTTGATTTTCATTTCATCATGTGCATTCTTTAGGGAACTGCTATTCAGATTCTCAGCTGAAAGTTCCTCTGAAAGAGGCTATTTTATTTTTTTATTTTTCTCTGTTTAGATATGAATTTTGCAACTTAATGCATTGGTATATTGTAGCAAATATGAAGAGGCCGCTCTTTAGATGAAACTTTTATGATAAATTTTATAGTCAGTTTGTCTACAACGTATATACCATAGTTTTTTTAGTAGTTTTATTTCTACCAGTTTTAGAATACATTCAAATAAATAAAACTGTCGCATGGTTCTTACGGCCGTACATGTTAATATCATCTTTATAACAATCAAAATGGCCATACACATACATACATACATACATACATACATACATACATACATACATACATACATACATACATACATACATACATATGTATATATACCTACATACACACATAGCTACACACATACACACATAGCTGCATACATACAAATATACAAATTCTTCGATATATTTACGTTTTCAATTTAATAATTTTATATACTAATATATAAACATGAGTAGAACCTTTACTCTTGAGCCCCATTCCATATACTCACACTCCCTATCCAACTACCCCCTCTCCACTATAGCGACTAACCTTCTTTGTCAGGTCTTCTCTGGAAATATTCCCAAATTGTGCATTTCGCATGCACCAACACTTCCCGGTAAATGTCCAAATTTCAATTGGCATTCATAAATTGCGGTGAAAAATGCTCATTTCTTAAAATCTCCGTTTCCCTGCATTCTGCCAAAATATGCCTCCAGATATCGCTTTCTCCGCACAATGAACAAATTCTTTCCCCGAGAACAGTAATTGTTTTGCTTTCTTTCCAAGCACCTATCTAAACCACGCGAGACCACTTCTTTCTTCTCTGCCACAGATATCTAGATAATGTCCCCTCCCCCACGCCGGATATATTTGAGCCTGCAGGTTAAGAGGTACTTTCTCTGCTCATTGAGATTCAATATTTTGCCTATATATGTCATGCAAACGTCTGTTAACTATTTACCAATTAGCACCATAGTTAGTTGCTGTAGTATGTGATAGTTTCTGCAGTATTTTGTTCATTTGTGCTCATATTGACTATGGTATGATGGGAGCTCATTAACAATAAATTTTATCCTTTTCCCATTAGTACACGGCCAGTACATAATTTATTTGATAGAGGAAGAAATCTCTTCCCCATCCCTCTTTACAGCACCAAGAAGGCTAGTCGACTTTTCATTTTCTTAGCCAGAACTACCGGGTATAACATTAAGATAGAGCTAAGTTTTCAGCACAAATTCCTCACATTTAGAAGAAGAAAATATGTTATATGGACATGGGTCTGGAAACCCTTTATTTCCATGTTAGAGCTCATTTAATTAATCATAGGAAACGCAGGAACAGAACATAGCAGCATACCACACGAAACTCTTTCTTTCATGAAAATGTTCAAAATATCCTCTTGGTTACGTCTAGTTAAGTTGTAATTCTTAGGTTCACCGCCAGTGTTTTGTGTTCCATTTGTACGAAGGTATTATTGATGCTGGCGGAGGTCATTTTGAACATTTCATGCAAGAAAGAATTTTATGTGTTGTGCTGGTACGTTCTGTTCCCTTGTGTTGCACATGATTAATGTACTAGGAAGAGTTGTAGAAAATGAGTTTCAACATGAAAATAAAGCGTTTCCAGATCCATGTCCATATAACGTATTCATCTCTCAAGTGTGAGGAATGTGTATTGCTACACCCCGTCATTTAAACATAATCAAGCATATCAAATCGAGCGGTGTCCTTGCAAAGATAGGGACAACATTTACAATACATTGTGAATCAACACCCAGCAAGCCAGAGCTAGTGGCCATCCTTATTAGGCTTTGATACCATGAACTATTACTTGGAAATATCTGTTAATTAATTGTTATATTTGTATGCATGTATTTATTAAATGTGATTGGACCTACACTCCTGTGGAATTGAAGAATAATGAAAATGCAATAATTATTTAAAGCAAAATTCTTGAAAGAAAACGGTTAGCTTAATGTAATGTAATGTAATACATTCCAACCAAGAATTAAATAAATAAATCTAATTATACACATATTTTCGTGCCAGTTGATTTAATTAAATAGAATTCACCTATCTCTAAATCACATGTCGTCATCTAAATACACATCAATCTATTTAGTTTCTTCAAATTAATCAGATAATGTCAACTTAATTTTACTCATATGAACATACTTAAATATGATAGTAAAACTATTTGGTTCAGAGCTTGCAGTTCTGTATTCACATATTCATCCTATGCAGCAGAAGTCAGTGAAGGTATTTGTCTGCCTGTAAACGAACAGAGTGTGTAGATTTTATACCAAATCTTAAAAATGTCATAAAATATATTTCTGCTCGTGGTTTCTTTACAGAAAGCAGTCTTCAAACATTTGATCACTAACTATGAGACTCGGTCTTCTTACAACTACTAACATATAAGTAATAAAATGAAAACTTTCAATTCATCTAGTGTCAATGATCAAAGGCTATATTTGGTATAGTTCGAATATACTGGAGCATAGAAATAAACAAACGCCAAGCATTAGCTACACTGTCACCTCTCTTGGCATGGCGTTTATTTTATTTATTTATGGACGCTTTTAATATATCAGATCATCAGCAGCCCATTCATTTCAGAGCGTGAAACGGCCGATAAATTTTGCTAAGAGGCCTCTTATTTCAGACTTGAGGTTATTTTATGTGCCGTAAATCTATGACTCGAGATCCAATGCTTTACTTACCTTCCGAAGAAAGCCATTCTTACAATTTTTACAGTTTACGCCCGAAAAAAATCCATCTGAACCTGGCCAGGATTGAACCCGCAATCTTGGATCTACGAGGCAAGTATGGTTACCACTACACCACCAGGACCGACTTTGGCACGCGTGTTGGTATGGACCCACATACTTAGATCCCGGTAAAAGTGTTGGTGAAGTTAGTAATAACGTGTCTTGTCATAGGATTGTTGAAGAATAGAGGGCATAACTTCCTGGCGTCGACAGACTTATACCCAGTTACAATGAATATTTTTTCATGTGTTTACGAATAGGGAAATTTGTAGTTGTTTCAAACATATTTTATTCTTCTAATTTTTCCATATTTATGGACATGCCTTTACATATTTAAAAAGTGTCATATTTTTACATAACGTAACCTTTTTTGTAGTATTTCCATGTACAGATGGTGCCAAGAATGTATACAAACTTCAAGCAAAGAAAAAACTGAATTCACCTAACGGAAAATGATGAGCACCAATCATCTTAGACTTTTACAGTTACAACAGTTAGCAACAGTTGCTCAAAGTGTATAGGCGTCGATGCACTTCTGAGTAAGCTGAACTACTGATTGAGTAACGTTTGCGAAAGCTTCCCCAGCGATTGCAGCACATGCCGTTTCAATTTCTACCCGAAGTGCTGCCAGTGTGGCTGGTTTTCTACGGTATACAACATCCTTAAGAGTTCCCCATAGGTAGAAGTCCAACGGAGTTAGATCCGGAGAACGCGGCGCAGACTCGAACGGACTTCTTCATCCTATCCAGTGCCTTGGAAGATTGGCATCAAGGTACGCACGTACATCTCCGTGGTAATGTGGTGTTGGAAGTAAAATTTCTCATCTCCATATAGTGTCTGAATGGCTGGTAAGACGGATGTGCGTATCATGTTCAGGTACACTGGGACAGTTACTGTTCCTTCAAAAAAGAAGGGTCCAATTTAGACCCCTAGATGACAACCCACACAAAACATTAATTTCAGATAAATTAACAGCCTTTCCGAAAGTAGCATGTGGATTGCTTGCACATCAGGAGACGCAGTTATGCCGTTTAACAGTTCCGTTCAACTTAAACTGTGCCTCATCAACCAAACAACTCTCCCCACTAAGGTTTCATCCTCTTGTACCATGTTCCGAAACCACTCCCAGCACTGCATTCTCCCCCCTATCAGAGTCATCTTCATTTATTTATTTTTTTTTTGAATGATTTATTTATGGACGCTCTTTAACAGCTCAGGTCATCAGCGTCCCATTGAACTCAGGGCGTGAAACGGCCGACAAATTTTGCTCAGAGGCCTCTCTTTCAGGCTTGAGGTTCTTTTTCGTGCCGTAAATGTACGACACGGGACCTACGGCTTTACTTCCCTTCCGAAGGAAGCCATACTTAGGTTTTTACGCCCCGAAAAAATCCATCGGTTCTGGCCGGGTTCGAACCCGCGATCTTGGGTTTAGGAGCATATTCATTCAATCATACAAAAGTCTTGGGATGAAAACTTTCAACTTTGCTGTTTTAATAATACGATGTACGCTGGTTCTGCTAATCCCAGTCTCACGTGCACATTGCTTTATAGATTTCTACCGTCAGTGCTCAAAACGTTCCAAAACCGTAGCCGAGGACGCAGGGCTTGTTGCTGTGCGAGGTTTCCCAGATCTGTCCCTGTGAACATCGCATACGGTACCACGAGTCTCAAATTTGTCTCCAAAGCCTGCAATTATTACTCGCGTTGGCGATTGTGTTCTGTACACACGTCACCATTGCCTTTGAACTTTAACAATATTTCGGTTTTCCAACACCACTTCACAATTGCTTTCCACTGTTCAAACGATAATCTTGGCTTCATTTTGTTGTAGCAACGTTAGCATAACGTAATGTGAGTCACATCTGTTAACAGAACATCATACGACAATCTTGGCTTCATTTGTTCATTGTTGATTTATCTGTCACGTAGCAACGCTATCATAATTATGTGAGTCACATCTGTTTACAGAACATCATACTACACATTACTGTTGCTTTTTTGGTCCAACTTTGAAATATATTAAATAGATATCTACTGTGAAAATGTATATACATATTTTGGCACCCTAGGTATAATGTTTTCGAAACTATTCTTGTCAGATAATAATTAAATTTTATTTTACTAGCATTATTTTTTCAAAGATGGATTCTGGTTTTTTCCATTGCAACTGGAAAGCATGAAACAAATCATAACTATATGGGACATGGTTAGAGGCAGTAGAATAGCATGCAGTTAACTATGAAACCGTCTTCGAGAATGTATTAAGTATTTTGGACTTTGAAGCGCTCCTACAATTTAATCCACAATGCCCTTTGTTGGTGAAATATGGCAAGTAAAAATTATATAGCATGCATGCAGGTGAAATTTCTTATGCATCACAACTGCTTAAAACTCTCTGCAAAACCCTTCTGGCTTGAAGAAAGTTACAGAATGTTTCAACTGTTGCAGTAGAAGTAGGGAATATAGGCTATAGTGAACTGTGCAATATCAGTGCGTCACATGTGGAACTACATCTAGAATTAACTCCAAAAGACTTGTTGTCCTAGCTTTAGAGCACTTCCATTGTTGTTATGTTGAGTGGAGTTTAATGTGTACAAATCAGTTTTAAGTGACAGTAGAACGCAGTTTCACATTTGAAAACGCAAGCAATGTTTATAACCAATTGACAATTGTCACAGAAAGATTAAAATTATTAAATTTATATATAACAGCACAAAATGTACCAATGTAAAAAATTGAAGCTATAATTCCGTTGCTAAGCATTAAGACCTTTAACTATTAATAACATGTAATTTAGTTAAAATATAGATATTCTTTGCATTATTTTTATAAAAGATTTATTTAATTTTTGCTACATGTTTTGATAATTTTATATATATGTATGCATTTATTTAACCATAAAATATCACATATAAATCTTAGCCCTGCTTATAGTTAATGCTTAAAAAGCATTTCCGAAGGAACTACGTAGTGTTTTTGCATTAAAACTACAATGTCATAGGATACTTCTTTCTCCATCTACAGTTGTTAATAGCTAGTTTTATTTATTTGGTTTATTTACGGACACCCTATAACATCTCAGTTCATCAGTGTCCTATTCAATTCAGGGCGTGAAAAGGCCGATAAATTTTGTTCAGAAGCCTCTTCTTTCACGCTTGAGGTTCTTATACGTGCTGTAAATCTACAACACGGGTCCCAGGGCTCTATTTCCCTGCAAAGGAAGCCATACTTCGAATTTTTACGCTTTACGCTCGAACAAATTCATAGACCCTTGCCGGTATTGAACCCGCGACCTTGGGTCTAAGAGGCAAGTATGGTTACCACTAGACCCCAGGATCGACGTAAACATAAAGCATACAAATAGGGATAATACAAGTTTCCATTTTGTGAGCAATTTTTGTCAATCAACGGCACTGCTTCATACATCGAAGCTTCCATTCCCGTTCTGGGCCTGTTTCACGAAACAACCAGTTTACTAGTCACTAGTTACTACTATATTTCCATCAGTTCTAATAAAACCTGTTTCACGAAACAACTAGTTTACTAGTTACTAGTTACTACTGTATTTCCACCAGTTCTAATAAAACCTGTTTCACGAATCAACTAGTTTATTAGTTACCAGTTACTACTGTAATTTTACCATTTCTAATAAAACCTGTTTCAAGAAACAACTAGTTTATTAGTTAACTGGTTACCATTGTAATTTCACCAGTTCTAATAAAACCTGTTTCAAGAAACAACTAGTTTATTAGTTACTAGTTACTAGTCACTGCATTTCCACCAGTTCTAATAAAACCTGTTTCATGAAGCAACTAGTTTACTAGTTACTAGTTACTACTGTATTTCCACCAGTTCTAATAAAACCCGTTTCACGAAACAACTAGTTTACTAGTTACTACTGTAATTCCACCAGTTCTAATAAAATCTGTTTCACGAAACAACTAGTTTACTAGTTACTAGTTACTACTGTAATTTCACCAGTTCTAATAAACACTATTTCACGAAACAACTAGTTTACTAGTTACTACTGTAATTCCACCAGTTCTAATAAAACCTGTTTCACGAAACAACTAGTTTACTAGTTACTAGTTACTACTGTATTTCCACTAGTTCTAATAAAACCCGTTTCACGAAACAACTAGTTTACTAGTTACTACTGTATTTCCGTCAGTTCTAATAAAACCTGAAACAACTAATTTACTAGTTACTAGTTACTACTGTATTTCCACCAATTCTAATAACACCTGTTTCACAAACATTTATTTCACAATTGTAGAATCGTAAAATTTTGTCATTAGACACTTGTCAAAGTTAATTAATAGTGTAGCGCCTGTATTCTAGCGTCTAGGAGGCTGTTTCTGGGATATTTGCTACTTCTGGACTGTTTTTGGTGAGCTTTTGTTTACGCGTCATGTATTTTAAATGATACATTCGAGTCGAGAAATAGCATTTTTATCTATGTCTACCACATAGGTAAAAATCTTTTATATTCAAAACAAAATAACAGTGCTGTGTTTAATTTATGACTGCAAAGAAGTAATGTTTGGATAATTCTCCGACAAAATTACGAAAAACAAAGCCGAAATGTAGCAAATATTAACCAAACTGAGAACGCTTTAGGGTTAATTACATCGGAGAAATATTATGCATATGTGAGAGACACATTTTGACCAAACATCAAGAAAGCTACAATGGTAAGTGCTTTAATTTTACATTCATATTCGCAATTCATATTATTATCTGCAAATAAAGGTGTAAGTAGCTCTGTTTCTATGGCATTTTTCATGTGAAAATAAATAATTCAAGAATTGCAGGAATGGGTGGTGGATTTGAGACTACATATTGCATAAATAACCCTTAATGAGTTTTATAATTTAAATGCATGGAGCTTATTGATAGAATCAATACGTAACTTAAAATATGTACAGCAGTATGTAAATTCACCATTCGAGATTAATGGGTAGAATTGCACTAGTTAACACAAGCGATATTACAAGACGAAATGTTTCGCGTATCAGAACACTGATAAAACACAATCGCACGCTGATAATGTCAGTCTGCCGCACAAGTAACTAGTAGTTTACGCTTATAAGTTCTAGAAACACAAACTTGTTTAGTAAACAAGTAATACTAAAATGAAAACTAGTTTTACTAGAACACGAGTTTCGTGAAACAGGACACTGTGCACTTGATAGACGTATCCTGCAGCTTTGTTTGTAAAATATGGACATAGTATGTCGCATTGTCAACTTTTACCAACATATTTTTTCCGAGGACTGCACATAGGTAATAATTTAATGGGAAAAGTAGTTCGGCTAGGTTCACGTTAGATGTACATATCAGATGAAGTAAAAATGTTGGACTGCTTTCTGAATATTGGAATCATTCCTCATTGCTACTAGGCAGAGCCCTTCCACCTACATAAAAGGGTTAGTTAGATATGATAGTGAGAACAAATGACTGCCGTGGTATGGTGGTAGAATTTGCGACTACTAATCCGGAGGTCCTGGTTCGGTCAAATCAAACTGTCTGGTAAGGTTAATTTCCAAGTTTTTCCTTACCCTGAGAAGGGGAATGACCGATAGCATAGGGCGCTAAGGACTCCGAGCTCATTTTATTAATCCATTAAGTGTAAGGCCTCCCCGGTACACCATAATCATATCACCATCAACGTAGTGGAGCTTTTGGGCGTACCGGCATCATAAATCCGCTACAATACCATCATTTCAGGGAAAATTGCCCGCAAGTTCATGAGATCAATGGGTTGTTATTGGATCATATATATAGCGACAGTATTGTTGTGATGGTAATGATAATAGAAATAATGAAATATATCTGAATTTTCATTTCCTATGCAGCCGGCCGCTTCATTTTCGTCATTTGAAGATTAACAAGATGATTCATCTGTGACAGAAACACATGTCATCCTCCAAATCATGTATCCCCAATCATAATTTTCTTTAGAAACTCGGGCAGGACGTTCTGGGTGTGCAATATTGCGCATTCCCTTACTAAAATCGCATTTCCTTCCATTCATAGTCATTGTTGCTTGGTTAAATGCAATAGCCTGAAAAAATCCCAACACGAATTTATACAAGTGTCAAAATTATCCGTTTGATCTATATAAGAAAATTTCTTCATTTTCCGAAAAAGAATTTATTTACAACGACACAGCTTTCTGTGTGGATAAATTAATTGTAAAATTAGTTATACTTGGAAGAGAACATTGTCGTAATATAAAAAGAATGGAATTCAATATTTCTCCGGTCAAAAGTATCCGTTTATACGTTCTAGTGTTAAACAGAACAGTGAACTAAATGTTACTGTGAAATATTTCTTATTTTAAATATCCTCTACCATTCAACTGCATTATCGTGAAATCTCTTGTTCCCTTCTAATATCTATACCGAATGTATATTTATACCGAACGCTACAAAACCAGAGAAAAATACTTTTACAAACGGAAGTGTCGCTTCCATAAGTTGAAAAAATAATTTTTATTCTGTAAAAATACAATTTAATGTTTCTCTATGAATATACCTCACTTGAGTAGCCAAATTTAGCATATGATACATATTTTAAGTTTACGTAAGTATGTATTTTATTTATTTTACTTTTTTTTAGCTTATAGAATTATAATATTCCATTGCAGAGTACGTATCTCATTCTTTTTAAAATCTTAAAAAATCTCAGGTACACAATAACATTGAATAAAGCAAATACTCTTTAACTCACTGAACATTAGCTCAAATGTTGATTGTTACGTATAAGGAGAAGCACTGACATTGCTTTATTTTAATGTAATTTTTAAAGGGTAAAGAATTTCAAACACTTTCTAAATTTTGAATGTTTTGTATTCGGATGATTTCACAAGAAGCGAGTTTCGCAGAAAACGAACACGATTTTGGTTTTGCTTGAAACATTAAAGTGTGTAATTGTGTCCTCATGCTGTTTTTGTTCTTGACGAAATGAAAGGAGTATAGAATTTAACTTGGAAGTAAAAAATGCAGAACGGAAGGAAAATTAAAAAAAAAAAAAAAAAAAAATCACCTCATCTTTTTCATGCCACTAGAACATATAAAGAGAAAGGTTTTCGTGAAATATGAAATCCCTTGGTAATAGTTTTTGTGCAAAATTCGCCAAAATTATATTATTTGAATAAAGTTACTCTTTTTATATAGACATAGCTATTGAAACCCCTTAAATAGTTAATTTTAAATTCCATTTATTATTTTCATTAATTTATAAGACTTTATATTGTATATGTGAATGATTTCCCGCACTGAAAAATAAAAATATAGCGTAATTGCAAACTATTAAGATATATAAACACAGTTTTCGTATTTGTGCTCCAAGATAAATGTGTAAAGAAAAAGTAAATTCATACTTCGAAGTTAGGTTCTGGTGTCTGGCTTGATCGCGCCGCTAAAAGTTATTACACAGCCAGCACTCTCAAGTCAAAGTAGTATTGTTGACTTCTCGCTCGACTCTGCCCCGCACGACCATAGAGTTCGGAATATATATAATATATTTCTAATATCTAATGTAATATGTTGTGCTAAATTAAACAGCCCTAGTGTATTTATAAAAACACTAGTGCGCCTGTTGATGTTGTATTGGTCTCACTGTAATAAATAAATTTAACGAATTTACTTTTACGGGGGTTTTTGATAGAGCATAAAATAATATTGAGTCATATTTTGTCACTGGAAGAGCAATTAACGAAAAATTGTATTTTTACTATATTCTGTAGGAAAGTTTATTTATTATGAATTAATTTATTTAAAGTCCATATTAAAACACTATATTAAAATGGCTGATGCATTTATAGAATTTGTACAATCAGGTACGATATCATTTAGTCTTTTAGGTTTATATCGTTATGTTGACTTCACAAATATATAAATAAATTTATATAATTTGTAAAGGTCTTTGATGACCGATTTCATATATGTTTGTTCGTACGCTATCATACATAACCAGGTGTATGCTCCTTATGGTGAAAAAATGAAGTGGGTAGCTGCTTTCGCAATCAAACGTTTTTATCGGCAAGAAGTGAAGCAATGCGAGTGTGTGCACTAGACACATCCCTGCAGAGGAACATCAATAATTACCATCTGGAACTGCTAACAGCTGGAGCACCCCCTGATCACAGTACATTCATTTATTTGTTGAGGGATGTCGACTGTCCTATGAGGCTAGAGTTCGATGCACTATGACCCAGACGCACTGTCCCGAATATCGATATTTTGATGCACGCAAGGTTGCACCCGAGAGCTAATTCATGTGTCTGGGTGTTCTCTCAACCCAGTGATTTTGTTGTTAACAGAGATGGCTGTAATACAAATCTTTACTTTGAAATTTGGCAATACTGATATACAGTAACTGATTTATTTACACACGGTTTTTCCTGAAATACTTTATATAACACAGTATATTTGCAATCATTCATAACAATGATAGCGAACAATGTTTCAATTAGAAAAAAAAAACAAATAAATTTAATCTGTGTATTGTAAAAGATGAGCTAAATACTATAATTATATTTCTATAAATTTATTCATATAGTAATATTAATTAGTTGTGAATATTATCAGGGGTTTCTGCACACATCTAAATTATCTAAGGAACGCAGCAATTTTCTTAAAGTTAGTAACGATTACGATTATAATCTAATCATATAAGTTGCGTAAACCGTATTTACATTACTTACTTTTGATATAACACAATAGTCAGTAAAAGTAAAACTGAACAATTTTTAGCAATAACTTCTAATTCGAAAGATTCATAAGATACTCACAAATAATATAAAATTTTTCATTTTTTCAAGTTTCCCGTGATGCTTGAGCCACCAGTAATCCATACCACAATTTGTTGCATTAGGTACTGTTCGCACTTCCTTAGTATTGAAGAAATGTGATGAAGGATTTGTTCGATATCCTGATTGTGAAGTAGAGAAAATGTGTGAGTAGCTGGTTCAATGTCTCGATGTTTTCAGTATCCTCTCAGCTCTCTGATTAAGCATATAGATCGGGGAATTGAGCAGGCAGCTCTAGTACTGTAATATTTTGTCTCTCTAATCATTCAGACACACGCCCTGTATCATGTGCTTGGCATTTTCAAATGTAAAACGATAGCCAGACGCTTCGGCAAAGGGAGGAACCATAGGCTGCAAAACATCTTGAATATACCTGTTTGTATTCATTGTTCCACAGATCAAAAACTAAATGCATTTTTCTATTTTAAATTAAACCATAATGGTTTCTGTTTTGAGTTTCTAAACTTTCTGTATATTCCGCAGTTTTTCTGCGTTTTACTTGGTGTTTCCATATGCATATTTACCTGAATCTTGATGCACACCGAAGCGTATTCATCCATTGTTTCATCGGTTCTGGTGGTGTAGTGGTAACCATACCTGCCTTCTAACTCAAGATTGCGGGTTCAAACCTGATCAGGATCGATGGATTTTTTTGGACATAAAAATCCTAAGTATGGCTTCCTTCGGAAGGGAAGAAAAGCCATGGGTCCCGTGTCGTACATTTACGGCACGATAAAGAACCTCAAGCCTGAAAGAAGAGGCCTCTGAGCAAAATTTGTCGACCGTTTCACGCCCTGAATAGAATGGGACGCTGATGACCTGAGTTGTTAAAAGAGCGTCCATAAATAAAAAACTGCTGCCATGTTAAGAAGTGCATTGAAAAATGCTGACAAACCCAAATTGTTGGAAATAGATTGCAAGAAAGAAAATTTCATTCCTGTATTGCAGCGGAAATTGGGCACGTCATATTGCATGTTGTCGGAAAAGTATCTACTGGCAGTAGAAACAATGAATTGTTGTTTGTCAGCGTCTCATTCTATTCTGGGCGTGAAACGGCACACAAATTTTGCTCAGAGGCCTCTTCTTTCAGGCTTGAGGTTCTATGGCAGCAGTTGAAAGAGCACTTAGGCACAGATTTTTTTTTTCAGCAGGTTCCTCTGGACTGCCATATTCTTGATATCTCCTCCACATCCTGGATGTAACACCTCTTCCGATTTTCAAAGCCCTAGTGGTTCACCGTTTTATTCCAATGGCCATAAACATTTCATCTCGACTTAAATGACATCGTTGATCATTCATTTCATTTATTAAAAAGTCTCCTACCATTTATCCCAATTTATCGATAGAGAAAAATGCTAAACTTCTGTATTGAAATGCAATTTATTTATTCGTTCCCAACATAACGATATAAAAAATAAAACTAAAGTTAACAGCTGACTGCAATGGCAACTAGCATATTAACAAGCGAACATCCACTTTAATAACTGTTTATAATTTGTTTAGAAATTACAATAGCTTTATTTAAAATGTGTGTTTTGTTTCATAGACAGTTTTGATGTATAGCGCGGTCGAATTTGTAATGTTGGTAAAATTTTATTTAATGGTTTAATAACTGAAAAAACCTTGAACAAAAATAATTAACTACCTTCACAAGAATCTCCACTATTTGAAAACGGATTCCTTTGGTCTTTAATTAATGACACCCCAGACATTAATTAAACGAATCTAAATGTATTACATCTACAGGTTTGAAAAATGGAAGGGATTTTGGACCAAAGTTCTACAACTATGTGTATTAAACAACTCAGAGTGAAGTATGTTAAATTGCATAATTTTTAGAGTAAGACTATAATTATATCTCATTGCTGCGGTATATTCTGGTTGCTTATAACAATAAGTCATATATGAACTTATAATTTTTAATATAGCAGACAATTTAAAAATGAAAATTTGGCTATTGCAACTAGCATTCTTTTGAATGAAAAATACCGCGAATAAGACATTAACATTTAATTGTTTCCACTCGTACTGTACAAAAATTCTATTTCGTTTTATAATCATATGCTAATATATATTTTGAATATATTTAGATAAGATTAAGTTTAAATTTCACATTTGCTTGTAACTCTTTACCTAGTATAGGTTGTAATTCTATAAAGATTAGAATCCTATTTAGTTTTACTTTAAGTTTAAGTTTTGATTTCACCAGTTTACCGACTTCAGCTGAATACTTAAATGGAAATTTTGTGGCAATGTATTTGCATTTTCATATATATAATTAAAATCTTAGCCAAACTACAAGGGCATACGAACGTTTGCTAACGCAGGTGGTTTTATTTGCTATTATTACTTGTTTGAAACACATTGAAATTCGATTATTCCCTTTGTGGATCACTAACGCTATGAACATTTTCTTAAATATTACATCATGTTTATTCCCTAAAATCTTTACGTGTATAAGTAGAAAGGAGGTTACTTTGGAATCCTTTTGGCTTAACATATTAAATTAAATTTAAGACAAATGGAAATAAATGTTCCATGTTAAATGCTGCAAGAATCGCTCAGAAAGTAATTTCCCTTTAAATATGTTGATATTATAAGAAAATTGAATTTGGCGCGATATCCTAAACCTTCTACAGTCATTGGTAATAACAGGATTTTAAGTCAACAGGCTGCGGCATAAATCGTTTCAGAAATCTGACACGGCTGACGACGTGAAGTAATACAGCAAGCTGTGTTACAATTTCTGACATGGATTCATGAAAGTCTGATTGCTTATGGGGATGCAACAGTGGATACCAGCACTCTTAGACGCTGGTTTGTCGCTGTACGGAAACTGAAAGGCAAACTCCATTTTACTGGTGAAAAGCAGAAATGCCGCCCGGCCACTGCAGTGACGCCATGCAAAATGCAACAAGTCGATGAAATCATTCATGCTAACTGTAGGGTAACAAGAGACGAATTGTATCTCATGCTCATGATAGTGTTTTTTATCGCGTCGGAATATATGTCCTTGATAAAATATGACCAAAAACCCTAGAAAAACGGCAATTATATTGAAAAGTGAGACACTAATCACGAAAGTTTTGGCTACATGTTGTGCAAATGTTATTTAATTTTATTGTAAAGTATAAAAGAAAACAAGGAGGCATTTCTTTATGCCTTACTCTCTTATTAACTAAATCAGCAATAATTAAATGTAAATAACACACCAGACATTCATTATGCCAACAAAGGCTTATAAAATCTGAAACTATATGAGAACGTAGAAATAATTACTATGCAAATAATAAAGAAAATATATCTGTAGCTCAAGTTTAAATATCTTTAAGTCATGTAGCAAAATAAAAAGTCATAAACCATGTTCTGGCATTCGAAGTGCTAATTTTGTTGTTGTTTTAAGAAAGGGGGAAACTGCAATAAGATGAGAGCTCTGATAAAAATAAAAAAAACTAGAGAAAATATTTTGAAGCAATGCATATGGAACTTTTAAAAAAGAAGCTATAAGGAAAATATGAACGCATTTTTCTATGTGGAATTGATATCCCAATCGTTTTAGAAAATGATACCCACTAGATTAAAAGAAACATAAAATAACATTTTTTTCACAAACTAATGTTTGTGATTAAAAGCTTATTGTAATTAGCTTTCAGTGTCGTTACAAATAGGCAAAACTTTGAAAACATGTTGCGCTGTAAATGGTTAAACGCACAAGCTTTATAACGCATTAAGTTTGAAAGACTGGTCAAAATTTTGAAGTGGTTTTGTGATATAAAACATATGAAGTGACCCCAAATTCTTCAAACAGGGATTTTATTTTTTATTTCTGTGCCAAGCTCTTTAAAATGGTACTCAATTTTTAAAAAATGTCTTATTTCTTCAATATCTTTATATATATATATATATATATATATATATATATACACAGAATACAGGGATAAATGGAACTGAGATCGAAACAGATCTTACTGGTCAATATCTGTGGTGTATGTATACCGTAGGCGGGGCGGAACAGACTCTAAGGATCTCTAGGAACTCGAGTGACAACTTCAGAATGAAATAATATAAAATAAAGTGCCTTGGTATTCTGACAGCGTCACCCACAGACCACCTCACGCATTTCCGGGCACCGGTCCAGGGCAATGGACCGCTTCTCTAACCCAAGTTTTCAGAAATGATTTAAAATTAGGGGAGAAGGCGTTATCATCACCAAGGTTTTGATCATTGGAATTAAGTCATAATATACATGAGATGAAAATACTTACTATCTCCGTCGTCAAGTAAATCAAATTCGGAGCTGGAGTCACGCACTAGCCAATTGATTTATCGGGACGGCAAAAGCTGGCACGTCGATGAATAAAGAAAAAGAGCAACATAGGATATAGTAAAGATGAAAAACGGACAGAGCATTAGAGGTATGTAAATGTAATGGGGAAACTTTAGAGTCCAATAATGACATCGAAATTGAATTACTTCATGAAGCTGGAGACTGGAGGCATCCGTTAAAAGGTTTATAATGATGTATTCAGTCTTGAATTCAATGCATTCTAAGAGCGCTCATAAAACTCGTTTCAGTAAGCTATCGTCTTCGTTTACTAACGTGAAAATGTCTACTCAAATCTCTTTTTGAATAGTGTTTAACGCCCGTTTTTTGTACGGAGGCACCGCAGGCGGTGACACTGATGATACATGACAGGAAATGATATATTGAAAAAGTATTTTTTAAGGAAGGAAACGTTCTAGGCCTTAGTTTAGGGTATCTCCCCGGCATTTACCATTTATGGGGACTGAGAAAAACCTCAGTCAGGGAGGACAGTCCTGGTGGGATGCGAACCCCAGACCTCCCGCTCACGAGTACGCACCTTAACAACCTGGGCCAATCATGGTGGTGTATATACAAGTCTCTTCTAGTAGCCATTTCAAAATTCTTTGAAAATTGGTCAAAAGTTAATTTCGTTCTCCTTATTTAACAATTTAATCTTCCTTAATTTGCATATTGCGACCAGTACTTAATTACTAGTTCCTTTGTGGGAGTGGACAAAATATAAGAAATTTAAAGTACAGAATTTCTTGAAGAATGCAAGGAATTGCATTGTTATGCTTAAAGTGAACCAAAGGATCAGATGTGGGTGGTGCATCACGAATGTTTTTCAAGTTCTCTGCGAATGGAAACCGAGAGAGAGAGTTCGGTGCCAAGGAATTCTGCTAATGTCTTCCCCTTAAGCCATGTAGGAAAATATATTGTCTTGTAAATGGAGATTTATTTTGATGGTCTCTGGAACATGATTTAAGTATATAAACATTTATCTTTTTACTCTTTTGTAGTTAATGTACTGTCCTGTTTCATTAATTTTTAACACTAAAGTACTTTGGGACACTCTCTTGCTTTGGAGGTTTGGGGTAAAGGAATATTAAATGGCAAGTAGTCGTTAATCTTAGTACTTGTCTCACTGACACAATAACAAAAATATATTGAATTACATTAAAATGTTAAAAAAAAAAAAACACTCTTTCAATGTATAGTAATAAATAGTAAAAGAAAGTTTTAAACTTCCTTGATGTATTTTAATTAAATGCATACAGTGATAGGGCGAAACTATAATAATGTAATTGAATGAAATCGGTTAATATAAGTATTGGTAAATAATATACAAAATACCATGATAGTTTTATTATGACCACAACTTACACAAAATTATCTATTAATTAATTAAATTCTGCTCTAACTGTTAACAAACTTTACTCGGTTGCAAGTTCCAATTTATGGTAACAGGGGCTGTGTATGAAAAAACACAAATATCTATAATGAGCTAATTGTTTTTATAAGACTTGCATTATAAAATATGAAAACGGAAAGCTAAATTCACGTTGGCATTGGTACGTAGCATTTTAAATAGAAAGTTAAGGAAATTCAGAGCACAATGCTTACGTAATTTTAACAAGGAAAAAGTGTAAAAAATAAAGGTTATTTTTTGTTTTCGGCCGCAACTGAACAGAAACCTCGCGCAGCCAAGGTGGCGCCAATCTCCGGGTAAGTTTCTCTCGAATTTAGGCTTAGGCAACTGTATACATCAATAATGTTAATTGTATTTCTTAATGGGTTCTAGCTTGTGTTATGAGACTTGTCTGTCTTCTCACATATCACACTTTGGGGAGATGAGGGCCACAAGTGGAAGGGAAAAAATAATAGAATGAAATAACTGTACTGTCCATTACAGAAAAAATATCCTGTTTGTTCTAAATGACCACGAGTGGACGTTTAGAGGTAGAAAATATTTGTCCCTATGGTACTACTGTAATTCAAAACAGTCATGTTATTTGTTATTATTTATGGTCATACCTCCTGTATGACTGTCTTCTATAAAGTGTTTTTTATTTGTTTATTTAAGGACGCTCTTTAACATCTCAGGTCATCAGCATCCCATTCTATTCAGGGCGCGAAACGGCCACCAAATTTTGCTCAGAGGCCTCTTCTTTCAAGCTTGAGGTTTTTTATCGTACCGTAAATGTGTGACACGGGACCCACGGCTTTACTTCCCTTCCGAAGAAAGCCATACTTACAATTTTTACGCCTGAAAAAAATCATCGATCCTGGCCGGGTTCGAACCCGCGACCTTAGGTTTAGAAGGCAAGTATGATTACCACTACACCGCCAGGACCGACCCCAGAAAGTGTGTATGGTTCATTTTGAATTTCAATGATTTTATACGATCACAATTTAATTGATATATTTAGAACGTTATTCGTGTTTCATGTCATGACATTGACACATTGGTGAGTGTTTTGTTTTGACGCCTGTTTCTTGTTACACGTTACATAATTAGCTAATTAAACTGGCCGCTTCTGTCTACAATTAATGCAAGATGTATAAATCAAGATCAGCGTTTAGGCGAGCACTAGCTCTCTCCGTGAAGAACCAGATTTTTTTTTGTTTGTACTAATCAGCAATATCTTTCAAAATGGAAAGTTAGCATACAATACGGTTCCTTTTGGGAACCTACCTATTATTGTGCTGCATTATTATTATTATTATTATTATTATTATTATTATTATTATTATTATTATTATTATTATTATTGTTGTTGTTGTTGTTGTTGTTATTGTTGCTCATTCGATGACGATGAAGACGTAGATGAACCTTGGCCTCTATATGTCTTAAAATTGTAATTAATGATTACCTTCATAACGAGGATCACATGAATGCCCTTACTGAAAAGCAGAACGGGAAGATCCTATATATCTATGTTCCTGCTTCAAGGTAACAGTCATATAATTCTCTAAAAATAGGATTATCTTTTGAAATAAATGAAATGGACACAGGATATGCATAACCTAAAGGAATTATGGATGCGCCTAATTTGCATACAACATTAGTATAAACGAAAAAAGTGAACGTTGGACGGAAAAAAAAATGCTCATCACACAATACAGGAGGAAAAGTAAATACAAATTATAAATATTCACTAGAAAAGAGGCGATATTCTCACAGCATCCAAGAAAACCTGTGAGATTCTTGGCAAAAAAGAAGACAAGAGTGAAGCCGAAGAGGAGGAGCAACTTATTGCTTGAATTAATTATTTTGTGTTTTCTTTTCCTGTATAATTCTATGATTTAGATTTATTGTATACGGTAATATTAATAATTATAATGTTAATAACATCGATATCTACTGATATTTTTGCTGAATTCATCGACTTTTACCTTAGTTTTGTCACGAAGTACTCGTTATAGCTGAAATATATTTGGCCACCATTGAAACTCTTACACAAAAAAGGTGCAAATGACTTATTTCAACATGGCCACAAATCAAAACTGTATCTAATTACATATGGTCTAAAAACGGACTAATGTAAAAAGAACACCCAAAGCTGTGTCAATTTAAAAATTTAAATTACTGCATTAAACATATTTTAAACCTTAATTTTCTTATATCGCAGAAATAATATTTTTGCAACTGTTACCTTCTTCTTGCTTTTGGTACATTATTTAGTGAAGTTTATGTTCTTTTGCAGCAGGTCCACTTTCGTAATTATTCCCTTTTCGGCCCTGATATGGGGGTTATTCCAGTAAACTTTATTTCTACTCTGTTGTAGTGCTAGCTTTCAATATACCGGAATAACATTTACTTCACACACTGGCGTCTTAATTGCCTGTAATAATATACATAACTTGATATGCACTGATTTCTTAACTGCAAATTGAGATGTAATAGCGCACATTGAAATAATACTTGCTCTCGTGACAGAAGTGTGAGGCTCATTGCGTGCGGAACTGTGCGACTGACATGAGCAGGAATGCAGAACAAAATTACTCTCGCTTCTTCACGAATAGCTTGTACTAATCATTTTACGTTTTGTCCATAAGAAAAAAAAACTATAGTCATCTTAGGCAGTGAACAATTACAGGTAGTTATTAAAATTTATAGCACAGCTTAAAATGATTTGTTAGTGTACTTTAAAAATTGCAGAAATATTAATAAAATTATTATTATTATTATTATTATTATTATTATTATTATTATTATTATAACCTATTCAAAGGACTGCCTTTACTAAGTTGCCCATTTGGACAGTGTTTCTAGAAAGAAAAATGTGTTCAATGTTGTTATTAGTCACCACTATGCGCTTATAAAAATATATCCGATAGTTTTTTATTATACGAAGATGTTCTGCGATTTAGTTTTAGCATCATTTGCCAGTAGGTGTGCTTTTAAAAATCAAGACTAAGTAAGGGAAAACATCTAAACATAAAAGTATAACTAAGTAACAGTTTAAATTCAGAATAGTATAAAATCACGTTTTTTGTGATTACACAATCATTTTTAAAAAATTAAAAGTCAAGGAATATTGCCATTATCAAATTCAATCATACATCCACTTAGTCTTATCAATTCTTCTTCTGCTGATATTTCACCATCTAATGCTAAGGAATTTTCTTACTTCAGATAACAGTGAAAATCAGATGAGATGTTCATATAGCTGTGAAGGAACGTCAGGCGTATACAAAGTAGAAGGGCACGTTAGTATTTCCTCTGAACCGCAAAACGATCATGTTATTTTAATAAATTTTGCTATAGATTTTTTTTATTTTGCTTTTCCTTAGGAAATCAGTGCATTATTTTGCACAATAATGTAAAGCAGTTATTCACCTGCTTTCTGTTAATTCCTTAGTTTCTGCAGCTACCATGACGAACGAAACGTTGTTAAGCAGGATCTGTCGTCATACGATAAATATTAAAGAGTTATTCACAATGAAAATTACTTCATTTAATGTAAACATAAGATAGATTAGATAATTTAATTCACAGATATTTACGTATACACTAACTTAGTTTAATAAACCTTCTAGGATACAGCGCTCTTTCCTTTTGGGAATCTTTCTTGAAAGTTTCGTGCTGCTGGAGATCCATTACCATAAATGAGTAGCATTTCTATATACTCTGTGTCAACTTACTTAAGTTGAACCTGGTGGTCTAATGGTAACCATACTTGCCTCGTAAACCCGGCCAGGGTCGATGGATTTTTTCGGGCGTAAAAATCCTAAGTATGGCTTACTTGGGAAGTGAAGTAAAGCCGTGGGTCCCACGTCATAGATTTACGGTACGTAAAATAACTTCAAGCCTGAAAAAAGAGGACTATGAGCAAAATTTATCGTCCGTTTTACGTCCTGAATTTAATGGGACGCTAATGACCTGAGATGTTAAAGAGCGTCCATAAATAAACCAGATCAACAAAACAAAGTGTCATTTTATAAACCGGCGTCGTTTGTTTCAAATTTAGAGATAAACCAGCAGTTGAAATGAAATATTGAATCATATGCAACACAACACTGAAGATAATACAAAGAGGTTATTTGAGTTACGGGCCGCCTGAGCGCGGCTGCTTACTGAGAAAGTACAGCCGCAGCAAACGAAAAAAGGGAAATAGGATAGCCACGCGTAAATTCAGTATTTTTATTTTATTATATATATAAATATAAATATATATAAATTTATTGAAATTATAAAATTCTACTGTATTTAAAACTGATAATAAGCACTAACCTGTGTTCTAAGAAGTGAAAATGGTGCCCCTCACCGGCAAAGCATGTGGGTAGGAAATTTCTCTATTTCATCTAAGGTTTTCCCCTTAAGAACACGGCGGTTCGGAACACCTTTCTTGTATTTGACATATCCTGTCTCTGGTAACTTTTCAACAAGTTGGCAAATAGTTTCTTTAGTTGGAATGCGATTGCCAGGACATTTTCTTGCGAATCGCCTTACCTCTTCTCTGCAAGAAGCATTTATCAAAATCTCATGCATAAAGCACGTTCTTAAAGCTTATATTAATCATTTAGTGGCATAACCACAAAGAACAATTAGCACAAATTTACGCACAATGAAAGTAGTAATACAGGAACGCACAACATTGTGTGTAAGCTTCCCTCAGACCAACCACAAACTGCTATCTGTACTTGCATTATAGGCTTTAATGACTGGCTCTCCCAGTTTGCAGTCGTGCTCTGCCAGCCCGTAACTCAAATAATCTGACTATGTGTTAACAAACCATATAAGCTTTTTATTCTTCGATCTGCAGTGTTATTTTGTTGAGCGTTGCAATGATTAAAAATAACAGATCTTTTAAATCTGTGGAACTTATAACTTCAAAATAATGTCAACATGTAGAGAAGAAGATTATCTCCCTTTTCCCTAAGAAACATGACCAAATCTCAACGAATTACGCAAAAAATGTTTAAAAAGAAACTAATTAACACTTTTTCAAAAAAACCGCTTCAACAAGTGCAAAACAATTGTAAACATTTTAGTTTTGTACTTCGCAAAGGGTAATTCTTTAGATGGATAGTCACAAGTCCCCTTCCACATTGTGTATCTCAATTTGTCCGAGGGAGCAAATTAAAGGAGGGTGGGATACGTTTTGGGTGTCAAAATAAGGAAAAATTTACAATAAATTGGAGTGGAATATATTTGGTTAAGGGGAAAAAGTATTATTAGTTGGATGATAGTTATCATAATTTTGAGGGATATAGATAGGCAAAATATTGAAACTCAATGAGCAGAAAAGGTACCGCTTAAACCGCAGGCTCAAATAGATCAAGAGTGGAGTAGGGGGATTATTCAGATGCCTGCAGGAGAGAAGAAAGAAATGGCCTTGCATGGTTAAGATTAGGGGTTTGGAAAGAAAATAAAACAATTATTGCTCTCTGTGAAAGAATTTGCTCATTGTGCGGAGAAAACGACACCTGATGGCTTATTCTGGCAGAAAGCAGGGAAACAGAGCTTTTAAGTAATAAGCATTTTCCACAATTTCTGAATTCCAATGGAAGTTTGAATACCTGCCTGGAAGTGTTGGTGCATGCGATATTCATACACAACTCTGGAATATTTCCAGCGAAGAAGGCTAATGGCTATAGGGAAGTGAGGGTGATTAAAGGGAGGAGGGCTCAGGGTTGAGGGTTTTACGCATATGCATAGATATCAAGGAAATCATACGAATTAATGTTGCTTTTCTTGGCATTGAATATTTTGATTGTTAAAACGACGGTAACACCCATATGACAGTTATAATTACATTTGTGTACTTTTACACCTGCTACAACAAGGTTTCTCACTACTGCTACTAAAATATTTATGAGTTATTCGAGGTGAGAATCCATTGTTTAAAAAATGCGAGCGATACTAAGATCTGTGAAAACGCATTAACAATTTATGTAAAAGATACAAAACTTTAAATGCCTAATTAAAACAAATCGAAAAGAAAAAATTGAAATTACATTAAAAAAAAAAAAAAGATTGTCGAAGTACTGGGAAGCAAAATTTAATTCGGAGGCAAGCGTTGTTTCAGTTGCATTAAGATGAAAAGAAATTACGCCAATTTCCTTACTTACCCCTTACGCTTTATTTGTGTAACATGAGAAATGCATGCGAAAAGCAGTATTAATGTCAGAATGTCTAATATGAAAAGGGGAATTAACTTCAAGTGCTCGCCAGGTACAGAGGCGAACTCTAATATCAAGGGATTGGACTGAAGAAGGAGACAAAGTGGGTGGGCGGGCGACTGTCGGTATCACCGGCCAGCTCATCTCCACGATCGATGTGACGCGACTTGTCTGTATGCCATCTCCCAGCGTCTTCCTGCTCGACTCTTACACATTTTTTTTTTCTTTTAATTTCGAGCTCCTTTTATTGAGCTAGCGTCTATACAAAAAGTCGCGCCGCTATGTTATACTGTGCAACGTCAAGAAAGATTGTAATTACGCTTCTGTATGAAAGATAAAAGCCTTATTGAAATTCTCTTTAGTGTATAAGGTCTTTAAATTTCCTGGAAAACTTTGCTGTAGACTTGAAGCTTAAAATACCGAGTGTTTCTAGAGAGAAAAACAGAGCTTTTG
Source organism: Metallyticus violacea (assembly GCA_030762175.1). Lineage (NCBI taxonomy): Eukaryota > Metazoa > Arthropoda > Insecta > Mantodea > Metallyticidae > Metallyticus > Metallyticus violacea. Next base: position 28,790,650 of record CM060846.1, on the reverse strand, counting down.
TTGCAAATTTCATTAAACAATGTCGCAAATATCGCACCTTAGGAAGAAGAGAGTGAGATATAAGAAAATTAGGGTCTAAAAAGTCTATTAATTTAACAGTTTTGGGTTTTATACAACATAGATATGAAGCTTGAAATACCAGGTATTCCTATAGTGAAAAACAGACATTTTTGGTAAAAAAACACGGACTAAAATTGAACTAATAGTCAATTTGTGGAGGATAAAAAATGAAAAAGGTTTTCAGATGTGATTAAGAATAAATATGGAAGAAGAAATGTAAAGAAAATTTCCATTATTATGGCGACAGAACATTTACATTTTACAATTTTCAAATGATCAAATTAATTATGAATTGGAATACATGAATATAAAACTCATTGAGTGATATGAACTTTAGGGTTTAAAATTTATCGTTAAAAATCTAAATGTTTGGTAAGAGGAGAAAATAAGATTTAATTACTGAAAATAAAAGAGTGATGAAACATTGTAAAATATAAATATTTAGGTATTAAAGCTATACATGATATACGGAAATTAGAGAATGCCTACAAGAAGGTAAAAGTTAATATCAGTTTCTGAACCTTAATATGAGATCAATAAAAACTCAGGTTTATAAAGCAGTTGTTAGAAGTACAACTTTATACGATTTAGAAATTTAGCAACTTAAAAAATATTTACAATAGACTTTTGGAAGTGGATTACTGGATACTTTCACAAAGAGACAGAATCAAAAATGACACAATTAGACAAAGAATGGGGATTAAGGATAACATTATAGAGGTATTTCATTAAAACCATTTGTATAGCATGGACATCTAATGTGTATAGGTGAAAGGTGGTTACCAATAGATTCCAACAAATGGAAGGAAAAGAGGAAGACCACAGATAACATGGAAGTAGGGTATCGAGGAAGCAAGTAGAAAACCAGAAAGAATAGTGGTTGAACTGGGCGCAGTGATCTTCAGTAAATTATGCCATGTACAATTTATTTTGTACATTCATGTTTCAAATTAGTATTTGCCAGAAAACATTTATACATTATAAACTGAATGATAATTAACAATAAATTGATTTTATTTCAATAATTGTAATCGTTTATAAAAAATGTTCAAAAACACAACCTCTTGCTTCAATACACGCTCTGCAACGATGTGCTCATTTTACACGTTCAAAGACTCCATACATTGTCTTATCAAGTGTCTTCACGCCAATAATTAAGTGAGGTGATGTCGGAAGATGCCGTGCAATGGATCCATCGTGGCCAATTCATTGCTTTCAATTACTATGAAATTGCAATAAAAAAGTGAAGAGGTTCAGCGTCGTGTTGGTACCACATATGATCCTGAATGTTAAGAACAGGTCCACCAACAACTGAACCAATGTGTTTTGTAGCAATTGAAGGTAAATGTGCCTTAACATGTCATGGGTTGTTTAACAGATTACGCAAATTTATGGTTCTGATATATAATCTCGTAAAAAATTAATGAAAACTATAGTAATTTTTAATCCTGAATCACATCTTCAATTCTTATTCTCTTATTCAAAGGTAGATTACTCATTCAGTATTAGTTTCGGGACTGTGGTAATTTAAGAAAAGACTTTTGTTTTTGCCTCTTTTACTATCGCTAGAATTTTTTGTTTGTTTTATTTACGGATGCTCTTTAACATCTCAGGTCATCAGCGTCCCCATTCTATTCAGGGCGTGAAACGGCCGATAAATTTTGCTCATGGGCCTATTTTTTCACGCTTGAGGTTCTTTTTCGTGCCATAAATGTACGACACGGGACCCACAGCTTTAATTCCCTTCCGAAGGAAGCCATACTTAGGATTTTTACGCCAGAAAAATCTATCGGTCTTGGCCGGATTTGAACCCGCGATCTTGGGTTTAGAAGGGCTAGAATTTTGAGTGCTGAGTTTAGATGCATCTGGCATGTGAACTTACTTATGCTTACAACCTTATATAACTGGCAAATGGCGGGGAAGTACCCTAAACTTAAGTCTGGAATCTTTCCTTCCTTAAAAAAATCCTTTCCCATTATATCATTTCATTTCATGTATCACCAGCATTCACTGCCTGTGGTACCTCAGTAGTAAAAACGGGCGTTAAACACCATTCAAAAATAATAAAATGTTCTATCATCTCTTAATACTGTTTACATTAAAATTTACAGAAGAAAATTTCAAAAATAAATCAATTAGTTAAAAGTAATATTAAGAATCAACTTTCCTGATGGTATTAACTTTATATAATAAGTGATTCCAACGTTATTACCATGCCTTAATAGAATAAATCTTTGTTAATCTGGGCCAATTGAGAGGGTAGTTAACAGGTGAAGAATGCTTGGATTATCTAAATGATAAAAATTTTGTACAAGTACATTAAACTCTCTTGAGACTCCTCTTATGTGAAATAGAGTTCAAATTAAATAATAACGCATAAATAATTGATTAAACATGCTTATTTTATTCGGCTGGCCTAACATTAAATTATGTCCGTTCCAATGTTCACTATACGGATGTTTGATGTTTATGTGAAGGTATTTCTTTATTTTTGCTTCCCAAAACATTTGATTATGAAGCCATTCTAATATGTTACTGAACTGCTTTTTAACGGAATGCGGTTTTCTTTTCCGATTTGGTGCACTACAGCCGAAGACCACGACAACACTTGATATTTCCCAATATTTGTGTAGTTGCTTGATTTTAAATTCTATCTTAAGGAAAGTTGATTTAAAACCGTCTATAATTTAACACAGAGACCATACATGACAACTTTTTGTAAAGTAAAGTACTTAAATCGAGTCTTCTCGCTTTGTACATGACAAATTAATGTACCCAAGTTCTTTAAGCACAAATCAAATTCACAGTCAGGAACAGAGTTATTTCTGCCCAAAGTAAACGTTAAGCTATTTCTTTCAACTGAAAGTTAAGTACTATTCCTGAAGGCTCTTCGTTTTTATTTCAATTTAAAAATAGTTTACGCTTAAATTGCCTAACCTAAAAGATTCGAATTTGTCGCGATTTGGGAACAATTTCTCGAAAGAACTTCAGAGGAGATGCTTAAGTTTCTCCTGAAGTTGAGATTTAAAGTACAAGGGAAAACGTAAAAATCTTAATATTATGGCCCTGGACCCGATTACGGAACTTTGATTTACAATTCCGATGTTCTCATAGCTGAGCGATATGTCCTATTTGACCAACAGCAAACATTTTCCATCGGAGTTTGCAAAACCTGGAAATTTCATGAAAGAGATTTAATCCAAAATTCGAGTACTTTTGGCTCAAGCCTCCAGTCAACTTTACTATTAAGTTAATTTTATGTATAGATATATAGCTATTAACACAAAGCACGTATGTTGGCTAGGAACAAAACGGAAGTCAGATAGAAAAATTATAGGTATTCATATTGCTTACATGCTTAAGCACATAAAATATATAATATTTTATTTATTTTCGGTAAGAAAATCCATTATTCAATATAATAATTTGTTAAGGAATCAGCAAATACTGACGTGTTCGCCGAGAACACCAGTCCAGTGCGGCTGTAATTTATAGAATTACTCGTATTACAGGTTTAAATCTGATCAAGCATGTTTTATTCTTCGGGGGTTGTCAACATAAGCAAATCTTCGTCGTCAGTAACAATTACTACAATTTACAAGCTAGAAGAGGATCTATGACTTTGCTTGTATACGAGTATTCTTTGCGATCATTAGAAAAATAATTCGTGTCACTTTTTCACTTTGAAGCGATTTTTTTGAGAAAATATCGGTATTGGTTATTTTTTAAACACGTTTCCTGAAATTTAGAGGCATTTCTTATTGAAAATGGCAAAATAATTCTCTTCTCCACTGTTAACTCTTATTTTGCAAGCACAAGTCTCACGCTTTACTTGTTTTTTCGTTATTTGCAGGCCACAACACAACACGGCAGATCCAAGAGTCAAATGTGTTATGTGAGTTTTTAATATCTATTTTCAACTGTTATTGTGCAGCGTTTGTTTTAATAGCTAGTTTCAACTGTTTGTTTATCTTTGTGAAACAAATGAGTCAGTTGTAAAGTGGCACAGTTTAGCATGGCAGTGTATTGAAATGTTACTCATTTATGCTAAACGCGTAGTAACGGGGCTGCACGCCGCATCCTAGCACATTTATTAACCTCTGTTATTTTCTGGGTGAGTTAAATTATCTGATCTCAAGTTCTTATGTTTATATTATCAATAATCCCTTAATGTTTATCATACTCTAGCAGAACCTGTTAAAGGTCTTTCTTTTGTTGTAATGACAGCTAAACTGTAATTACCTAAAAATTAATAGTGCCATGGCAAAATTGATTAAAATTCTTAAAATAACACAACATTTTTCAGAGAAAATTCATAGGCCCTCTCCTGTAGGTACAAACCAGGGATACATTATCTTTAACCAGAGGAATCTAAAACTGTGCAACCCGAGCTTTCTTGTGGAACTTGAGCCTGGGGGACATTTGATTTGATATTAATTGCTTGATTTATTTCAAGTTGACTGATATCTGGTTACAAATAATCAAAGTGTCCCCTTCTTCACCTCTGACGTTACCTCCAGTAGTCCTGATGCTGACGGTCTTGTTGCCACGGCTATTGTGCTGCATTTTATGATCTTTTGGATTATAGGAGAAAGGATGGGGAAATTGTTGGAAATGGATGAACAATGGCGATTATTCTTAAAACACACGATTTATTGTACTTCATGTTTATCAGTGGTTGTTATGAATCGCCGTTACTTTGTGAGGGTCTTGTAAGTTCCTTTTATTATCTCCACACAAGCCTAGTCAGACTTATTACAATAATGTTGGTCAAGACTGTGTTAACTCAACGAATTTAATGGTGATACTTTCTTTTAACCGCCTCACACGCCACAGCGGGGGGGGGGGGGGCGTTCGTCTTTGATTCTCACTAGCAAATCGTTTTACTTGACATCTTCTCATCTGACACTCCCAACTTAACTGACTTTCTTTCCACGAAATGTTCAGGTTAACGTCTTGTCATCAACACTTCACGAACTTAACTGAATTTCTTCCCACGAAATGTTCAGGTTAACGTCTTGTCATCAACACTTCACGAACTTAATGGACTTTCTTCCCACGAAATGTTCAGGTTAACGTCTTGTCATCAACACTTCACTAACTTAACTGACTTTCTTCCCACGAAATGTTCAGGTTAACGTCTTGTCATCAACACTTCACGAACTTAACGGACTTTCTTCCCACGAAATGTTCAGGTTAACGTAACACTTCACGAACTTAACTGACTTTCTTCCCACGAAATGTTCAGGTTAACGTCTTGTCATCAACACTTCACGAACTTAACGGACTTTCTTCCCACGAAATGTTCAGGTTAACGTCTTTTCATCAACACTTCACGAACTTAACTGACTTTCTTCCCACGAAATGTTCAGGTTAACGTCTTGTCATCAACACTTCACGAACTTAACGGACTTTCTACCCACGAAATGTTCAGGTTAACGTAACACTTCACGAACTTAACGGACTTTCTTCCCACGAAATTTTCAGGTTAACGTAACACTTCACGAACTTAACGGACTTTCTTCCCACGAAATGTTCAGGTTAACGTCTTGTCATCAACACTTCACGAACTTAACTGACTTTTTCCTCACCAAAACTAAAATCTTCTCCCTTCGGGGTCTCGAATCCTTAATATTGTACGACTATTACCGTCCACCAATCAGGACTCTGTCTTAATCTTAGATGTCTTGATTCAAGAGTTATTTTAATTCCCTCTTTCCCATTGCTTCGTCCTATAGGCTATGTCACTTACTTCTGATTTTCTATACATTGATTGGGTAAGAAATTTTGCGATTTTTATTAATTTGTTTATTTCCCGGCTCTTCTGATGAAGTGCAACTCTCCGAAACATGCAATAGGGACATATCCTCCATCTTCTTTGTGAAAGTTCTCAGTCCCTAACGGCATTTGTAGGTCTCTCTTTAAGAAATAAGGAACAATGGATTATATGTTTGTGTTTCTTTTTTCATGAACCCTAATAACTGTGGCTTAAGGAAATATTGGGAATATTGTTACAATATGCAATGGTATACAACATAAAAATCCAAAATTTGCATGATTATACATATATTACAAAAACTTATCATAATATTATTTACAAAGGGTTGGAGGGTTTCAGGCTAGTAGGATTTATCTCAAACTCTGCAAGAAACTTTGACTGTAATACCCTGTAAAATCTGTGATGTGTTGCAATGCTCTTGCTTCTTGGAGTTTTGCAGACCATGGCCTACTTCCAATGCCGTTTTGAATTCCTTTATAACTGTTGAAGAAAACATATCGGGAGGTCTGAGTATTGGGATCTTCACTTTAGTTTTATGTGTGCAGTAGTTAGGCATTTACTGCGGTAGAAGAGAACGCTTATCTTTTTCGTTGTACTGAGCATTACGCGTATTATTCGGGCCCTATGGGGAGACAAAAGTTTTATTTCGAAAAAGTATTTTTCAGTTTTTTTACTGGATCGCTCATAAACACACATATAGTTGTCATTACTTCAACAAACAAGTTCCGACGTACCAATAACAGTAGAGACATTGTGTGCAAGTTGTATGGTTGGTAACAATGGCGTTGTACATGAAGTTGTTTTACTTGTATTGCAATGTTCGTTTGTCATTGTGGATTTTATTATCCTATTGCTCTGTGTAATTGTTTGCAAATTTATTCTCTGTTACATTAGTGAAAACACAGCAGAAACACTGAATTGGGGATAGCACAGAAATTTCCTGGTGCTCAAGCTCCAACATATCAAGAAGAAGGAATTTTGACAAACGATTTGAGCAAACAGGATCAAAAAGAGGTTAAAATTAGAACAACAAAAAAGGCTCAAAGTTATGTCATTAATCTAAGCAAGTATTCCAGAATTAATAATTACTATTTAAGAAATCTGTCACTCATCTGAAATTAAAATCATATCAACCAAAATTTTGCAAGCTCTACATGAAGATGGCTCAAGCCTTGTGTGATACGAAGCTGATCCTGACTTTTGGAAAACCATTTAGGAATTTACGAAATTTCGTTAAAGTTGAATGATTATAAACCAGCACAATTGTGTTTCCTGGGCTAGTGAACTCCCACATGAAATTAGACTGGTCAGGAATAAGGGAAGGGAGGTTTTGTTACATTTTCTGTGGAAAGATTGAAAAAATATTGTGCACTACTTTTTGTCAGATATGTATTATGTAACTTTTCTATAAATGCTGAAATTTATTAATTATTTTTACAATTACATTAACACAGATTACAAATCTTGTCCACCAATGTCCTCCTTACTGGTTTTCGTTTTCAGAGAATTTGGCAGGACAGTGGTTATACTTCATCATAGATAAGATATCCATATATTTTGCAGTTTTAATAGGAGTTCTATGAATCCACATTATTGTATGCATATTTTACATCAACTCTATGAGACAGCGATACGTTTCTCTTACATAGCTTACTAGGAAAAGGAATCAACTTATTAATTATTGCAACTCAATTTTCAGAACAGTAATGCGATCTGTTTCCTGCCATTTTAATCAGCTCTGTCTACTGATGTATTAATTTTATCGTTTTTACTTTCCAATCACGTCAAAATCGGCATCACAGTGTAGTCTAGGACCAGAAACATGTGTTCCATCTTTTCAAACCAAGTCATTTTCTACTTTTAGATCCATAAACTCATAACTGAAAAATATTTATTCTGTTCAACTTATGAGTAAAATAAGAATCTTTTCTTGTCACCTATTATTTTGGGGACGACTTTTAACAAATGCTGCCTATTTCATACATCATCAGATTAGCAGTAGACTCAGGACACACACACACACACATGAAGACATTGTTTGTGTTACAAATATAAACTCCAAAAATTATAAGTTCATATTTGTCGAATTGAAAACTTTAATCCTAATTAACAACATTGACTCCTTGAAATAAACTAAGTTTGCAAAGCTGTTATTTCAAACAGGATATGCCGAATACACCGCTTTTTCACTGAGATTTCTGCTAAGATTTAAACACTTATTATGTTTAAAAACGTTAAACTAACATTTTTGCATATCTGAAAAAATAGAGATATTCCACTTACACCTTTAATTATTACCAAGGGCTTTCCTGGTGGGATTGCTTGACTAGCATGAACTACATCTTGGAACGATACCAGATAATTATTCCAAAACTTGATAAAACTGTTCTCCTTTTACCGAGATGTAGTTGATATGACAACAGGATGGAGCACACCAACAGGGTGAGGTTATTAAGGCACGAACTCGTGAACGAGAGATCTGGGGTTCGATTCCCGCCGAAAGCTGTCCTCTTTGATTGAGGTTTTTCCAGGATTCCCTTAGGCATGGAATGCTTTCTTCCTTAAAAAATTCTTTCTCATCGTATTCATCTCATGTAAAGCGGTGATTATTCTCCCCTGATTTTGGTGCCTAAAAGGTTCGAATCTGTGAGTATTTCTTAAAATAAAATTAATTTTATGCATATTTCGCACCCTGAAAAAAATGGGTTAAACTCAACTGTAGCGAATGCAGGATACACGCCATTAAGAATAAGCACCATGATAGAGACCCGAGAGGTAGTGGAAGGCACGAGTATGTTCACGCAAGACAGGCGTGCGTCTTGCTTCCCTACAGTGAAAATACTGTGAAAAAAATTTTAAAATACAAATTAGAGAATAAGCTCAAGTCATGCACAAAGATACTCTACGATTAGATGCAATATGGAGAAAGTGCTCTTTCGCTGTCGACATTAATCACTGGAAACCAAGAAGCTGCAGAGACTTTGAAAAAACCTGTCTGAATACTGTCCACATACTCACTATTCTCTTTTTCTCTTGCAAGTTCCTTTACGTTCTTTATTTACCTTTGAAAAGTTACCATCTTGTTCCCTGATGCCTTTCTCTAGCAGACTGTTGTCTATCGTATTGCCAATAAGAGAAGGAAGGTAGAAAAGTTCTGCAATGGTTCTGAACAATGTATTTCAGGATAGTTATTCGTAAAATACTTGAGCTTTGCAATATTTTTGTTGCCACTTATGTAACCTACTTTTAAGCTGTATTTCTTTACTTAGGGTAGCGAGAATACCTGTGACAGAATCACAACCACCTATCAACTTGCCAATAAATTTTGAGCGATGTTAATATGTAAACTGAATCACGTAAAACAGTTTACGTTTCGAAAAATTCCAAAATATAAGTATATGAAGTATTAAAGCAACTCTCATCAACTTATAGATTTATATTCGCACACTACAACCTAAGGAAATTTAAATTAACCCCTTCTGTTATACAGCATGTAGATGTAAAACTTAAACTTCATTAAAGGGTTGGCAGGAAAATTACAAGGAAGCAGAAGAAAGGTATATACGCTTGAATAAAATTGACGCACGCTGATATGTTTAAATAAAAAATTATTTTAATGAAAACATTCTGCGGTTATCTAATTTGAAAATTGCACTCTCATCTATTATTTATTTCCTTATAATTAAAATGGAAGTATATGGTGGTGAATAGAAAACTTTCTTTGGGGTTAGAATAAATCCAGGGGGTTTCTGTAAATGATTGTTGTCATTACATTTCAGAACGATAATGAAATACATTCTCAGCGCAATAAGGGCCCTCGTTTTACATTAACTAGTGTTTCATGTATCAAAGTGTGAGGAAAAAGCCTTAACAGCACATGACGAAATTCGTTGCCATTTCTGGCCGAGTACTTAACTATGGTATGTGTGAAAAACTCTAGTAAAAATGTATTTTGTGCCAAAGTACAGCACATCACAAATAAGAAGACAACATTAGCAATAAAATACGTTCTTAAGACATGCTTACAGCTTATTTCTTTCAATTAGAAGTTGATTTGATTTATTTACGGACGCTCTTTAACATCACAGGTCATGTTGAATATAATGCTTTTAGAATGCATGGAGTGAGTTATTGTGCAATAGAAACACATTAAGTCTATACATGATATATGGGACTGCGCTCATGAACAAGTTATGTAAAACATGATTTGAGATATTACAGGCCACCAATAGCGAATCTTTCTCTTGTATTAATTGCCGTTTGGCTCATGCAATCTTCATAGCATCACCTTTGAATCCTCAATAATGAGATAATGAACTAAAAAACATATTGTACGTTTAAAGGCTACAACCAGTTAGTATTCATTAACAATTGAACTATATCTTCTATCATAAAATGTTCATAGTTTTAACCCGTAAACCGAACCGTAACCCGAAAGGTACACTTTCAGTTACACAGTAAGCTTTTTATGTCAAAATTATAAAAGTTACATAATGATTTACAAAGAAAACATATTCTAGTTAAATAGTGAACTCATATTTCAAGAAATAAATGACAATAAATAAAATATAACGCCCTTTATGTCTTTATAACTTTCTGTTTTACGCAAACATATTACTTGGGAAAATTAGCTTTCAACATTTTAAGAAATTTAAATTATTATTTATTTAACAATGGATTTTAAAAACTTTTAAATATTGTAAGATTGGGAACAGTAACAAATAAAACAAAGTCAATTACAGTTACATATTTTTATTAATAACAATTTACAGTCAATGTTCGTAAATACTTCTAACAAAGCATCCACTGCATATTGCTGTTGCAACTAGTGTAAAATACTTCAATTTTCCTGTCTTTGGTACTGGGGCACTTGGCACATTTGACTTGTTTTATTATCACTTCAGATGGTTCTACCAAATTAGGGCTACAACATTAAAATTTGGACAGCTTATTTTGACACATTTTTCTGTATACTGCAGCAGAATTTATAAAATTTAAGAATTAGAACAAGAAGTAATTTTTTTTTAATTTGAAATCTGGTTTTGTTAAAAAGTCTATTCAAAAACTTCCATAATTCTAGGTTGTGAAATATTTGTTAATATTTCTGCTTCAGTAGTTTTATTCTTATGTTCAAAATATCACTGAAAATTTCATGAAAATTGTTTCAGTAATTTTTTTTCTCCAGAGGTACATGCATGTAGGAAAATGTGCTTTTGAGAAAATCTGCTATTAAAGAAAAAATTGTTAAAAACGCACTCATAGCTCCAACTCGGAACGTAATGTAGGATCTGTTTAGATTGTTTACGTAAGAAAAGCCAGCAACAAAAGAAAAATTTATTCTAGCAAATGGAAAACTCCAGAATCTTTCAGTTCAATTGTTTCGAAGGCTATATAATTTTAAAATTGATAGTGACAAAATCGGAAGTATTTTTAATATTTTCTGGTAAATTTTATGTATTAAAACTACTTCTAAGCTATCTATCACAATAAAATTATATCATATTACTCAGAAAAGTCAGGAATGTATTAAAATTAATTTTTTTGAAAATATCAAAATGTTCACCTTTTTGTGTTCCAACTTTTCTTCATTTTCTTGGCAGAAGTGGTTCAACTAACTTTGTGAATTGAAGTCTTTACTACTCATCGTTTTCTAATAGGGAAGAGTACAACTGAGCTCATCATGGAAATGTAAGAACGCAGCAAGGGGCCACCTCCTGCAAAGGTCGTTTGTTGATCCTCCTTTTGTGACACAGTAATACTCTGTAATCTCAAGCATTTTTGTTTCATTGTTTACGCAGTCACTGAAGTGCATAGATGACGTTAGGACGACCTTTATGACCTTTGGTATGTAAGAGACCTAAGTCCAAAGGATTCAGTCTTTTTTCATTTGGACAGTAAGAATTCTTTGGAAATTCTTTTCATTTCACGTTAATATAAGTAAGCTCTCTCTTCATAAATTCTTCTACAAGTTCAATGGAAGAGAACCAATTATGGTTTTATGTATTCATATGCATTTTGTAAAAGAAACAAACGACGCTCATTATGTAAACTTGCCTAATTTAACACAACGTCTTCATACAACAGCTTACAGCTAACTGCCTAAAAGTGCAGAGATTTGAAGCACCACACTGTGGGAAATAATCAAATTACGACAAAAATAGTTCGGTCTGTCTGACCCCGCTATCCCTGTTACGGGTTAAATGTTGATGCTTTGCGGTTCTGACTGAATTCTATCTTGTTTTACAACTCATATATTTCGTATTTCGTATTGCCAGCATAATCCTCATTCAAAATTTTGAAGAAATACATTCACCTCTATGTGCCGAAAGAAATGTTACCCAGAAGGATGATATTAAGGTCTTCATCACCAAGTTTCTGATGAAATTTGTAACCAAAAATTCCTGTTCGAGCAAAGACCCTTCCCTTGTTAAAGGAAAGCGTTCCCATACGAGAAAAGCAATTTGAGCGTTGTAGAAGTGTGGAAATGTAACAATATGCTAGGTCTTCCGATCTTAGGGTTTTTCGTAGTTTCCCCTGGTCACTTAGGCGAATGTTGGGATGGATATTTACACTCCATGAATTTTCATTCTATAGCATCAGTTACAGGTCGAAGCGTCAGGCAAGGCAGGTTTGTTGCTGTTTTACCATCTGGCTGGTTCTGTCTGGGAGTCTCCTCGGAGGATCTTCGGACAATTCCCCGGTGGTACCGGAGATGGTTCGCGGGCCCGCAGAGATTTCATGGGACTTATCATTTATGGAACCCCATCTGCGCTCGTGAAACGCCTCCTCGGACTGGTGGCATCTCTTCCTTTCAGGTACATGCACAATAGGACCCCAGTGTAAAAATCCTCCTCCTTAGCGGACTCCTGCTGGTTCTAGAATAATTGATTTCTCAGATATTCTTTTTTCAACTCTAGCAAATGAATCTCCCGTATAAATAAATTTTCTCTGTTTCTCTCAGTAATATTTAAATGTGGTTTTTACAAAAAGAAAGTGTTTGCTATGTGTTGGAATTGTAATCAAATAGGAAAATTTGAAGTCACGGCCGCGACTCAAAACGCGGATTTTGGGCTTACACATACTTCAGCCAGTGAACTTTCGTACATTGAATTTAGTTTCCTCATTTTTTAACTTAGAATAGAATTTTACTCACATCCAATATACATTGTATTGCTTTGTGTATCATATTTTACTTTGCATCAGTGTTTACCATTCTTTAGTTCAGAATTTTCACTTTCTACTTAGTCTGATATTTTTGCTAGAGTTAGTACTTTGCATTAGTTCTGATACTATTTTCTTTTAAACAATTAGCACATCGGACAAAATGTTACATCCCCTTATGGTAGTAAGTGGGGACTAATAGGGAAATGGTCCACGCTTGGCCCGAATAACAGCACAACTCGCCGTGCCATGGACTCGACGAATCTGTGGATAAGTTTTGCCTCTCTGTCATCAACCAATTATAAAGCTTGGCGACTGTGGGATACCGAGGTTCAGTGGTCCACGAGGTTTTCAATCAGAAGATTTTGCTGGTCAGTAAAGATGGGAGAGTTCCCCGGAATGTTCGTGGGGCCCGATGCTTGCAACAAGTATCAAGTGTGTTTAATCATGGATCAGGTGTTTAAGAAAAGGCAGCATTTGTTTATCGAGAAACCAAATGTAGCCGTCTTGGTTCAAGAAATATTGACTTAAGGAATAAAACAAGAAAAGAAACAATCATTTCCTGTACGAAATTGGAAACTGGGTCCTCAATAGAGCTCTCAAATGAAGAAAAGAAACATTATCACATGTATATCAGGTTGCATACTTAAAGATAACATCTCTAGCGAACTTATACATAATGTGCTACACATATTCAAATTAGAATAACAGTTCCAACAATTAGAAAGAACGAATGAGAACAGAACAACCAAACAAGCTTTACAAATAAACCAGAAGGCCGATTTTGATAGAACGACATAGAGCCAGATGTAAATTGCCTTTGCGTCGGAACAGACTTCATAGCCTAAATTTGCAGCCAAAAAGGAAGAGGATAGGGCAGTATTTTATTTTTCTTCTCTTACTGATACATGCTGTTTCATTTCCTTCAGTGCGACATACTCCCATATAATGGATCACTGAGCTCTTCAAGGCTGTCTCAGATCCATAGTAACCTAATAGTCCATTGTTGGTTACTTGCTGTGGGTCGTCATTAATGATGGACAATGTTACGCACCACGGTTGAGAAAATTTGTTTGTTAATTAATTTAGCCGGTTATGGTAACACATCTGCTGTGAACTTAAAACAGAAGGAAGACTAGCATTGTCACCCTAGCGTTTAGTTTCTGAATAATACAGACAGATGGTATTTTGCATGGATTTCTGTCCATATCATAGGAAAGCAAGTTCGCCTGTCTGAAATATTGTACAAAATTCGTTATTTAATTTTAGATGTAGTAAATCGTAGTATAGTATAGAAAATGTAAACTAAGAGAAAAGTATGTAAACGTTTACTGCACCTACTTCAATAATAAAATCATGGATGAAATGATTTCGAAATATAATCTTCCAGAACGTTAAATAGCCAAGGCTTTTGGGTAGTTTTTGACCCTTGCTTAACCCTGATATGATTCCTCTTCCGCTTTTCTTGCGTTTTGAACACTCTACAACTCTGCAAATAGCGCGTAGCAAAATAACGAATGGGCAGTGGATATGAATGATAAGTCAGAAGGAAATATTATTAGTTTAAGTGAAAATAACGTAGTATCCTTTCAGAAAATATTTGTAAATAATGCAAAAACAGTTGAATTGAGGGATTTATTTAGAAAACACTGAGATATGTCAAATATTGCATTCTAAAAGTTACATTTACGTTTTGTTTTGTTTTCATTTAAATATACAAGTATATCGCCTTTAATTGAATTTTGGGATTACTCTGAAATATTTGAAGCTATGAACAAATTAACGTAGCATACACTTCTGTAAAACAAATAAAACATTGCACTGTGATGCAGAAAGATTATATCAAAGGTGCGACGGGTGCCATTGGAATACAGAAGAATTACCAAAATACTGAGAGATCAGATTGCATTACTGCCGCAAGCCAACAACTCGCTCTCCGCCAGCGATCCTCTATTCCCAGTCACTGTATCCTTCCGAGACCATGGGCGTCGGTCTCAGTGTGGTTGAAGTTATGAGTTACAGCCTCTCATTTTTCAAGGTCAACTGCAGTGAGTGATGCTAAAAGTGTTTGTGATAAGAAGGCAAGTAATTTCCACATTTCCTTTCTTTTCTTAATGTGGTGAGTAAGTGATATTTTGCATACTTATATTCAAATATGAATGTAATTTGTCACACACGACGTCAGTTAAGTTCCCGCTTCTGTGGCAGGTATATAATTAGTTCTCCCGGTATATAACAACAGACTGTCATTTCTTAGGAACACGAGGAAGAATTTTCCCTTGTGCAGCTGTACATATTTCAAATGATATCAGCGGAACAATTTTCCCAACTGTTTTTCCAGTATCCCAACCCATGCCGTGTTATTTCTTTAGGCTTATTGAATTATCTCTCAGGTTGGGTTTCATTCCAGGAAATCGGGTGAGTTGATGCCTGCTTAGGGAGGGGAGGAAATGTATAGTGCTGCATGGCCATGGGACTCCCATTAGAAAAATTATCTTGGTTTGTTTTAACTCCAAAGCTTTTCTTTAGCCTATAAAAACTAATGCAAGACAACTTCACTCTATAAAGACTTGAAACCACATTGCGCTATAATAAATTGGTTTTATCCTTTGTCGTTAATACGTACGTCTGAAAGCATGATTAGAACACG